>CAWUFW010016003.1:0-331241 GCA_963921515.1 Calotriton arnoldi
CGATCGCACCGCCATGAGCGCGGAAAAACAACAAATATACCGCCCGCTAGCGCAAACAACGCCGATGAGAATCGACACGGCAGAAGCCATGGCGCCCACGTACCTGCACAGAAACCATCCGCACACAACATGGCCAACAAGTCCACACAGCAAGGCACGCACAAATACACAAGCACAGTACACATCCCGAAAACACCCCCGGACAAACAAAAAATACAAAGGCCAGAACCCCAGACACAACACACCTGAAAACAACAGACCATGAGGACACACCCACATAGGTGAGTACAAAAGCAGCACTCCCACAGACCACAACCCCTTGCTACATTGCAAACCAGAGAGGAGAGGAGAGGACACAGTGACACAGCAAGGACAGCAGCACACCACAGAAACGCACACATCACAACCACCACCACCACCACCAAACACCGGCACCACAAACCCCCTGCACATTACACAACACACACCGCACCAGCACCACAAACACCATGGCACCACAAAGGATGCCCAAGTTCACGCCCATGGAGCTGACGGTCATGGTCGACGAGATCATCAAGGTGTACCCACAAATCTATGGGAACATGGTCCAGCACACACCACTAGCCACCAGAAACAGAATGTGGACCCGGATCGTAGACCAGGTCAATGCAGTCGGGACCCTGCCCAGGAACAGAACCGAGATAAACAAACATTGGAATGACGTAAAGAGCCTGGTCAAGAAGAAGGAGGGCAAAAACAGAGAGCTGGCTGCCGTCACTGGCGGAGGGAATCCCGCGCTCTTTAAGACCTTCAAAGCGTGGGAGGAGAAGGTGCGAGTCGTAATCCATCCGGAGATCCTCGCCGGATTAGCAGGGGAGTGGAGGCTGGTAAGTACAAACTAATGTATACTAGCACACCGCTATGTACTCACATGCGCAACCACCATGCCACAGCTCCCAGGGACAAACACCCCCATGTCCAGCACACAATACACAACACATCACACACACATGCAACAGACACCACCACACACAGCCCAAACCGAACAACTGCAAGATGCGTGGGGACATGTGTACACTAAGCCAGCCACGTAACCACCAACAGGTCCCCAAATATGCCAGAAGCGCCACAACGAGCACCCACCACACCCATGTGTCCGCCACAGCTGCACCAACTGACAAGTAACAGGTAAGTGGCAGGAACACAAAGTGCAGTGGGTCGGAGGGGGACAGCTGAAGTACAACACCCACCAGGCCCCCACTCCCACAGACCAGCAAGGTGGAGCACTCCCCACACCCATGTGTCAGGCACAGCTGCACCAACCGACAAGTAACAGGTAAGTGGCAGGAACACAAAGTGCAGTGGGTGGGACGGTGGACAGCCCAAGTACAACACACACCAGGCCCCAGTCCCACAGCACAGCAAGGAGGAGCATCCCCCACACCCCACACCCACGTGTCAGCCACCGCAGTGCACAACGACAGCCGAAAGGCAGACATCACGGTCCACAGCAATCGGTGTCAGTGGGTGTACAGCCACCCCCACGACCCACTACACCCCCCACCCCCACAGACCTGCAACATGGAGCACCCCCGCTAAGAGCCATGTGGCATCCAGTACAGTGCACGCACGAACAACTTGCAGGTGGGAAACTGGACAGGGCTGGATTACTGGAGGCATGAGGACCATAACACCACCAACACATGGGACATGTCACGTAGCACACGAACACGCAGCACCGCCCACCGTCACGAACAAGTGAACAATGTGCACACGGACATGAACAGCAGACTCACACCCCACATGACCCATCACAGACATAGCAACACCCAAGGAGCCACGTCTGCATGCACAAGCCACACTGAATATAGTCCCACACGGCAGCCACTGTGCAACTCATCACACACAACCGAAACACCATTGAAGTCCTGTCCATGTAGCCCCTACTGCCTGTCAACCACACACCCCACAACTACGCCTATGTAAGACAAACAACACTAGACGCAACAGAGCGGAACAACAGAAATGCACACGAACACCACTGAACCCATCAAACACACAGACACACCATGCACATACAACATACCATCCATCCCATCCGTCAGCCCCAGTCTCATGAAAGGCATGTCATCCGCACAGCTGCTACACATACAGCAGTCACGCTAAGACACATGCCCATGACCAACCATGTGCCAGAAGTCAATCAAGCGCACGACACACTGTGAGCAACAACACACAACATGGGCCACACCCCCCCCCCGAGCACTGCAGTGATGCACATGGCACAGGGCAGCACGCACACCAAGGAGATGGGACAACTGCAATACGTTGGCTGGCACACAACTATCACTCACTCATAACGATGCGTCCAATGCCATGTCCAGTAACCACAACAGACAGCAAATATGCAGGGCATGTCAGGCATGCACACACCTCAGACCATGCACTGTCATGCTGCCACAACACATGTCACGTTCGGCACCCATGGCTCACAGCATGTACCCCAAAAGCATATACCCTCCCAAATGCGAATCTGGGGCATGGCCCCCATGTTGCCATATGCGTTCCTAAGCGTTCCATTTGAACCCCAAAAGCATATTCCCTCCCAAATGCGAATCTGGGGCATGGCCCCCATGTTGCCATATGCGTTCCTAAGCGTTCCATTTGAACCCCAAAAGCATATTCCCTCCCAAATGCGAATCTGGGGCATGGCCCCCATGTTGCCATATGCGTTCCTAAGCGTTCCATTTGAACCCCAAAAGCATATTCCCTCCCAAATGCGAATCTGGGGCATGGCCCCCATGTTGCCATATGCGTTCCTAAGCGTTCCATTTGAACCCCAAAAGCATATTCCCTCCCAAATGCGAATCTGGGGCATGGCCCCCATGTTGCCATATGCGTTCCTAAGCGTTCCATTTGAACCCCAAAAGCATATTCCCTCCCAAATGCGAATCTGGGGCATGGCCCCCATGTTGCCATATGCGTTCCTAAGCGTTCCATTTGAACTCCAAAAGCAAAGTACAAACCAGACCCAGGATGGGCCAGGAGCCCGCATACACCAGAGTCACAATGAGTAGGGGCAAAGCAACACACCCATCGGCATGGCCAATCCGTCCCATGCCACATGTGCACAGCACACAGTCCCATTGCCTAGCACACACACCTACAGATGCCACAGCCACACACTCGCCTCCGGGAAACCCATGTACGAGATTGCACGAACTGCCAATGTCAGACGACTAATACATACTTCGCCAGGTGCAACACAATAACAAATCTCATTCTCTCCACAGGTGACGAACTGCTGGACGCTGGGGATGGAGACAGCAGCCAGCACAGCCAGCCTACAAGCCCCCAACGAGGACACACGGATCTGGAGGATCTGTCCACCTCTTCGGACACGGACCACCAAGCTGGCCCATCTGGCGTGGCAGGGCCCAGCCGCTCCCCAGGACCCCTCCTACCCACCAACCCATCATCCAGGGATGCTGAACAGTCCCAGTCCCCTGCTGCCACTGTCGTTGCGGCCACACCCACGGTCATTGCGGCCACTACCACTGCCGCAACCGCCACCATCGCTGCACCGACCACCACCGCCTCCACCACCACCACGTCTTCGCTGGCACCAGCCCCAGCGCAGGTGGTGGCCCGGCCGACTGGATCCACCCTGGGAGCCACAGTGAGGACCGTGGTGAGCAATGTGGCTAGTGGGCAGGCCGGTGGCAGCAGGACTGGTAGGAGGAGCAGGGTCAGGGAAACGCCAGCCTCCCCTGGGAGCCATGCCCTGCCTCAAATGGCCAGAGTCCTTGGGGCCTATGAAGAGGCCCAAGGACAATGGGCCAGGTCTGCTACTGACACGCGGGAGGTGCTGGGGGTGCCGAGGTCCATGGACGCCCATATGGGCCAATTCGTGTCCCGTATGGACCAACTCGTGGACCTCATGGGCCAGCTGGTGGTGGCGGTGGGGTCACAGGCAAGGCCAGCAACACCACCTCCGCCACCACCTGCTAGGGCGCAGGCTCGGGCAGCAGTGTCCACTTCCCCTGCGTCCACAGCCAGTGAGCACACCTCACCCACCACCAGCAGGTCGCCACCACACACCCCCTCCCAAACGTGGAAGGGGCCGTCCGAAGAGGAAACAGATCTCCCGGGAGGACTTCGCACGCTCCAGTCGCAAGTGAGGCAGCCAGCCAGCCTTCCGCCAGCCTTCCTTGACCAGCCACTGCATTGACTTGCTCTACGATCCCACTCCACACAGCCATCTGGATGGCATGTGTGTGTTGGACTATGGACATAGAACCAGTGGGTACACCCTGATCATCATGCAGCCATGACCGACAGCTCATTGTCACTGCACGCACCACTTTTGTCATCACCTTACACACAATCACATGTCACAGTTTGTAATAAATGCACCTTTTTCACTAACTGCTGTTTGTGCCCTGTGTCTTTATTGTACGGAATACAACGGCCACCTTGGGCGGAAAGGCACCTGATGCGTGGCATGGCAATGGAATCCGGAGGGCCTGTAGGGACCTAGGGGTGGGAGACAGAACAGGAGCACATTCAATGAGTGTGTCACACACCCATCACACAGTACATGTCAACAACTACAAGCAATGTACACACATCGCACAGAGCAATAGGGCACAATGCCACAGTCACCAACAGTGGCATACTACCCTGGCCATGGAGCGTTGACACACTGCACGCAGTGAACATACGGCCACCCTGACACAGCACACACACACCTGCATAGATACAGACACATCATCCGTCGTACATGGACACTCACCGTCAAGTGAAGTAGCGGGCGATGAGCTGCTGCCGCACATTCCCAGCTTCCTCCTCTCCGCTGTCCACCTCACTCGAGCTGTCCTGGTCTGCGGGCTGGGGCCCTGGTTGATCTCCGTCATCCACAATGAGGGGGATCTGCTTCCGAATGGCCAGATTGTGCAGCATGCAGCACGCCACCACTATCTGGCACACCTTCTGTGGGGAGTACGCCAGTGCACCCCCGGTGCGGTCCAGGCACCTGAACCTGGACTTGAGGAGGCCAAAGGTACGCTCGACCACACGTCTGGTCCTCCCATGTGCCTCATTGTATCGATCGTCTGCTGGGGTGCGAGGATTCCTCAATGGACTGAGCAGCCATGCCCCATTCGGATACGCAGAGTCACCTGGGTGTGAGGGACACAGAGAACCGTTGCTATCCCAACTGGACAGGGGACAGCATCACACAACCAGCACGCTACACCACTCCACATACTCACCGACAATACAGCCACGATCCTGTTGCAGATTGGCCATCAGTCGTGGCAAGATGCTGTTGCGCATTATGTGTGCGTCATGGGCCGAGCCTGGAAACTTTGCACACACGTGGGTGATCACCATGTCCGCAAGGCACACCACTTGCACATTCAGGGAGTGCGTGTGCTTCCTGTTGCGGTACAGGTGCTCAGTGGCCTGTGGTGGAACAAGGCCAACATGAGTGCAGTCAATGGCTCCCACGACGTGTGGGATTCTGCCAAGGGCATAGAATGCACCCTTCACTGCCGCCAATTCACGAGCCCTGGGGAATCTGATGTACCTGTTCCGGTACAGCATCATGGCTGCCAGTACATCCCTCAGCACCTTGCTGAACATGGGCTGGGACATCCCTCCTCCACTGCCCACTGTGTGCTGGAATGACCCAGTGGCGAAGAAATGCATGGCGGCCATCACCTTAGCCGTGGGGGTGACAGCAGTCGGATACACCCTGCGGGGACGGAGATGGGGCTCTAACATGGCACACAGTCGATGCAGAGTTGGCCTGTCCAGCCGAAACTTCCTGATTACCTCTGTATCGTCCATGTCCGCCAGCAATTGGTATGGGCGGTCAATGTTCGGTCTCCGCCTGGGTTAAATGGCAGAGGACACATGTCAAAGCAACACGGCACATAGCAATTTCGCATACACATCACTGACATGACTGAGCAAGCACATGAGCCACAGCCCAGCTGTCAAGCTGGGACGGCACGGCCACAATACACTTACACAGGTCTCCCAACAATGGCAATGGCAAGTGAGACATACCACTGCCATGTGCATGCACATGGGGATCTAGGCCCCAATGACTTGCGGGGCGTGCTGATGGGGACTGACTGCATATTCGTCAAGCGGCAACGCCACGGCAACATGAGTGTCTGCTGAGCATGGTACTGCTTCCGAGGCTGGATGAGTATGGCACACGACGACGACGATGTGGGCACGGGCTGAGCGGCCAATACAAGTGGGACCTGTGGCACGAGGGGATATGAGACAGTAGTAGGTGTCAGCACTGCACCCTATGTACAGCACTGTACGGATCACAGCTCCCGAAACATTGACTGGTGTCCACATTGACAGCCCCATGCCAAGACGGCTGTGTGCTTGCAGTCACACGTCACAGGTGAGAGGTTACATTGCACGTGCCAGGTGGCAGTCGTACATAGTGGGAGCTGGCATGTGTGTGCATGTGTCTCCTGTTCAGGATCCACCAGATGGGCGCTGACTCTGTACTGACCATTGGACACAGCATGTTCCGTGGAAGGCTTGTGTGTGTGGGATGGTGGCACTGGATGTGCCTCCGTTGGGTGGGGGGCCATGCACAGGGCGGGTACGTCGATGATTGCGCATTGTTGGTCACGGTGGGTGCACCAGCTAAGATGTGTTGCCCTGTGTTCAATTCCTATGTCCGCATGATGATGGACTGTGGATGTGGGCAGACTACACATTGGTCGATGTGCTGTCTATATGCATGTGCCTTCACACCAGGCACAGCTGCCCCTGCACATGTGACCCCTGCTGGACTCGCTGCTGGGTCTGTGGAGCTGATGCACCTTCTGCGCGTGGGGCGGACAGCTCTCCTCACTTCCCTCATTGCGCATGTCATGTCTTTGCCGCAGGTGACATGGATCATGGAGGGCCCACATGTACGCGTGGGTAGGCTACACATGATTGTTCACTGGTCGCCACCCCCAGTCAGTGTTTCGAATGGGAAGGTAGTCGTGCTGGTGGTATGTTCGATGTGGCGGATGGGCGGGCCTAGGTGCGGGCTTACATTCCGGACATGGGGGGGTAGTTGGATTGGCGACTAGTTGCAGTACACACGGGACACGTCTCTTCCTTTCCACATCTGGGTCATCCCTTGTACTAACTGACAGTGATACAGTCATCTTCGCCCCAGCCCTCATGTCCTCCCCTCGCCCCCCAATATGCATGCTCACCTGCGAGGCTAGCGCTTGCACAGGCAGCCCCAAGCTCGCACCAGAGAGGGCAAGGAGTGTATGTGTGGGTCCAGTTGCACGAGTGGGCTGTCTCAGGGTATGATGTGTGGCGGGACGCCGTCCACCTGCGTGGTGCCCCAAATGGAGACCCGGCCTGCATGGACTATGCATCACAGTCTTCGCCTTCCGGATCCGCCACCTGCGACACCCAGTGGCTGTGGCTGCCCTTGCGGCCAGGCCGCGTCCGTCTGTGGCTGATGGCCCACACATTCACTCTTTGGCCTCTCTGGGGAGGGCTCAGGGGTGGTGGCGCACGCGCTTGCACTTAGTCGCAATGGCATGTGGCGTGGTTGGTATGATGGGCAATGGATGGGATGGTGCGAGCCACCTCCCGTGACGTCAGTGCTGCTCGTGCTGTGGTGCGTCCCCCTACACTTCCATCTGACTTGTGCCATGCTAGACGTTGAGGTTCTATTGCCTGCGTGATATGACCAGGAGGAGCGCGAGGAGACCTCTCACACACCATGCTCCACTGCCATCCCGTGCCCTGTATCGCCTGTGCGGATTGACTATGTTGGGGTTACACCTGGTCGACTGGGGCTGTGTGTGCCTTGTCAAGGGGCATGGCGGGCGCACAACAGGATCCAGCTTGTCCACAGAGGGTGGGCTGAGGTGCGCCTGGTACCGCTTTGTACGTGTGCCCGGCTGCTGTGCACACACGTGTTCACTCCCCCCGACAGGTGTCCTCTCACAATGCCCAGGGAAGCGGTGGTGTACTGTTCATGACCCCTCCCAACACGGCGTGCTCCAACTTGGCATGTGCGCATCTACCCGTCGCACCCACCCACCTGAGCACTGCGTCCATACGACTTCACACGACACATGTGTGTCTTCCACAGTAGTGCTACTCATTTGCGTTGACATCCAATGCCAGTGGACTACATGGTAATGTCACGACTGCCGTGTACTTCACATACTCTCATCCTCTCTCATTCGTACTTGTGAAATGAGTCAGCGGAGGCAGTTTTGGTTTCAAACATTATATTGAGTCTTCTGTCCTCTGTGATGCAGTATAGTGGACACTACTGGCAGCGGAATACATGTTGAGGATATACTGTGCATGATTACAAATGGGATAGGGTGTGGGGTTACATCTGCTTGGCCAAGGCTGTGCTAATGTACATTTACGTATAGCTGCGGAGCTGCGGACTTTGACACAGACGGTATACATGTAGCCTACCAGACCGCTTGGCATCATGGGCACAGTCCATCTCAGTTCCATGTGACAGGTTTGCTGCGGTTGTTCCTCATGCACGCGTGCATGTGAGATGACATCAGGGCATGTGCTTGCGTGCATGCAGCGGCGTGCCACTTGTTGTTGCACTGTGGTGGTTACTGGACATGTCACAGTCACTGGGGTCGTGTTGTTGTTGTATGCACTTGTCGTCCATGCAAAGGTCCTGGTATGGGATTCCCGGGGCGGGGGTGGGAGGGGTGCAGCACCCACAGACTCCAGGCGACCTATTCATGTCCACTGAGCGGTGTGTGTGTCCATGTGCGCTGGATCCATGTCGTGTCCTGGTTGTTCGTGCAGTTCCGTCCATGTGGGTGCGATACACAGAGCCCATGCCACTGCCTCCCACGATGCATGCGGTGTTCCTGGATGTGATGGGGAACAGTGTGCATGTCCCGGTCATATCCGATGTCATGGCGATGTCGTTGATGGTGTGGTTACAGTTGCCGGTCGTTTGGTATGGCTGTTGTGGTGGTGACTGGCCAGTCCGTGCGGAAGCTAAGCATGGGTGCGGGGTTGGACATCATAGGTCACTCGGGGAACCTGCGTTGTGGTCCGACGTATTTACAGGTTGTCAGGTATGCGATGCCGTCCAGCAGGGCTTCCATGTCATTGGTGGTGTACATGTTTGCCAGCCAATGAAGCGGATGGTGGCTGTCAAGGTGTTGTTCGTAGGTTGTCCCTTGGAGGACCATGATGGGGCATGCTGGGTGACATTCGATGTAGCTGTTCTCGATGATCCGTCGTGTGGAGGCACAGTGGTTCCATTTCAGTGCGCGTGCGATGTTGGCCACATACGCCATGCCCCCATAGGCAGAGCAGGCCCTGTCGTGTGCGTCCAGAGGGAGGAGTAGTGGTAGCAGGTCCGCCTTCAGACATGCCGGGTTGGAGAGGCATATCTCGACGGGATGCTGGTAGGGACACCTCCGACAGTAGAAGACGGGCATGACGCAGCTGAACAATGTGATGCGGTAAGTCAGTCGGTAACTTACGTTCAGCAGGGACAGGAGATCGCATCCCAATGTATGTATCGTGCTGGTTTGGTACAGCTTGAGCTCTTCGGCGTAGTTGGGTAGGTGTGTTGCGGTTGCCATTTCGCAGCGGTTCGTAGAGGTGGCGTGCTCCGGCTGTGTGTGCAGTCTGCAATGTGCACGCTCCGGGGTTGCTGTGAGCTCTGTGTAGTCGTGGGGAGACAGGACTTGTGTTCTGTTGGCTTGTTTGGAGGACACGGGCCCTCTTCCCACATGCTTCTCAGACAGTTCAAGGTCAGTGCTGTGTGACTCCTTCCAATTAACTTGCATGTGGCCGACATGGGGGAGTGTTTTCTTCTTTCTTCCCCGTCCGTTGTGTGCTTCTGTGATATGCGCTATCTGCCGTGTGGTCGGTCTCCTCGGCATGCCTGTGTTGGTCTATTCTTGGACAATGGCTGTATTCACCGGCTTCTGTCGTAGGGCTGTGGTTTCGGTGTTGGAATGGAAGGTCATTCAGTGCTGTCTGCTCTCCCTTGTGTGGGCGGCAGGCTGCCTTTCCGCTCTGCGTTGGGCCTTGTGTGTGGATGTAATTCTTGGGCCACCTGTTGTCGGTCCCCGGGTTCTTTGGTGTTCCGTTTCATGTGTCTTGTTCATATGTGCAGGGTGGTATGGGTTTTTCAGTGTGGTACTGGCATTCCTCTTCCCGAAGGGGCCCTGCTTCTCCTAGTTGGTGTTGCCGCCGCTGTGTGCTACGCCATGTTTGTTACACTGGGGTGTGTCCTGCTGTTGCGTGTCTTCACTGACATGTGTGCGTCGGTTGTGTGGCGTTGGGTGTTGTCCGTGAATTGGGCGTTGGGGACATGTCTGTGGCCGGCCTGTCACGTGTCATGTGCGTTCGGGGTGGGGCTGATGTGTGTGCTGCTTGGTTGTGTCCCTGTGTCTGTGTGCGACGCATGCATGGCGCTGCGGTTGGCCTCTGCGTTGTGCGCATGTGTGGCGGCGTCATCGGCGCTTTGGGGCCGTGACGGGGTGGTTGGTTCCTAGTCCCAGGTGGTGTGTACACATGTGTTCTGCGATGTTACGATTTGGCCTGTGTGTCATATGTGGATGCGATGGTGGATGTGTAGTGTGCACGCGCTGGTGGGGGGTTGTCCGCTTTTTCCGCCCTTGCACTGTGTGCGCTGTTTGCGTGCACTTGTTGTGTGTGTGCCTACCTGCGTCTCCGCGGTACGTTGCGTCCTTGGTGGTGCATCAGCAGAAGCATGGGAAGGGCCTGCAGTGCTGGATTCATGCCCGGGGTGCCGCTTCTTCGTTGTCCGTGCTCTGCGTCCGTGTTTCCGCCTCTCTTTCACGTGCGGTGTCTCTTTGCCGTGGGAGCCGTTTGTTTGCGGCATCGTAATTTATGCGCCGGGCGGGACGTGTTTCGTCGGACGGTGTGTGTCAGTTGTGCTGCGCCGCTACGTGTGCGGGCGCACTTTGATGGCGGACGGTGTTGCTGGCTTGCCGGCGGTGTTTGGCCTGCTTTTCGCATCGTAATTGGGCGGGCGTGTGGACTGCTGCGTGCTGGCGGTAACTGGTGGTTTTTGCATCCGCCAGCACGGCGGTAGTGCTTCCGCCCGCCATCGTAATGGGCCCCTTAGCCTTTATATTTAACATATTGTTGTTCATATTGAACATTTAAGATAACTCCTTGAGAGATAGACCTGAAACTGTTAATTATACTTATCATCATTCTGGTGGTTAATCAAGCAGGCTAGCATGTAATTCCTCTGTAATGTTAAGCCCATTGGGGTGCTTGGTGTCGAGATTCAATATATAAAACATTTCTAATTTGCGAAGTGCTTTTTCTCGATCACCTCCTCTTTTATTTAATGGGACCGAATCTATCAAGAAATATTTAAGGTCTTTGGAGTTACCCCCATGAACTTCATTGAAATGGCGTGCTACCGGATAAGCCTGATCATTATTTTTAATTGCCCTTATAGATATATATATATATACATGTATTGCTCCACAAGCCTTGTTATGCCAAAGAGAACACCCATCCTCGCTGGTCGGGGCTCATCTCTCGGAGGCGCTGCCGCAATAATACATTGAAAGGATAATGTCCTCTCGACATCCGAGGGCATTAAAAATGAGCCACACCATCTGATACTCTGGCACAAAATACTTTATTTCAGATAATAGTTCCTCATGACACATTTCGACCCTGTCAGGATCTTGATCACATGGTATACAGATAGGTCAGTTGCCAGTTCTTGTATATTGTAAAAAATACAAACATTAAATGTCTCACTGGTCTGGTCGCTCAATTGATGCATTATGTTATAAGGTGCAATTTGCATCATTTTGGATTCATGTATGGATTTGAGCCATTTTTAAGTCCTTCTTCACTGTCTATATACATTTTACAATTTATGATTTAAAAGAACTGGCAACTGGCCAATCTGTATACCATGTGATCAAGAGCCTGACAGGGTAGAAACGCGGCATGAGGAACAATTCGCTTAAATAGCAAATTGAGAATCAGAATGGAATTTGTATGTATAATATAACGATTTGAATGAAATTATTTACTTATTCCTCCCGTTTTAAAGAGAGTTTGAATATTCAATTTTAATCACAAGCTTATTTGCACATGTCACAAATTTGCACTTTAAAAGCATGGTTTGCACGTTAGCACATTTTTTAAATTTATGCTCATATAGTCTTCCAATCAAAGCAGGCTACCATAACCAGAATGCTTTGCTGTAACAGGAAATGAGCAAATGTTTCACAACAGAAATAACATGCTTGGGGGTAACTGTGGAAAAAACAACACGTGGTCAAGGTCTGAAGGCAGACCGAAACTCGTTAGGTTGAATTCTTGTACTCACATTCTAATAAAGAGGAGATAGAACTTGTTCGAGAGTGCGCTTCCTACTTTCTGCGCTTGTGAGCCAGATATTGGAGGAGATAAATATACATATATATATATATTTTGCAAAAATACATATATATATATATATATATATATATATATATATAGATAGATATTGCAAATATATATAGATATTGCAAATTGGGAAGTTACTCAAATTTATGTAAGCTATTCTGGTTATAGACCTGGGCAGAATTTCAATAAAACCGGAGTACTTGAAGTAATTTTGGTAATTCTGCATTACACTTTGATGGGGAAGTACTGATAATAAAGCAAGTTATGCCAGTGTGCATAATTAAGAGTAATTTAGGGTGAAAAATCCTACCGCAAAAGCATATTTAGCGAGGGCGAACAGCCGGTCGCGCTTGCTATTCGTTTTCAGTTGCATTTAGTTCTATTTCTTAGCACAAAATGCATTCTCGCATCCATTTTTGATGCAAAGGTGCAGAAAATAGTGCTAAATGCTGGGAGAAAGCTGGGAGGAAATCTTATCGCAAGTGCACATTTAGCAAGTGTAAGTGGCTGTTCACTCTCGCTATTCATGTTTTCTTGCAAGTAACACTATTTCTTAACACAAAATGCATCCTGGCATCCATTCAGCTAATTAAATAACACTAAATGCAGAACTACTCTTCTCACGTAATCCTGCATAATCTCTCAGAATCTTTGGGTAATTCCACATGATTATGCTACATAGAGTTATGGGAGTTACGCCGACTCCTAGTCAATTATCACATGAACTTCCATTCAGATATAATCAGTCCATTCTCATCTCAAATTTGGATGATTAATACAAGCTATCAGAGTCCAGCAATGTTAGGTACCTAGTAGTTCTAAAATTGTCAGTAGTACAGAAACAGCTCTAGCAGAGGTATCGGAACACATTAGAGGCACCCTAAGCACAGGGGGAATAGCTGCACTGATACTGTTGGACCTGTCAGCATATTTCGACACGGTGCCACATGCGTTCCTCCTTGATCGTCTTCAGGATATCAGAGTGATAGTGAAAGCTTGGGATTGGCAGAAGCCAACAGGTCTGGATTCCCCCTTGTTCAGCAAGCCCCCAAAAAGTATATACAGGGGTACCACAGGGTTCGACTCTGAGTCCCACACTTTTTAATATATACCTCACTCCTTTAGCCCAGTTAGCAGAATAATTAGGAGCAAAGGTGATCTCCTATGCGGATGACATGCAATTGCTCTTTTCCTGGAATAAAGGAACTGAGCTGAAGGGCATATATTTTAAACCTGCCTTACTGAAGTTTTTCATTGGTTAGCAAAAGCGCAATTGAAATGCAATGAGGAAAAGACAGAAATTATTTTCTTTGGGATGTTCCCTCCACAATTCTGGAAAATGTTTTGGAAGACGATGCCCCCCCAGATCCTCAAAAAGATTTGGTAAAAAATTTAGAGATTACTTTTGATAATAGACTGTCTTTCAGCCCCCAAGTTAACAGGGACCTGTTTTGGGATCATGAGATTCCTTAAGAAATGTTTGCCTCTTCTATCATTCCATGCAAAGAAAACAATTATTCAGGCATTGATTACATCCCTTATTGATTACAGCAATGCCCTGTATCTGGGCCTTCTGGAACACCTTATGGATAAACTCCAGGTGATCCAGAATGCGGTGGCGTGATCTTGCCTAACATTCCAAGGCAGACTCATATCAGTTCACACCTACAGGATTTCCATTGGTTGCCCATTAGGAAGAGAGTTACATTTAAGGCCCTGGTAGTGGTACACGCAGACCTGTATCATACAGGACCGATCTATCTTAGAACCAGATTTAGCTTTTACAATCCTTCTAGGAAGCTAAGATCTCCCAATAAATATCTGGCATGCACCCCCAGGATTCACCGACAGAGGGCAGGAGGCAGATCTCTAACTTTTTAGGCGCGTCTGCATGGAATCAGCTTCCGTTGGAATTACGTTCCACGAGTGAGCCAGGTCTTTTTTTTTAATTGAAAACTTGGTTCTTCGGCAGGTCTAACTCTTCTTCGCTGACTTTTCAGCTAGAACTGCACCAGGACACTCCTAGGAGTAGCTGTGCACAATATAAATAGCCTATCATTATCATTACTGTAAAACAATGCATTCTATTGAAATGCCTTCAACAAGTTTGAATCTGTGACACCAAACAGTATTATTACCCAATGTAAACCTGTCTATAAAGTCCTTACATGTGGAACCCCTCAAGGATCATTCTTAAGCACATATGAAAACTTTGGTGCAGTTGAGAGAGACAGGGTTTAAATTCTACATGTATGCAGAAGATACCCAGGTACTCCTACACAACCTTGGAGGAACAAACAAAAATGTATCAATCAGGGAAGGACACGGACAGAAAATAGGCACAGGCACCAAAATGAAAGTGGCTCTATTAGTAAATTAGATAGCTAAAAAGTGGGCCATGTTTTCAAAATGAGGCAGTTTTTAACTTGTAAAAACATGCTGTATTTGTTTTGCAAGGTATGAAAGAGTGCGTGGATTTGAGCTTGCTGAAGGCAATGTTCTCTTTAATATCAGAGAAACCAACAGTAAAAACTAGCTCAGCAGGCCATAGAGCAGGGTCTCAAACAGCCAAAAAACAGCCCACACACTGACCTGTCAGACAGCCCTTCGTGCATTGCTGTTTGCCCTAGATGCCAGTCTGACCCTGATATAATACTGTCAGAGACAGACTTTTTAATAGTCAACAGGCCTTATGATATATGGTCTACACCACTCTGGCTTAGGAAAATTTACCTTGTATTTACCTCTGTGATTCTTCCTCTTCTTATCTCTTTAGGAGTGCAGCCCTATTTAATTACCTCACATGTGTCTGTGGTAAACACATTTTTGTTATCAAAACTATTTATAAAGTTTGTTTGGTCTTATCTCATCAAGAAATATAAAAGACATGAGAAGATGCTTAATGTGGCAGAACGTCTACATCGAGATTTTGTACATTTGATTGTATGCACCTCAACCTCCACTCCAGAGTAGCAGAAGGTTCAGGTCAAGCTTATGAACATTTTACAAAGAGACCACAAAGAAAAGAATCATCAACCTAAAAAATACCTTCATACTTTACCATGTAAGATGTGGCGTCACAATACCCTATCAACAACTTTTGTTTTTAAATCAGATCACTTCATACCAAGCATGTGGCCACTATAGCTCCCATCCGGCACTTAGTGCCAGATGAATGACCGTTTTTTGCAGTCGCAACAGGAAAATCGGCCCGTTTGCGACCGCAAAAAACAGTGGTGGTATGTACAAACGCTATTTTGAGAGTCGGTGACTCGCACAATAGCGTTTGCGAGTCGCTATTAGGAAGGGGCGTGCCAAGGGCGTCCCTTCGTAATAGCGAGTCCAAATGGAATGTACCATTGTTTTGCGACCGCATTTTAAATGCATCCCGTTTTCCTTTAAAAAAAAACTGCTATATTTAAAAAGCAGTCATAGACATGGTGGTCTGCTGACCCCCGCAGGCTGGGAGTGCTAGCCATTCCCAAGGAGTCGCAAATTGCACCTGCCTCATGAATATTAATGAGGCATGCAATTTGGGACCCCATTAGGAATCGCAAACAGTGTCTGAGACACTGTTGTACATTCCATTTTGCGAGTCGCAATTCAAAGCTATTTGCGATTCGCAAAATGGAATGGTCGTACATCTGGCCCTATGACCGTAGAACTTTTGAATGGCCATCTCAGATTCAGACATAAAACCACCGCCACTCCCTCAACATCACTGCAATCAACTTTAATTAGTCTCATCAGTGTTGAGATGCATTTTAGGTGATGGTTGAATTCCATCAATAAAACCAATAATGGTTAAGGTAACACATTGGCAGGGAGAGACTAATTCACTGTTTGCGTCACACCAGCATGTGCGTATGTGCCTCTTCAGGTGCCATGCTATTCATCGTTTTCCTCAATGCTCATCAATTTCTAGGATTCTTTTTAGTTTTGCTCGTTAAAACCCTCTCCATATTCCCAAAGCATGCCAGCTCAGTGTTAGATCTTAACTTCCATTTAGAGAGTGCAACTCGCTTGGATATGAGTATCTTTGAAAGTTAAAGACTTTGGGGCCTTGTAAGTTTATCATCGTGAATGGCCCATCTTGCTATGACATGGTGCTCCTGGCGCCCAACATTATGTACATGTAAATGTATTAATATTTGTTGCAACAACATATTAATCAATATACGTAGGCTTTGAATATTTTTTAGATCAATCAAACCATTCCTCTTTATCGCTTGTTGAAAATCCCAGAATCATTGTATAGAAATAAATGAAAATGGTTTTAGATGCTCAAGCTTTGTTTGTTTTTTTACACATTTGTGGGTTGCTAATTGCTATGTGATGCTATTTTTAATGTACCGAGGGCCCAGTGTACTAAGAGACAGGGGTCGCAAATACCGCACCTTGACGTTTTGAGGCTGTCTCTGATTTTGTGATGCAACCTGTGTACTAATAGGTCCGTCGCAAAATCTCAAGTATCAGTGAGTCACAGAATGACCTGCCCAATGGATATTAATTAGGGCGATCGCAAATAGCTACCAACATAGGGTTGGTGACCTGCAAGGAAATCATCCCTGTGTTTGTATTCCCAGTCTTTTTTAAAACATTTTTTAATTGGTCCAGGATGGGAATGAGTGCTGCTTCCAAAAAAGTGTTTTCCATTTGGGAATACATTGGGGAGAGCATGAAGTGGCCCAATGGACCACTGCCTGCAACCCCTCCCCTCCACCACACACCCAGTGGCAGATTTACAAGCCCCCTGCGCCACCAGTACGTCACTTTTCGTGACATACTGGTAGCGCAGGGGGCTTCTCCATATTTACAAGGACATGAAAAGCCACCCTGCGTGACTTTCCCTCTCCTTGTAAATACGGCCCCTTCACAAGCAGCACTTTGCGTTGAAGGGGCGTTCCATGGGTGTTGCTGTGGGTGTTCCCACGCAACACCCATGGAACAAGACACATCTCCAGATTTACGAGAAATCGTAAATCTGGAGATGCGTCTGAATGCTACGCCATCCTAGCGGTGACGTAGCGAGGCGCAACGAGGAGAAATGTTTTCATTTCTCCTCGTTTTTTCCTCTTTCAATGCGTGCTGCATTCTACAGCACGCATTGAAAGAGGAACAAGCCTGTAGTGATTGTTTTTGTGCAGGAAGGTGCCCCTTCCTGCACAAAAACAATCTCCCCACGACGCAGGCATCCTTGCACCATGGTGCAAGGGTGCCTGCGCCAGCGCATGGCTGCAGTTTGTGCGCCAGCGCAGGGGGAAGCACAGAGATGCAACATATTCTTGTAAATATGTTGCATCCCTGTGCTTCGGAAGTGCCGCAGCGTGGCGCAGCCAAAGGACTTGCGGTGCCATGCTGCGGCACTTCCGTGTAGATCTGCCCCTTTGTATTTACAAAGGAGAAGGTGTCCTAAGCGATACTTTGCAAATGAACTACCACCCCTTTTAAGGTGAGTCGCAATTTGGAGGAACGCCCTATTCTGTTATCTCCAAAGCTGCACTGCATTTTAAGTCAGCATTCAAAAACGGGATGTTTTTTTTTAAATCAGCCGAGGATGGGAATGATGCTCCTTCAAAAAAATATTTTTCATTTGGGAATACATTGGGGAGAGCATGAAGTGGTCAATGGACCACTGGCTGAGCCCCCGATCAGGAGGTGGACCACTGCCTGTTCTCCTCCAGGACACCTAACAGTATTTACAATGGGGAAGGTGTCCCAAGCAATACTTTCCTCTTTGTAAATAATTGCCACCCTATTTAAGGCGAGTCGCAATTATAGAGATGCCCTAATCAGTTATCTACCAAACTGGACTGTATTTTACCCAATTTACATTCAACTGAACTCTAGGACAGGGAAGCTGGAATTATTTGACAAGGGAGCACCAACTTATGTGGCAGAATAGACTACATTATGCGACAAGAAAAAACTAATTTTGCGACGTAAAACACACATTTTGAAGCAATATAACTTCACTTGTTTGAAATTTTTACACATGTTAAAACTATGGGCAAATGTTTTACCTTATTAATTTCAGTTTAACACCTAAATATAGCAATCAGAAATTGAAAGGCCTCTTCACAACTAAACTCACACAGTCGCGTTTTCAGGAACTTTTGATACATCTGAACTAGAAACATATTTTTTGGTTAAAATCAGCAAATTATGCAAAAGCTTATGTGACAATTGCCGGCAAATCCACAATTATGCAGAAAGCACGGCAGCCGCAGATTCGCACAATTGAAGATGCCCTGCTGTAGAGACCTGAATAAACTACACTGCATTGGATGGTACTTCACTAATCCACCACACAGCATTATATCCCAAGGGCACAGAGGATTCTAAGGCTTTCAACCCACAACTCCCCCCTGGAGTCCTCTTTATGGTGGTACAGACACAGATCAGCGTTTCACTTTTTGAACATTTCATCAGTTTTCTAGAAAGCCAGACTTTTTGGTTTTGTCATTGATTGCAGCTAATTTCAGTCTGCCGAATATTTTGATGGTTTGTGTAAACGTTGGTCAACATGACCCTTACCCATCATTAAATGTCAACGGAAATCACAGCAGAGTTGTGGATGGGCAAAGTATCAAAAGAGAATTATATTATAGCAGCAAAAGAAACACATGATGTCCTGATAGATGGTTATTCTGTTGTTTTCCTAGTGATAAATCACATATTTAACGAGTATGTGTATTTCCTCTACATTAATGTGTTCGTTGTCATTTGCTGGATTATTGCGCTAATTATTTTTTGCCTTTGCCCCCTCCCAAGTAATTATTTTATATTGCGCGTTGTAAATGATTTTACTACAGCTTTGAAATGTGGTACCCCTGTGCCATAATGAAGGATTTGCTGTCTTCAAAAATAGGTACAAATGCCTTTTAGAAAGTGCCCACGCTATGAATCTTTTGATGATGGTTTTATGCGAAAAAATAAAAGTAAATCTACGAATGAACATTGGTATATAGAAAGCAAAAGGCAAATTCACAGTAGCTAAACATGAAGGTTTTTTTAATACTTTTCCATACCTTTGAAATAGTTGAAGAATCACTTTTAACAATGTTGATTTGTTCGCTCTGAAACATTATCAACTCAATATGTAAGTATGTAACTTTTTTTCTAAATGCCCATCACTAGATAATAACTGAAGTTCCTGGAAAATGGTTATGCTGTTATCTATCTATCTATCTATCTATCTATCTATCTATCTATCTATCTATCTATCTATCTATCTATCTCTCTATCTCTCTCTGTCTGTCTGTCTGTCTGTCAATCTATCTATCTGTCTGTCTGTTTGTCTGCACAATGTGTTGTGGAAGCCATTACATGGTCCCCACATCCTGAAAATGAAATAAAACAAAATATAAGGGGACAGGGTGAGCACACCCTGACCCCAAAGGGAATGTGTTTGGTGGGATGGGGTTCCAAAGGGAATCCCTGCTGACTGGCCGACCACACATGACAACATTTTGTGGCAGCCATTACAGGACTCGGGGCACAGTCACCTTTGAAATGTATATAGTGAAAGACTCAAAAGTCACAAGAAGGAGCACATATAAGGGTGAGAACAGAATTTAGTCACAAAGTACATCATTTGTTGGGGTACCATACTAATTTTAGGAATTGTGATGTGCTCTAAGGTGATTTAACACTGTAAAAAAAGCAGATCCTCTGCTGGAACATGATGAGCCATGTTAGAGAGAAAACAGTTTTTTCTCATGAATTTCTCATAGGTGTTATGGAAAGTGCTCTAGAAGCTACATTTGAGAGCATATTCACACTATCTTCCTCAGCCATGGGAGAATAAAGTCTGATATTCTGAGTGAAAATTTACTTCCAACAGTGTAGAGGTGTTTAATACTATCGAGAAAATAATATAGGTTATAATAAATGTGCAAAATTAACGTGTAGGCTTTAATGAAACGTAAAATGTGATTAAATGCTAAAATTGTAGTACGCAACCATATTTACTTGTACTAGCCCTCAAATGACTGAAGAAACATTGCTTGAAGAGCTTAAATGACTAGAAATGTTCAGATGCTCACAACATTTTTATTTCTTGACCTTTCCATGAACATGTTTTTATAATTAATAATACTGGCATAAATGTTTTCATCTGACTCTGAAAAATGATTCTATATACACAGAGATCACCTTTAACTCATGATTAGTTTAGTAACATAGGTGCTCATTATGATGTTGGTGGTCCCACTGACATCTGAAGCAGCGGTCCGACCGCATGGGTTGAGGGACCGACCGCGGCGGTTCTGACGGGTTCAAAGAGCCCATTGGCCCAGCAGCTGGAATGTAACCCCTTCAATGAGGGCGGTGCCTGCTCAGGCACCGCCGTAGGGATTATGATGGCCCTTTACGACGGCCTTTCAATGGTGGACTTTGAGGGCCCATAGCAGGCCCCCCATCCCTCAGCGGCCTGCGTTATGAGGCCAGGGGGGCAAACACAAATCCATGCCCCATGTGGCAGGCACCATGAGGTGCCTGCCACAGGGATTTTTAAAAACATGCCTTAAGGCATTGGGGCTTGTGCTGCGGCCCTTTTCCGGACCCGCAGGACAAGCCTCAATGCAAACAGGCATGTTTCCGACCGCCTCCACGGTGGTCGGATTCTAATTTGGCATTTGGGACTGCCGACTACCTGTCATGAAATATTGTGCGTTTGTAATGTTAATTCCCATAGGAACCTTCAGCCACAGCTACAGTCCGAACTGCTGAACGGACTTACAGAAAGTACCAGGAGGGCTTCTTGGTCCCCAAGGTGCCAGAGCATCCAAGAGAACTTAATTCCCCAACCATTAGTGCAACAGGAGACACGTTGGCAGAGTGGTGTAGAAAGGGGACGTGGCCTCCTAAGACCTCTTAGCAAACTTAAGGTGTGGGACTTGCTGGAGGTTACAAGTGGGGTCGTTTGCCCCCAAGGGCCCTCAATAGCCAAGGGGACTTCATCCCCCGACCAGTACTGTGCCAGGAAGCGCATTTGCAGAGTGATGGAGAAAGGACGTCCTTGATGATTGTACAGGTAGCGCCTGTATGATTCTATGAGTGCCGTTGCCAAGGACACACTGCGAATATCTGGTGTTTTTGACAAAGTGTAAAATACATATTAAGACATATTTTACATAAAGTTTCACTGTAGCTATTTAGTAAGATACTAATTTAACATTCCCTTTGTATACATTTGTCGAAATAACTACATCAAAAATGCATTTTCCTTCTTCTCAGCAAACCGAAGATAGCAATGTTATGTTATGTTATGTTATTTAAGCTTGTATAGCGCACGGTTACCCTAGGGTGTCCTGGCGCTGATGCATGCCTGCTGGTCAACTGAGAATAGAGATTACTGTAAAAAAAGCCAGGTTTTCAACCCTTTCCTAAAGGAAAGGAGATCCGCTGCGTTCCTCAGGTGGAAAGGGAGCTCATTCCATGCCTTAGAGGTGCAAGTAATGAAGCTTCTACCCCCCCAGCTGGCTCTCTTGATCCGAGGAACTAGAACTTGTTTAGTTCCCAAGGACCGAAGGTTTCTAGCGGGAACATACCATCTGAACTTTGATCTCAAATGGTCAGGACCAATTCCATTTAGGGCCTTAAAAGCTAAACAGAGGGCCTTAAAACGTGCCCTTAACTTCACGGGGAGCCAATGTAGTTGTCTCAACTCGTTCTTTACCGAGGCAAATTTGGGGGTACTAGTAATCAGTCTGGCTGCGGCATTCTGTACAATTTGCAGCCTATTAACATGCTGTTTTTGAGCATTTAAGTATAGGCTATTACAATAGTCGATTCTAGACATGACTAGGGCTGTGACCACTGTCCTAAGGCTGTTATCAGGAAGGAAAAACTTAATTTTCCTTATAGTTCTCAGGATACGGAAACAGGCCGACACCACCGAGTTTATGTTGTCACAGAAAGAAAGCCTATTATCCATAATTACCCCTAAGTTTTTTGCTTTCGATGTGGGGATAGGACAGGGGCCCAACTCAGCTGGCCACCAATCAGGTGTCCACATATTGGGGTTGTTGCCGAATGTGACAACTTCTGTCTTGCTCGAATTTAGTTTTAGGCAGTTGGATGACATCCAATCTGAGATGGCCCTCATGCAGTCGTGGAAGCGAGCCCCCGTTTCCTTCTCTTCCCCTTCTCTTATTGACAACACTATCTGTGTGTCATCTGCATAAGAAGTGATTTTGAAACCAAAAGATCTGATTAGGCTTGCAAGAGAAATCACATACACGTTGAAGAGGGTCGGGCTCAACGATGATCCCTGCGGCACCCCACACGGGAGTGAAAAAGGTTTAGAGCTGTGATTGTCCAATTCCACTCTTTGCGATCTGCCCGAAAGAAAAGATCTAAGGAGGTTCCAGGCTGTCCCTTGCACTCCTACCTCCGACAACCGGTGCATCAAAACTTCATGATGGACCGTGTCGAAGGCAGCTAACAGATCCAACATTATCATAATTGCCTTCCCTCCTCCGTCCAGTGCTTCCCGAATCTCCTCTGTAGATTTGATTAGGGCCAACTCAGTACTATGTTCTGCTCTGAACCCATATTGTGATGTGTCCAGTAAGTTATTAGTTAGCAGAAAAGTGCTGAGCTGAGTGTTCATGGTCTTTTCAATAATCTTGGCGGGGAGCGGAAGTCTTGAGATTGGCCTATAATTATTTGTATCACTAGGGTCAAGAGTAGGCTTTTTCAGAAGGGGAAGAATAGAGGCCTTTTTCCAATTGCTGGGAAACTTGCCCGTTGTTATTATGTTGTTCAGCAGTGGTGTAAGGGTTGATCCTATAACTTCTGGAATTTGCTTTAGTGCTGATGCAGGGCAGGGATCTGACGGGGCACCAGACCGAATAGAACTCAGAAGTTTGATGGTATCTGATGTCTCTAACAAAGAGAAATTGGCTAGTATTGGTTTTTTTTGTTCCAAAACTGGGGGCAACATCAGTATGCCCCCTGAGCTAGCCTAAATGAGGAAAAGATGGTTTCCACTTTATACTGGAAAAATTTTGCCAACTTTTCGCAGAACTCTGGACTACTCTGGCTCTTGGGGTCTTAGGGGATACTAGTTTAGAGATAGTTATGAAAAGCTCTTTGGTGTTGGATTCAGCCTGAGAGATTTGTTCAGTGAAGTACTTTCTTTTAAATTCCAGCAGCTTAGCCTTATATTGTCTAAGGCTAAGCTTGTAGCTAGCTTTGTCTGCGTTATGGTAGCTTTTTCTCCATATCCTTTCCAAACGCTTACAACCTTGTTTTAAAATTTTTAGTTCATCACAGAACCAGGGGGCAGATGGAGAAACCCTTTGGGGGTCCATAATTTTACAGGAGCAATTTTATCACATGCTTCTTCCAACCACTTCACAAATACCGAGGAAGCTTCATCAACCTCAGCAGGGAAAGTTGGCTTGGTTTTATTCAATGCCTCACCTAATTCTGTGTAATTAACGTTTTTCCAGGCTCTTTTCCGATAGCACCTGAGGTCTCTGAACTGAGTTTGTGGTCTTGCCACTCATTTAACTTAAAAAGAATGGCACAATGATCGGACCAAACCAAAGGGAGAATTGATAAAACTTTAAGTAAGGGGTTGTTGGAGAATATCCCATCCAACGTGTGCCCCTTGTCATGTGTGGGTGCTCCGATCAGTTGCTTCAATTCCCCTGCCTCCATTATTTGCTCCAGGAGAATAGTGTCTGGGTTGGATTGATCCTCCAGATGAAAGTTAAAATCCCCTAATAATGTAAAGGAGTCTGCGCATAGCCCATCTTCGAGCAGTGCCCCCAGCAAATCTAGGAATCCTGTCCTAGAGCCAGGAGGCCGATAGAGGAGTAACCCCTTGAAGGTGCTGTGTTGTGAGGTGCGTAGGTTAATTGAAAGTGCCTCACATGTGGCATTCGACGCAGTATGAAAAGCGGGCTTCAATGAATCATGATAAATGACTGCTAGTCCCCCACCTCTCCCATAAGGTCTATCCTGAGTATGACAGAGGAATCCTGGGGGGTAGCCTTCACTAGATCAGGACCAGATGACATGTCAGTCCAAGATTCAGTGATAAAAGCCATTTTAATATCATGTTCCTCAATAAACAAAGCACACTCCATACTGTGTTTAACAAGAGATCTAGCATTCAACAGCATACATCTGAGAGCTGGTTGATGATCTGGATTGATTTTCCTGCCTATTCTGTTGTCAAAAACAGAGTAAGGGAGAGCATTTTTACATGGTAGAAGTATCTTACAGTTCTGACAGATCCTTCTCACACGGTTAGGCATTGCCTCAGGAGGTATACAAGGGCACATGTCGTCTCCCCGACGAGGGTTCAGTCTAATAAGGTCATCCCTAGTATAGGTCGGTATATTTGTAATAAACCGGCCAGGGGTACAGGCCCTGGGCCCGACCAGAGCGCGGACGGGCGCAGACGGAGCTTGCCTTAGGCGCGCCTTCGGCGCGCCAGCGGCGCGCTCGCTGCGCGCGTCCGCTGCGCGTCCGCATCAGCGTGCTTTTATCCCCTCAGCGTCATGGAAGGCTAGACTGCTAACCAAAATGGCGGCCCGTTCGTTTCCCCGACAAGCCCTGAGTCGCTAATAGAATGCAGTAAGTGGCAGTACAAATTCAAATTCAACAATATAGCAGCAGATAAAGAATTCTAAAACCAAGTTGTAAAAAGTTTAAAAATACTTAAGATCAAAGAAGGACCGGGTAACAGCTCTGCTACTGGCGAGTGTAATTCACTACTCAGTCCCAGTCAAGCAGCGCTGCGCGTCCGCATCAGCGTGCTTTTATCCCCTCAGCGTCATGGAAGGCTAGACTGCTAACCAAAATGGCGGCCCCGTTCGTTTCCCCGACAAGCCCTGAGTCGCTAATAGAATGCAGTAAGTGGCAGTACAAATTCAAATTCAACAATATAGCAGCAGATAAAGGATTCTAAAACCAAGTTGTAAAAAGTTTAAAAATACTTAAGATCAAAGAAGGACCGGGTAACAGCTCTGCTACTGGCGAGTGTAATTCACTACTCAGTCCCAGTCAGGCAGCGCTGCGCGTCCGCATCAGCGTGCTTTTATCCCCTCAGCGTCATGGAAGGCTAGACTGCTAACCAAAATGGCGGCCCCGTTCGTTTCCCGACAAGCCCTGAGTCGCTAATAGAATGCAGTAAGTGGCAGTACAAATTCAAATTCAACAATATAGCAGCAGATAAAGAATTCTAAAACCAAGTTGTAAAAAGTTTAAAAATACTTAAGATCAAAGAAGGACCGGGTAACAGCTCTGCTACTGGCGAGTGTAATTCACTACTCAGTCCCAGTCAAGCAGCGCTGCGCGTCCGCATCAGCGTGCTTTTATCCCCTCAGCGTCATGGAAGGCTAGACTGCTAACCAAAATGGCGGCCCCGTTCGTTTCCCCGACAAGCCCTGAGTCGCTAATAGAATGCAGTAAGTGGCAGTACAAATTCAAATTCAACAATATAGCAGCAGATAAAGAATTCTAAAACCAAGTTGTAAAAAGTTTAAAAATACTTAAGATCAAAGAAGGACCGGGTAACAGCTCTGCTACTGGCGAGTGTAATTCACTACTCAGTCCCAGTCAAGCAGCCGGTATGCAAATGACAAAATGTAAAACAGATATTTAAACATATTTTACACAAAGTTTGATTCAAGCTGTTTAGTAACATAATTTTTTAACTCTATTTCAACAACACATTTAACAAAAGCAATTTCAAAAAATAACTTTCAGCATCTGAACTCACGAATAGAACATAACCCAAACTCAACAGGAATCAAAAACTGCTCCAAAAATACTGATTTAAAATTTTTTTTTGGACCTTCATAGTTTTTCTACATTAGCAGGCATACTATTACCTTACAAAATGGGTATCTAATATTTATGTGTTGTTAATTTCATTATCTTCTAATTTATTGTAACACTACTTACATATAACTTGCCACATAGACAAGTCAAAGTGTTCCTCTACAAATAAATACACAGCTAACTTTGGCCAGTTATCATCATTTACTTTTTCACTTTTTAAATATAAGTCAACAGGCTGTGTCTAAATCTTCTAGTAAGTGCATCAACTGTTTTTTTAGAGCACACGGTGTTAAATTGTTAAATTTTGTAATCTCATCTTTAAAACTATCAACTGTAATATATGTGTCCTGTTCTGCAACACCTCCTTTTAACAACTCTTCATTTTCCCCAGAATCCTGCTCAGGACCAAAGAAATGAAACTGCACATCTCCACAAACCTTTTCTACATCTACCTAAGTACCATGCAAAAGTGCTCTATTCATTTCTCCTAAACATAAAGCAAGAGTTTTCACATAGTACAGCCTTGTAACTAAAGTTTGCATTGTTGAGTGGTGTACAGCTAACATCTTGAAATGATGAAAGGTACTTTTGGCACACTTTGTTTGATAAACAAGCTAGTGAGTGTCCCTGCAAATTTGTATGCTTTCTAATCTTGCAAGGATCCAATCCTTGTAAAGTACTTATTTTCTGTTTAAAACTTCGCCTTGTAGAAACGTCCTTAATATATCAATGGATTGCTGTTGAATACTGCAAACACTACTACAATTCCATTTCTATACAGGTGCCTGACTCTGCCTTCTTTGGACCTGTTCCCCAATAACTTGTTCTACATTTGTAGGTACCATCAGTTCTTTCGCTATAGGAGTGCCATTCTTCATTTCATAACATTGTCCTGTGTAATCAATAGAATGAAGTAATTTATTATCCTGGACATAGCTTTCGTCATTAAAGAAAGACTCTGTACAAGAAGTATGTATGCATTCTCCACTAAAAACAGTACAAAAGTTACTTCAATTCACAATTTTTTTTCTGGTTTTGTCTCCTCATGCACAATACCATTTTGTCAAGAGTCTTCATTCTATTTATAATCAAAATTAAAAGCTTCACCTTCAAAGCAAGCAAGCATCTACCTCCCTGCCAAATACACAGTATAGTGTCCAGATGTTGTAGTAGGTCCATCATGAAAAATAATAGCCACTGCTTTAAAAGTTCTTCCTGAAATTGATACTTGACTTTCCACAACATTTTTAATTTTGGTTTCCAATTTTCTTCCATCTGCTCTACAACATTGTAGCATTAAAATGACATATTTTCCAAATCTTTCTATATATAATATTGACAACATTTCTGATTTACAATGAGACATTTCATATCTTGATTAGCTGTTTTTAGTAACTTGTTAAAAGACACTTATTTGCAATGTGGTATCATCAAGTATATGAATCGTTCACTGTCTATTTCAGTGTTAGAAGAAAATGAACACTCTTCACATTTATGATCCCATCTGTAACTTAGTCCAAATAAATTTTAAATTTCTATTCCTTCATCTTCCAATACTGCAAGCATAAACATAAGAAATTCTTGTGCAGCTTATTGTATATTGAGTGTAAATTGTGAAGAACCAGTAAATATACCCAAAAGATGCCGAATGCCGGTAGAAGTATGGATTTTAGTTCTATCAGTTACCAACTTTTGAAAAATATAACGTAATTAAGAGCAGAATCTTTTTTCTCGATTTTCCATAATTTCATGATGAAGATCTTCTAGATAAAAGACAACATTTACAATTACATTAGCATAGCAGTTGATACCTGAACTATTTTCTAACTGGTATCCTACAATATCATCAACAGAGTCCATTTTCATTTTCTTTGCACCTTTATGATTCTCTTAAATTGTTTTTTTGAAAAATCTCAGTAGAATGTTTGTCATATTTTCATTTTGTATAAACAAGAGGCTTTGGGGAAGAAATCCCCAATACCTGGAGGGTTGAGAGGATCCTACGTTGGAGTATAACCTCCCATGTAAAGACATTAAACCACAAAAGATACTCCAATAGACCGGCAAGTGGTCAAGAAACTAAGTAACCTAATAATGATGGGGGAAGTGTCTGTGTGAGGATATAAAACTACCAACACCAAATGGTGCGTAAGGAAACAATTCCTTTTGATTTAATTACCCTCACACACCCTAGTGGTGTCATGCTTCATCATCGGGTCACCCCGACGCCTACAAGTCGGGGTGGGCTCATTCCACAGTATTGGGAGCTCTTGGAACAGTAAGGACCAGGGGATTAAAGATAAAAACCTCAGACAGACCCCGGTTTCCCTTTATTATTGGGTCTGTCAGGGATATTAAAATTAATTAAAAATCGGGTCAATAGGAGTGATTATGGTCCTATGACCCTATTGCCAACATGTTTCAGTCCTGAGTCGGCCGTAAAGGTCCTGCACTTTCTTCAGGGCAAAGGTCACCCACCCTGGGAAAAACAGTAAGAGGGAAGTCCCTATCCTGTAAAGAATTAAGGGCAGAGTAGCCGCTCCTTAAGTAAAAGTTACAGATGTTCGATCTGTTATGCGCAGTTCTCCATCTGTAAACAACAAAAAGACAGACAACACACCGTTTTCCATGGACATACATCATTTGTGTAGTCATATAACTTCCCAGTTAGGTGCATAGGTAGTGACCCAACATTAAATAAATGCCAGGTGAGTATGTAAATACATTTTCACAATCTCATCATCCTTGTGCCAGTCACATCTATATCTGAAACATAATTTTGCTATGTGGCAGATAAATGTGTGGTGGCGATTTTACTCGCACACTGACGTTATCAGCAAGCCAGTGCGTGTACATTCAATAGTGTAAATAACGCGTGACAGTCTCTATAAACATCAAAATGCTGCTACCATTCAGTGTGAATTTATATAAACATGCACTCACATCTTTTTAATAAAAAACATCCAAGTTCTTACCCAAATTGAGGAGAGAAACTGTGTCACAGGGGACCGCTAGGCATAAAAGGGTAGCCCTGTAGTCAAACCCTAATGTTTTGTTCAAAGGTGGGGAAAGGGTAAAATAAAGCGGCATATTTGAGAAAGGGCCAACAGCCTTTGTCGAGTACAAATGTAGAAATGTAGAGCTAAGCCTACAGTTGGCCAATCAAAGTACCAGCACTTACTTCATCAAGGATCCTGCCCCGCCTGTGTACCTACTTGGTCCGAGTCCCCGGCTTTCACTCTGAAATGCCGGCGGAACCGGATATAAATACACCTGTTTACCGCGGGAAACTTGTTAATTGAGAACGACGCCCGTAGCGTTGTCACGGCATTGCTAGACGTGTAACTATTACGTATAGCACGCCGGGCCTATTCATGGGAAATGTAGTATTCTTCACAAATAAAGCAGTCAAGAGGAACTATTGATCATATTCAAACAGCCGCTTATTTTACCCTTTCCCTACCTTTGAACAAAACATTAGGGTTTGACTACAGGGCTACCCTTTTATGCCTAGCGGTCCCCTGTGACACAGTTTCTCTCCTCAATTTGGGTAAGAACTTGGAGCAGCATTTTGCTGTTTATAGAGACTGTCACGCGTTATTTACACTATTGAATGTACACGCACTGGCTTGCTGATAACGTCAGTATGCGAGTAAAATAGCCACCACACATTTATCTGCCACATAGCAAAATTATGTTTCAGATATAGATGTGACTGGCACAAGCATGATGAGATTGTGAAAATTTATTTACATACTCAACTGGCATTTATTTAATGTTGGGTCACTACCTATGCACCTAACTGGGAAGTTATATGACTACACAAATGATGTATGTCCATGGAAAACGGTGTGTTGTCTGTCTTTTTGTTGTTTACAGATGGAGAACTGCGCATAACAGATCGAACATCTGTAACTTTTACTTAAGGAGCGGCTACTCTGCCCTTAATTCTTTACAGGATAGGGACTTCCCTCTTACTGTTTTTCCCAGGGTGGGTGACCTTTGCCCTGAAGAAAGTCCAGGACCTTTACGGCCGACTCAGGACTGAAACATGTTGGCAATAGGGTCATAGGACCATAATCACTCCTATTGACCCGATTTTTAATTAATTTTAATATCCCTGACAGACCCAATAATAAAGGGAAACCGGGTCTGTCTGAGGTTTTTATCTTTAATCCCCTGGTCCTTACTGTTCCAAGAGCTCCCAATACTGTGGTACGAGCCCACCCCGACTTGTAGGCGTCGGGGTGACCCGATGATGAAGCATGACACCACTAGGGTGTGTGAGGGTAATTAAATCAAAAGGAATTGTTTCCTTACGCACCATTTGGTGTTGGTAGTTTTATATCCTCACACAGACACTTCCCCATCATTATTAGGTTACTTAGTTTCTTGACCACTTGCCGGTCTATTGGAGTATCTTTTGTGGTTTAATATTTTCATTTTGGACATACTGCACGTTTCTCATATACAGGATATTCAACTAAGTGAGGAGCATAAAGTCTTCTTAACCGATTATACTCTCTTACACAATTTGCATCAGCACTAATCTTTTTCTCATCAAAATCAATAAAATACAAACCAGATAATGTTCTTACTTGAGACAATGCAACGTATGCCATGCCTTCTTTAAACACTGTACTTCCAATATTTACCAAAGCACTGTCTACACTTAAACCTTGAGACTTATGAATGGTTACTGCATATGCTAAAGAAAGAGGAAACTGTTTTCTATGAACATACAAGTCTTTTACAAGCAAAAAACAAACAGCACAACATCCAATCTGTTTTACCTCTTCAATCTGATCAAATTTAATCTTCAAAAATTCAATTCCATCTCTGTTCTGATAATTAACAAAATCAACAACTTTTCCCATTGCTACATTTACTAAACCTTTTTCTACATCCAAATTACGCCGTAATATTACCCGACAGTTTACACATACATATAAAGTCTTTTCTAAACCAGCAGTCTTAGATACAGACTTCTCCAAAGAATCCAATTTTGACTGTAATTTCTCTGAGAGAAGAATAGTAACTCCTTTGTGTTCCATTTTATCAATGGCTTCCATTTTCACTATCGGTTGTTTTTCCAGTTTCAAAAGTTCTTGATTAAATGTAGAACACTCTTGCAGTGTTGGCATTAGGCAAACTATAGACTTCTATTCTTCAATTTTTTGTATATTATTTCAGGTGCAATGTTTTCATTAGGAAACAAGTTCATTAAAAGCCGACTTTGTAAAGTTTCTTTACCATGTTTTGTCAAAACATCAATCCTCATATCTTGAAGAATGTTTCTATAATGTTCATCACTTGCTTGTCGCATATTCTTAATAAGTTCTTTATATTCAAAATGAGACCAAATGTTCACATTTCCAAATACTTCCCAAAGATTTCCTAGTGTCTTCATGGACAAGAGTTTTAAAAAATGGTTGTCCTTTCACAGGAGTAAGTTGTAGTAGATCTCCGAATACAATTACATGTTTTCCTCTAAATAAAACATCATAATCTGTTTTTAAAATCTGTTGCATTCTTAAATGTACAAAGGCAAGCATTAAGTTTGAGACCATGCTCACCTCATCAATGATTAGAAGTTTCATTTTCTTCAGTACTCTTGAGACTTCATAACAAGCTTCTCCAGATAGTTTATGATATTCCAACTTATTTTCATGTTCAACTGGTAGCATGAGTAATCGTTGTAGTGTAATCCCTTTAATGTTGTGTGCTGCTAACCCAGTTGGAGTGGTTACAACACAAGATAAATGTGATTCAGTGGTTTTGTGTAGATAACTGGTCAAAACATTAATTAAGAAACTTTTTCCTGTTCCAGCTTGCCCACTGATGTACATTCGAATAGGATTAAATTATGTGCATTGGCATTCTTTTTCTTTCATGCAGTGAAGCATGCTGTATCTGTTGTGTCACTTGCTGATATATTTCTTTTTGTTCAATATTTAGTTTTTCTTCTAAGTGTCCCAACTCAATAATATCCTGTTGTGCTTGTTGCATTGCCGTTTCTACTTCATTCATGGCTAGTGCTGCTTCATTTTCAAGAATTGGTTGTCCCAGTGGATCTTGACTTAGTGGAACAGAACTTTGAGTATCTTGAGAACTGTCTCTAACTATTTCAGCTGCAATAGTAGTTTCTTGTTCAATCTCTTCATTTAACATTTGTAAATAAGTTGGGGAAATTGTGCATTGAATGCTATCTTTATATGCATTAAAAGAATCTTCATAGCACTCAAAATCTCCAAGTAATTCCATTTCACTACGCCAAGGCTTGAAGAGTTGCAGAAGTGCTAAATTGAAAAATTCCCTTTTATCTGGAGGTCGCAACTAAGTTTCCTGTGGTTAATAAGATTTCCTTTGGCATGTTTGACCAAACATACATTACATCCAATTACTGCATATTTTTCTTCATTTATATTTTCTGTAACATTTCTCTTAAAGCTGTAATGTTGCAGTACTTCATAGAGACATATGTTTTCCAGATGTGGACTCCTTTTGGGATAGTACGTATCCAACATATTAGTTTTAACAATATTTGTACTTTCTGGTTCATTCAATGCTAAGTATTCAATTTCTTGTAGAGATTTCAAAACTCTATTTCGTGTAGCCGCAAGACCTAGACTTACCCAAATGATTCCTCTTGACTTTGAATATAAACTCGCAGAGGTCAACCAATCCGAACATTTGTAGGATCCAATCTCTCAATGGGAAAGCATCTTCAAACTAAAGCTGTACAATTTGTTACTAAGACTCTTCTCTTGTGAAATTTCTTCCCACATTTCCTTCAACTCTGTCTTTTCAGATTTAGTTATATATGACGTAACGTAGCGAGCAACAGCAATCGAATTATCTGCAACATACTAGATATCCATGTTTGCATTCCACATTGTCAAATTCACTGGATTGTAGTCATTAATATACTTTGAATCTTCAGTTCTTTTTATTTTCGACTTCTAGTATGTCTTACTGCTGACATAAAACTATTGACTCTTCCTTTTGAAATTACTGGACGTGGGAATCCAAAACGACATTTTGTATAAAAGTTTCCCTTTGACTTGTATTTTAAGTCGACAATATTTTCCACATCGATGACTCTGAAACCGTAAAACATGTTCTCTTAACCTCTGTTCTCCTCCCTTTTTTTGGAATGGCACAGGTAACATATTCTTCAATGAAAGACAAAACAGTTTCATTAGAATCGGTTCCAAATTTAGGTGCATCCATAATCCATAATAACATGTGTATATGAGGAGCACCTCTGGCTTGGTACTCCTTTCTCCAACAGAAATCAGTAACGTCTCCAAGAGGTGGATTATTTTTATTGGAGATAAAAGACATCATAGCTTGAAACCTATGATTAAAATACCTGCACACATTCACAGGATCCAAAGAACACAGTTCTCCAGCTGTCTTCAATTCAATATTCTTGACATTTGAATTTGCTTGTCGTAGAAATTCAAGTAAATCGTCCCACGCATATTCAGCACAGCTAAGCGTAACAAACCACGTAGGAGTACCTAAGTTTCTTAACATACATTTAAGTTCGCCGTGACGACGATACCAATACTCATTAGTTCCACGTTGACAAGCCATCAAATTAATTAACTGAGATTCAAAATAATCGTCTCTTTGTTGAAATTTGTCCATAAATTCCTTTGCAGAAACATGTGAAAGATGAAGTCCTGTTTTTAATATGTGATTCACTGCATATGATAGTCCAGACAAGTCACTTTCAAATAGAAGATGAAATATATATGGAATACATTGTCGAAATCTTGGATCTTCTGAGTACAATCTTCTCGAACGGTATTCTGAAGCTGGAATCTGTACTACTCGTTGATCATATCGGCCACCTTCTCCAGTGGGGAACAGCTGTGAAAAACAATGAGCTTCTAAACTTTTTTCCCATACACATTGGAGTTCCTTTTGCTTTCTTCATTTGAAATAATTCAATAGTGTTTCCAATCACTTCTTTTGAATGTAGAGGATGTATACTGTAATGTTCATAAATCTCTTCACTCTTAGAGTTGTCCACTTTTTCTATTTGGCCAGTTGAAATTTCTGTATCTTCTTCTAAACATATTTCCTGTGCTTCCACATTTACAGTTTTATAATAAATATTGTTCTGTACAAGATATAATGTAGCCTTTTGAAGTTTGGTGACATCTACTAACTCTTGCCATATTTTCTGACTCTTTGTTGGTACACCATTAACTAGAATAACTACAGGCTCACTTTCCTCTCTATCTATACCAACAGTTTCAATATTTTTCTTAAAATCTAAAGGTAAGTACACAACTCTTCCTTTCAGACCTCTTTGTAAATCTGTTGGAGGAAGCGTACCTTAGGCTCCATACGAACAATCGCCTGAAACGGGTGCACAGATTGAATAAGAATGGACTCATATGTATTTAAATCTGCCAGTTCTGGAGGAATAGCTACCAACTCTAAGTTGTTATGTATTGCTCTAGCTGGCATTTTGTTGTCTTCTAATTTATTGTAACAATATTTACAAATACGTTGATCAGTACCCAACTCAAAACGACCTTCCACCAACAAATAAGCACCAAATTGCTCCCACTTATCATTATTTTCCTTTTCACTTTTTAAATACACATCATCATTCCTAGTTTGACTTCTATAGTGAGTACGTCGAAAACAAATACAAACACAGTTTGGTTTTTCACATGAAAGTATCTCAAACTTTGTAATTTCTCCTGCAAACTTCTCAGTACTAATATCTTCTACCTGTTCTTCAACACCTACACTTATCAAGCTCTCACTTTCTCTACACTCCTCTTGTGAACCAAAGAAACAAAACTGTATATCGTCACAAACTTTTTTTACATCCGATATTGAACCATACAAAAGAGCTGCGTTCATTTCACTTAAAGATAATGCAGGACTTTTTACGTAGTACAATCTCCTTACTAACTTCCGCATTTCTGAGTGATGTACTGCTAACATTCTTAAATGATGAAAAATACTTCGACACACTTTTCTAGAAAGACATGCCAGAGAATGACCCTGCAACTTAGTATATTTTCTCACTTTACAAGGATCTAGTCCTTGCAACATCTTAATCTTCTATTTAACACCTTTTTTGGCATAATCTCGTAAGAAAACTCGTAATTCCTGTCGAATACTACAAATACTACTACAATCCCACTGATACACTGGAGCTTTTGTACGTATCCCTTGAACTTCTTCAGCTATTACTTCTTCAACATCTCTAGGAACCATCTTTTCCTTTTCAATTGGACAACCATTTTTGGTTTCATAACAGCGAACACTAGTATCAACTGCATGAACTAAATAATTTTGTTGAAAATAGCTTTCTTCATTAAAGAAAGGCTCAGTACTGGAAGTGTGCTTCCATTCACCAGCAAAAGTTTTGCAAATGTTACTTTTATTAACCAGTCTTTTTCTTTTGCTTTTCTCCTTCATAAACTGCATTGTTTTATTCAATGTTTTCATTCTCTTCAATACTAATATAAATAATTTTTGTTTCAATTCAAAAGCAGTATCTATTACACTTTCAATCTGATGCTTTTTCTTATATACTGCAGATCTTTTTTTATACTTTTTACAATCTTTTATTAAATTTTGAATTACTCTATTACGAAACATACGTACACGTATGTCCCTAAATTGTTTCTGTCTTTTTGTCACATGTGCTTCTTTTCCATTGTGTTTCTTTCTTTGCTTCTCCTTTGTTCGAAAAATTTATTTTCTTCTTTGGTTCGTATTTTGATCATTCACTCTCTCCACAACTTTTTAAATAAATTCTTTAGTTCTCTTAACAGAAGCCACTTTATCCTCAGCATCCTTTTGATGTTTTTCAACTGCACTCGTTTTAGTTTTCATTAAGTACTTCTGTTTCCTTTGTTCTCTTCTCTTTTCATGTTTTCTTGCCATCTTTTATTTCTAATCCAAATAAAATATCTTCCTAAAAAACAAATATTAGTTTAATTATTTTAGTACATTAATTACAATTTCAAAATTAATAACATTTAAATTTTGAAAAGAACAACTAAGCGCAAAATTACAATTACATTTCTATTGCATTTATAACTCATAAGAAGCAACAGATGCACAAAAAAAGGCAAGGCAGGTGAAGAAAGAGGCAAGAGAAGTGCAGAAAGAGGGAACAGGGATGTAGAAAGAGGGAAGAGAGGTGGAGAAACAGGGAAGAGGGCTGCAGAAACAAGTACGGTAGGAGCAAAAGAGACAAGAGGGGTGCAGAAAGAAGCAAGTGAGGTGCATAAAGAAGAGAAGTGCAGAAAGAAGCAACAAACATGCATAATGACACAACAGTGGTGCAGAAAGAGGCAGCAGGGGTGCAGAAAAAAGCAAGAGAGGTGCAGAAAGAAGCAAGAGAAGTACAGAAGAAAGCAACAAAGGTGCAGAAAGAGACAAGAAAAGTATAGAAGATGCAAGAGAGTTGCAAAAACAGGCAAAAGAAGTGCAGTTAGAGAGAACAGGGGTGCAGAAAGAAGCAAGAGAGGTGCAGAAAAAGTGAAAAAGGATACAAAAAAGAGGCAAGAGAAGTGCAGTTGGAGAGAACAGGGGTGCAGAAAGAAGCAAGAGAGGTGCAGAAAAAGTGAAAAAGGATACAAAAAAGAGGCAAGAGAAGTGCAGAAAGAGGGGAGAGAGTTGCAGAAATAGGCAACTGAGGTAAGACAGAAGCGGGGTGCAGAAAGAGGCAAAAAAGTACTGAATGAGGGTAGAGGGGTTTAGAAAGAGCCAAGAGGAGTGCACAAAGAAACAAGTGGCATGCAGAAAGAGACAATGTCTGAGGGATTACATGGCATGCATGTGTCTGTGCCTTATCCTAGTGGCATCATATATAAAAGAAACATACAGATACATGTATACCAGACTTTTATACCTCTACCATCTGTTTAGGCATAACACGTGAGAGAATACATGTGCACGCAGACTAAGAAGTCCCTTAAACTTGACAAACTGCACTTCCCATTTTAAAGAGACACCTAAAATTATGCAGCATACTTAAAGTGTACATCTTCACACACCAATGCAAGCTAACCTAATCACTAATCCTTCTACCAACAAGTCTTAAACCTCACTTTTGGGTTGCAGCTTCACTATTCAGCAACTACTCAGAGTGTTGGCCGTAACCAAATAAAAAACAGAAACTTTCTCAATATGTCTGTTAAAACTCTCACCATATTCCAAAGAACATGCATGCATGTGTCTGTACCTTTTAAAAGTGGCATCAAATAGATGGGTAGTGGGTAGTGCCTGAGAGAATGGATGAGTAGATGGGTAGCACCTGAGAGAATAGTTAAGTGCAAGAGTACTGCCTGGGTGATTGCATGAGAGCAGCAGTACTGAATGAGTGATTAGATCAGTGCCGGGGAAATAACTTAGACAAACCATGAGTGCAAGGCTAACGCATGGTTATAGACAAGAGTGTATGAGTAGTGCTTGAAAAAGCAAACAAAGTGCATAGGTACTGCCTGAGTGATTTTATGACTACAGAGCTAGTACCTGGATGATTGTACGACTGTATGGGAAGCACCTGAAAGAAAATGAGAGTGTAAGGAAAATGCTTGGGCCATTCTATGAGTACATCATTAGTATCAGAGTGAATAGATAAGAGCATGCGTAGTGCCTGACTGAATCTTTGAGTGGGATAGTAGTACCTGGGTGATTGCACGAATCTATGGTTAATGTCTGAGGGATTACAAGGCATGCATGTGTCTGTGCCTTTCCTTAGTGGCATCATATATAAAAGAAAGATACAGATAGATGTATACGAAAGTTTTATACCTCTACCATCTCTTTGACACAACACAAGAGAGAATACATATGCACGCAGACACATACCTCACTCATAAGACTAAAAAGTCCCTCAAAACTTGAGAGACTGCACTTCCCATTTTAAAGAGACACCGAAAATTATGCAGCATAGTTAAAGTGTACATCTCCACACACCAATGCGAGCTAACCTAATCACTAATCCTTCTACCAACAAGTCTTAAACCTCACTTTTGGGCTGCAGCTTCACTATTCAGCAACTACTCAGAGTGTTGGGCCTAGCCAAATACAAAGCAGCAACTTTTTCAATGTGTCTGTTAAAACACTCACAATATTCCAGAGAGCATGCATGCATGTGTCTGTACCTTTTAAAAGTGGCATCATATATCAAAGAAACATACAAACAGATGGGAAGTGCATATTGCCTGAGAGAATGGATTATTAGATGGGTACCACCTAAGTAGATAGTTCAGTGCAACAGTACTGCCTGGATGATTGCATGAGAACAGTAGTACTGAATGGGTGATTAGATCAGTGCAGGGGAAATACCTTAGACAAACCATGAGTGCAAAGCTAACACGTGGTTAGAGACAAGAGTGTATCAGTAATGCTTGAAAGAATAAAAACATGCATAGGTACAGCCTGAGTGATTCTATGACTGCAATAGTAGTAACCAGATGATTCTATGAGTGTATGGGAAGTGAGAGAAAATATGAGTGTAAGGGTAATACTTGCACTATTCTATGAGTGCATAAGTAGTACCTGACTGAGTAGATGAGAGCGTGGATAGTGCCTGACTAAATCTTTTAGTGGGATAGTAGTGCCTTGGTGATTGCTCAAATCTATGCTTAATGTCTGAGGGATACATGGCATGCATGTGTCTCTGCCTTTTCCTAGTGGCATCATATATCAAAGATACATACATATACATGTATACCAGACTTTTATACTTCTACCATCTGTTTAGGCATAACACATGAGAGAATACATGTGCATGCAGACACATACCTCAGTCATAAGAATAAAAAGTCCATTACACTTGACAAACTGCACTTCCCATTTTAAAGAGACACCTAAGATTATGCGGCATACTTGAAGTGTACATCTCCACAGACCAATGCGAGCCAACCTAATCAATAATCCTTCTACCAACAAGTCTTAAACCTCACACTTGGGCTGCAGCTTCACTATTCAGCAACTACTTAGAGTGTTGGACCTAACCAAATACAAAGCAGCAACTTTTTCAATATGTCTGTTAAAACTCTCACCATATACCAAAGAACATGCATCCATGTGTCTGTACCTTTTAAAAGTGGCATCATATATCAAAGAAACATACAAATAGATGGGTAGTGGGTAGTGCCTGAGAGAATGGATGAGTAGATGGGTAGCACCTGAGTGAATAGTTAAGTGCAAGAGTACTGCCTGGGTGATTGCATGAGAGCAGCAGTACTGAATGAGTGATTAGATCATAGCCGGGGAAATACCTTAGACTAACCATGAGTGCAAGGCTAACGCATGGTTGGAGACAAGAGTGTATGAGTAGTGCTTGAAAGTGGAATAAAATTGCATGGGTACTGCCTAAGTGATTCTATGACTGCAGTGCTAGTAACTGGATGATTGTATAACTGTATGGGAAGCACCTGAGAGAAAATGAGAGTGTAAGGGTAATGCTTGAGTCATTCTATGAGTGCATCAGTAGTATCAGAGTGAGTAGATGAGTACATGGGTAGTGCCTGACTTAATCTTTGAGTGGGATACTAGTGCCTGGGTGATTGCACAAATCTATGGTTAATGTCTGAGGGATTACAAGGCATGCATGTGTCTGTGCCTTTCCCTAGTGGCATCATATATAAAAGAAAGATACAGATAGATGTATTCCAAAGTTTTGTACCTATACCATCTCTTTGACAAAACACATCAGAGAATACATATGCACGCAGACACATACCTCACTAATAAGACTAAAAAGTCCCTCAAAACTTGAGAGACTGCACTTCCCATTTTAAAGAGACACCTAGAATTATGCAGTATACTTGAAGTGTACATCTTCATCAACCAATACGAGCTAACTAAATCACTAATCCGTCTGCCAACATGTCCTAAACCTTACTTTTGGGCTGCAGCTTCACTATTTAGCTACTACAAAGAGTGTTGGGCCTAGCCAAATACAAAGCAGCAAAGTTTTCAATGTGTCGGTTAAAACACTCACAATATTCCAGAGAGCATGCATGCATGTGTCTGTACCGTTCAAAAGTGGCATCATATATCACATAACCACTATCACTAAACACCACCCCGCATAAGTGTGTGACAATCCTTTTTGCTCTTCCCTGTGCATGTCGTGGGACAAAGGCTGACATTTTGTATCATCATGCCTACTTTTACTCATCCTAATAATAGTTATCAAGAGTGGTTTGCATCGCTTAGGTAAATACAGTATGCAACCGACTCACTCATTTCAATACCTAAGATCGTCTGTACGTTATGGTCTGACCAGGCAGCCAGAATATACATCCTGAAGGTTTGAGAACTTCATGCCTATGTTGTATATTCAATGCATTGTATTGTTTATTTAATTCTGTCCATTTCTTATTTGCTGATTATCCTCTGCTCCGCCAGTCTGTGCACAGCCTGTACCCTCTTCCCCTCAATATATCCATCCTTTCCAACTGTGCATTTGTTTTGTTTGCCACTGTACACCTTTTCCTGTAAAAACGTAATAAAATACTTTGAACTAAAAACAAAGTGGCATCATATATCAAAGAAACATACAAACAGATGGGTAGTGCGTAGTGCCTGAGAGAATGGATGACTAGATTGGTACCACCTGAGTAAATAGTTCAGTGCAACAGTACTGCCTGGGTGATTGCATGAGAACAGTATTACTGAATGGGTGAATAGATCAGTGCAGGGGAAATACCTTAGACAAACCATGAGTGCAAAGCTAACATATGATTAAAGACAAGAGTGTATCAGTAATGCTTGAAAGAATAAAAACATGCATAGGTACTGCCTGAGTGATTCTATGACTGCAATAGTAGTAACTAGATGATTCTATGAGTGTATGGAAAGTATTGAGAGAAAATATGAGTGTAAGGGTAATGCTTGCACTATTCTATGAGTGCATAAGTAGTACGTGACTGAGTAGATGAGAGCATGGATAGTGCCTGACTAAATCTTTTAGTGGGATAGTAGTGCCTTGATGATTGCTCGAATCTATGCTTAATGTCTGAGGGATTACATGACATGCCTGTGTCTCTGCCTTTTCATAGTGGCATCATATATATAAGATTCATACAGATACATGTATACCAGACTTTTATACTTCTACCATCTGTTTAGGCATATCACATGAGAGAATACATGTGCATGCAGACACATACCTCAGTCATAAGACTAAAAAGTCCGTTACACTTGACAAACTGCACTTCCCATTTTAAACAGACACCTAAAATTATGCGGCATACTTGAAATGTACATCTCCACAGACCAATGCGAGCTAACCTGATCACTAATCCTTCTACCAACAAGTCTTAAACCTCACTTTTGGGTTGCAGCTTCACTATTCAGCAACTACTTAGAGTGTTGGGCCTAACCAAATACAAAGCAGCAACTTTTTCAAAAAGTCTGTTAAAACTCTCACCATATACCAAAGAACATGCATGCATGTGTCTGTACCTTTTAAAAGTGGCATCATGGATAGTGCCTGAGAGAATGGATGAGTAGATGGGTAGCACCTGAGTGAATAGTTAAGTGCAAGACTACTGCCTGGGTGATTGCATGATAGCAGCAGTACTGAATGAGTGATTAGATCAGAGCCCGGAAAATACCTTAGACAAACCATGAGTGCAAGGCTAACGCATGGTTAAAGACAAGAGTGTGTGAGTAGTGCTTGAAAGAGGAATAAGAGTGCATGGGTACTGCCTAAGTGATTCTATGACTGCAGTGCTAGTAACTGGATGATTGTATAACTGTATGGGAAGCACCTGAGAGAAAATGAGAGTGTAAAGGTAATGCTTGAGTCATTCTATGAGTGCATCAGTAGTATCAGATTGAGTAAATGAGTGCATGGGTAGTGCGTGAATAAATCTTTGAGTGGGATACTAGTGCCTGGGTGATTGCACGAATCTATGGTTAATGTCTGAGGGATTACAATGCATGCATGTGTCAGTGCCTTTCCCTAGTGGCATCATATATAAAAGAAAGATAGATGTATACCAAAGTTTTGTACCTATACCATCTCTTTGACATAACACATCAGAGAATACATAAGCACGCAGACACATACCTCACTAGTAAGACTAAAAAGTCCCTCAAAACTTGAGAGACTGCACTTCCCATTTTAAAGAGACACCTAAAATTATGCGGTATACTTGAAGTGTACATCTTCATCAACCAATACGAGCTAACCAAATCACTAATCTGTCTGCCAACATGTCTTAAACCTTACTTTTGGGCTGCAGCTTATTGGGCCTAGCCAAATACAAAGCAGCAACTTTTTCAATCTGTCTGTTAAAAGACTCACACTATTCCAGACAGCATGCATGCATGTGTCTGTACCTTTTAAAAGTGGCATCATATATCAAAGAAACATACAAACAGATGTGTAGTGCATAGTGCCTGAGAGAATGGATGACTAGATAAGTACCACCTGAGTAAATAGTTAAGTCCAACAGTACTGCCTGGGTGATTGCATAAGAACAGTAGCACTAAATGGGTGATTAGATCAGTGCAGGGGAAATACCTTAGATAAACCATGAGTGCAAAGCTAACACATGTTTAAAGACAAGAGGGTATCAGTAATGCTTGAAAGAATAAAAACATGCATACGTACTGCCTGAGTGATTCTATGACTGCAGTAGTAGTACCTAGATGATTCTATGAGTGTATGGGAAGTACCTGGGAGAAAATATGAGTGTAAGGGTAATGCTTGGGACATTCTATGAGTGCATAAGTAGTACCTGACTGAGTAGATGAGTGCATGGGTAGTGCCTGACTGAATCTTTGAGTGGGATACTAGTGCCTGGGTGATTGCACAAATCTATGGTTAATGTCTGAGGGATTACATGGCATGCATGTGTCTGTGCCTTTCCCTAGTGGAATCATATATAAAAGAAAGATACAAATACATGTGTACCAGCGTTTTACACCTCTATCATCTATTTAGTCATAACACATAAGAGAATACATATGCACACAAACACATACTTCAGTCATAAGACTAAAAGTCCCTTAAACTTGAGAGAATACACTTCCCATTTTAAAGACACACCTAAAATTATGCGGCATATTTGAAGTATACATCTCCACAGACCAATACAAGCTAAGCAAATCACTAATCCCTCTGCCAAGATGTCTTGAACCTCAGTTTTGGACTGCAGCTTCACTATTCAGTAACTACTCAGAGTGTTGGACCTAAGCAAATACAAAGCAGCAACCTTTTCATCTATCTGTTAAAAGTCTCACAATATTCCAGAAAGCACGCATCCATGAGTCTGTACCTTTTAGAAGTGGCATCATATATCAAAGAAACATACAAATACATGGGTTGTGGGTAGTGTCTGAGAGAATGCACGACTAGATGAGTAGTGCCTCAGTGAAAAGATCAATACAAGAATACTGCCTAGAAAATTTCAGAAAGCCAACACTAATCCTTCTACCATGTTACTATCTACAAACTATTTTAAAACTCTTTTCATTACAATAATACAAAGTACAATAGAAAGCTGTACATTTCATAAAAAAATCCATACATCACATTTGTCTTACAATTTCAACACTTGGATTTTTTTTTTTAAAGTAAAAATATCGCTAGAAACAATAAGGCAGGACTGAATAGTATATAATACACCTTACAAATTGGTTACTCATGTTTGTGGTACTATTGCAGAATACCAAATATCAGAAACTCTTAACAGATTTCCTTTTCCACACAAGAAATATAATGCACCTCTCTCAGAAAGGTGAAACCAGAAATGGCAAACTTTCCCTCTCTTTTTGCAATCAAATAAAAGTAAGTATCAAATCACATTGCTCCCATGATTATTTCAAATTATAAAACACATTTCTATTGGTTAGACATATTAACCCTTTCTAACTGTCTTCAAATGGTGCCCAAACTGCTTCTGTAATTTTCTGGAGTCGCGATTCCACCACGGTGGAGCCGCGAATCCACACGGGAGTACAAAAACCTATTTTTAATAATACTAGTATAGATTTTCAGCAATACACTACTTCTCCACATACTACTGGCTTAGAATATCTAAATTGACTAACTTTTCACTTATATGTAAGTATCCATTTCACATTTTAAATCCACAGTTAAGTTTCAACCCTTCCCCCATTCAACTTAATGCCAGTTTCCATAGCAACAGTTCATGGAACTTTCAACTGTACTGGCAGGTCACAAGTTCACCGTAGTTACAAGTTCAGCACACAAGCTTACTAATGCAAACAGCAGGTGTGGTTGACTTTTGCAAAATGTTACCCTATGATATCTACTGTACCTTTCAAACATTTTCTAATAACGAATCAGAAACATGATACCTCAGCAAAGTAACATGCATCCTATTTTTGAGTGCACAATTTTGATAAACAGCCAATCACTTATCAACTTTTTTTAAAAACAACATGTTCTCCACCATTTTAGATACCTCTCATTCTACCAACTGACTACCTCAGCTACAGACATCTTTTCAATCCTTCCAGACATCCCTTCAAGATGTTCACAGTGTGGATTGTAGGGCACAGCTATGTTTTCTGGTGCAAAAGGTATGCTGAACGCAGAGGTAGTGCCAAAGACCTAGGTTTGCAAAATTTGGATATTAAATGGATTACACAGAGAGGATTAAAGTGGCACCAATTGATACCTTTGGTTAAAACCTTTTTCCATCTCCAACCCCCTGACCTCATGATTGTGCACTGTGGTGGTAATGACCTAGGCACATTGACTGTGGTAGGTCTGGAAATGCTAACGAAGGATACCTTTGCACAGTTGTTGTTGCTTTTGCCTCAAACTGTCTTTGTATTCTCAATATATGTCAAAGACAGGAATGGAAGTGGTCAAATCAATTCTGTCCACAGTTTGAGAAAGTTAGGAAGCATGTCAATAAAGCTGTTTCTGCATACCTCAGAGATCATAGAATGGGGTCCATCTACAACAACAATCTACATTTTGATATGAACGACATCTACAGAAGTGATGGAGTGCACTTCACAGATCAAGGAAACAGAGTCTTCCTCAACAACCTAAAGCTGTGCATCCGCACTTATATGTAGTTACAACAAACTTATTATGAAAACAAGGGCTCTTTTTAGAGCCACCCTATAGCCAAACAGTTATTCTTACCTCTAAAAAACATACATATTCTTTTTTTAATTTTGCTTGGAGTCGCGAACCCATCGCGTTTACACTGGGGTCTGCGCTGAGAGCCACGTTGGAGTCGCGACTCCAAGCACGCGAGGAAAAAAAATGCCCCCCATTCTTATTACTCAAATTCTGCCTCAGGGACCCCATCCCCCGAGGCCCAGCCATTGTATATACTATTATGAAAAATAAAAATAATTACCCCACAAAGGGCTTTTTTTTGCCCCGGGGACCCCATCCCCCGGGGCATGCCCTCACGTTTGGGACCGGGGGGATCCCCAATGCCCCCGCGGTCCCAGCCGGCTCCCCGCATCCTGCAGGAGCCGGCATTGCTTTTGGACAAGGGGAGCTGCTGACACGCAGCTCCCCTTGTCCAAAAGCAATACGCTTTGCTTCATGGAAGCGAGAGCAGATTTTCTGCTCTTGCTTCCATGAAGCGAAGCACAAGTTTGCACTGACAGGGCGGGAGCAGTGCTCCCGCCCTGTCATTGCAAACTGCAATGTCCCGGGGGTAGGCACCCCAGGACATTGCTGGAGCCGGCCCTGGGGGGTGGTGGTCCCCAGGGCCTTGGACGGCTCCAGGAGGGGGGTTGCGCTGCCCCCTCCCAATGTGCACATTGCCCCGGGGAGGTGGTGGTCCCCGGGGGTCCGCAACAGACCCCCAAATTACCTTAATTAGTGCCCCGGGGAGGTGTTGGTCCCCGAGGCAGTGTGGGGGGGCAAGAGCCCCCCCACTTTTTCTTTTTTATTTAAGCCCTGGGGAGGTGGCGGTCCCCGGGGCTTGTGGGGGCCCGTGAGGTCCCCCATCCCATAATGCAAAATGTCCTGGGGAGGTGGTGGTCCCCGGGGCAGCGTGGGGGGGCAGGAGCCCCACCCACGCATTTTTTGAACAAATAATCCCCTGGGAGGTGGCGGTCCCCGGGGCTGCAGGGGGGCTGCGTGCCCCCCGCACATTATGGATGAAGCCCCAGGGAGGTGGCAGTCCCTGGGGCTGCGGGGGCCCCCGCGGACCCCCACTAATTTATTGGACATTGCCCCGGGACCTGGCCCACCTGGGGGCTTATAGAAAATGAAGCCCGGGAGTCCGCGCTTCATTTTTTAAAATGTTCTCGGACAGATTTGCGCACCCAGTGCAAATTCGGTTGTTTTAAAAAAATATATATGCTTTTTTCGGCCCTGGGGATCCTTGTGGGACTCCCTAAGCAGGCCTAGGGGGTCAGGGTGTTTCTACCCTGCCCCCTTTTCTTGTTTTGTAATCTTTTTTTTTATTGTCTTGTGACTCAATTTTACCGAGTCACAAGATGGCTGCCAACACTTCCTGGTTTGGAGTGTTGGCAGCCAATCAGAATGAAGCTTGTGCTCGGGACGGTTCGCAAAACCTCCTCGGTGCTCAGATATCGATATTTTTTATTTTTAAATTTCTCAGTAACTACTGAACAGATTTACACCATTTAAAGCAAAGAGTGCACTCTGGAACAACAGCTACCGCTCTGCCAAATTTGGTGTAATTCCGTTCAGCAGTTCCGGCTGTAGCCGCGACAAAAGTTCCTATGGAAATGAACATGGGGAAAATGCGTTTTGGGACCCCCCTTTTTTCTCAGCCCCTGTTTGACAAATCACCCCGAAACTTTCAAGACAGGAGCTGACCTGAGTGAACCATTAGTTTTGAAAATTGCGTGAAGATTCGTCAAACGGCACCAAAGATATTGGCAAATCAAAAAACACTTTTCCTTTGGAAAATAGGTCCTAACTATAACTACCTACTGGCGACTGCCAGTAGGTTATATATATATATTTATATATATATTCACTGAAAAAACCATAGGTTTCAGGCACGTTATAGTTAGAAATTAGCATTTAATAAACCTTAGAAATTCACTGAAAAAACCATAGGTGTCAGGGACGTTATAGTTAGAAATTATCATTTAAAAAACCTTTGAAATTCATTGAAAAAACCATAGGTTTCAGGGACGTTATAGTTAGCTGGACATTTCACTCATACAAAACCATAGAAATTCCACTGTTATAGTTAGTTCAGCTAACTATAACTTGCGCCCGCTAATGCACTGCTGATCACATCACATATTACATCATTCATGACATGGTCAGTGACATCACTGATGACATCACTGATCACATCTCAAATGACATCACTGATGACATCATCCAGTAAATGTGTTTTTCTTTAAAGTTTAAATATGTATTATATATATACCAAGGTGTATTGAAGAATGAGTGGGTGTATAAGTGTCTGGATGGAGGATTTACTAGGTGTGTGACTGACTGTTTAACTGAGTTATTACATGTGTCTTACTGAATGCATGGGTTAGTGACTAAACTGTGTGAATGTCTATATCAGGCTGTTTGCTGTTGTATAAGCTGTTGCATGGGTTGGTCAGTAGCTACATGAGTGTCTATATGGTTATTAATTGGTTGCCAGAGTATTTGTATGGGTGCCTCGGTGTGTGTGTGGGTGCGTGGGAGGTGTGTGACTCTGTGCATACATGTTTGAGTGGTTGATTCACATGGGTGTATGGGTTCAAGAGTGCATGTGGAAACAGCTGTATGCATGGGTGAGTGTGTGTATGGGTGTGTTAGTGAGTGAATGGATGTCTCAGTGGTACATGTCCAACTAACTACATATGTAAAAGACAGTATATGTGAGAGTTGGAGTATATAAATGACTATACGTGAGAGTTAGTGATTGTGAGAGTGGCTGTATGGATGAGTGTGTACTTGTATCAGTGATTGTATAAGAGACTAATTATGCATTTCTTTCTGTTTGAATAAGTGATGTGTTGTGTGTATAACTGTATAGGTCAGTAAATGGAAGTGTGATTGATTATTTGCATGACTGACTAGGTGTGTGAGTAACTCTGGATGAGTGCTGCTGTGTGAGTGTCTGTGTAGGTGTATGAGTGCATATGATAGTGTTGTATTGATGAGTGACTGCATGTATGAGTGATTGTATGGGTGAATGAGTGGATGAGTGTGTAGACCTAAGAACCAGTGATTAGATATGTAGTAAGTAGTATTGGTGTGTCTATGGTTTCAAAAAGGGTATTCTGTTTTTTGGAGTGGGTGTATCAAAGGTTATATTAGGGTGTGAGAAGGTGCATCAGATTGTCACATGGATGATGTCATCAGTGATGTCATCAGTGATGTCATTTGAGATGTCATTTGAGATGTGATCAGTGATGTCATCAGTGATGTCACTAACCATGTCATGAATGATGTAATATGTGATGTGATCAGCAGTGCATTGCGGGGCGCGAGTTATAGTTAGCTGAACTAACTATAACAATGGAATTTCTATGGTTTTGTACGAGTGAAATGTCCAGCTAACTATAACGTCCCTGAAACCTATGGTTTTTTCAATGAATTTCAAAGGTTTTTTAAATGATAATTTCTAACTATAACGTCCCTGAAACCTATGGTTTTTTCAGTGAATTTCTAAGGTTTTTTAAATGCTAATTTCTAACTATAACGTGCCTGAAACCTATGGTTTGTTCCGTGAATTTTGAACGTTTTTTAAATGCTAATTTCTAATTATAATGTTCATTAAACCTATGGTATTTTCAGTGATTTAAAATTATCATTCCATTCTCAACCTAGTGAAAACAGCCAATATAGCCAGTTTTCCAACAATAGCTTCCGCAAACAAATTCGCCACAAATGAGAGCGACAACTAACGCTAATAATATGCAGAGTAGGCGTTCCCATGCAATAATAACACGAAAACACCACTTCCCGATATTTTGAACGAGCAGCCAAATCTGGGGTGCGATCCAAAAACAGGCGATAAGCTGCGTTAGCAGTAGGAATTTAACATCTGCCTTTTACTGGTGTAAAGCAGGACGACTACCTACAGTGTGAAAGGGAGCCCAGCCCAGAACCACATCTGAAGACCAACACATGTCATAGAGCTACTGACCATGCAGCTCCGACACCCAAGAAGGCCACAACACCCACTGCCATCACCCTCAGGACCTCCCCCAGACCACCCCCTCCCTACTACCACCGAGGCAGCGCAGAACAGGACAGCGGACCTTCCAAAAATGGCATGGTCCCTCAGCCACACAATAGCTGAATCTTGGGAGATGTGGCAACCAAGTATGTGTGAAGGACGCAAGTCACCCATCAATAAAAATGCACACAATAAAAAAGTGTAACGGTGATGTGGTGGACAGACCTCACTATGCAGAGCACAAACCTCTCCATGTGGACATATACTGCTGGTGCTTGTAGTGTTGTGGACAATAGACGCAACCATGTTACCTCAGGCAGTGGGGAAGATCTCGGTTATGTAGCTGTGTTGTCCCCCCCTGGAAGCGGAAGCGGAGTGTGCTGGTCCAACGTACGGAACTCCAGCGTAGGAGTATGAATAAATAGGCTGGGGCTCTGGGCGTGGTTCACTTGTGGGAAGGCCAAAGCGTCTGCCAGGGTGGCAGCCCTCACCCTGCCACGAGGCCTCCGCCGTGACCGCCGACCTCCTCGACACAGGCCTGCTGCGAACCCAGCAGCAGAGCACCACAGACTTATGTCTGTACAGACTACTGCCTTCGATCTAGACTGCGGACAGCAGGGCTCACAATTCAGATTGAATCGCGATTGCAGATGACGCATCCAGTAGGGAAGAGACATTGATCCCAGTGCAGCCCGCCCGGACCACGCATCATCGCAGACTGCACACACACTGAGTGCTTCAGGTGCCACTAACTTAGTGCACCACAAGTCAACGCCACATGGACTTATTAAGACAGAATTCATTAGGCAAAAGACATTGCTACCAGTGCGACCCGCCCGGACCACGCATCATCGCAGGCTCCACACACGCTGGTTGCTTCAGGTGACACTAACTGTACAGCTCAACTCAACACCACGTGGCTGTGGGCCCTTGCTGACCGCTGCCTCCGGCCTACACTACGGTCATCAGGGCTCACATTTAAAATTGACTCTTGATTCATTCATTTCAGAGTCCAGTAGGTAACTAAGTATTACGTCCCTAAAACCTACATAATATCCTTTTAGTATCCTTGCTTCAAGAACTTGTTTTATATCAGTTATAGCTTTAGTACAATGACCAACTTCATCTTGCAAGTCCAAAGGAACACTGAATGGCAGTCTACACTGCGGACAGCAGAGCTCACAATTTGAATTCAGTCTTGATTTACTAATTGCAGACAGAATTGTACTCTATGTCCTCGAATTTTGTCAAGAGGAAGTGACAAAAAGCATTCCTTGATGTCTGTGCTGACTGCCTTCGATCTACACTGCGGTCAGCAGGGCTCACAATTCAGATCGAGTCGCGATTGCAGATGACGCAGTCCAGTAGGCAAGAGACATTGCATCATCGCTGGCTGCGCACATGCTGAGCGCCACACCTACCACTAACTCTATGCAGCTCAAGTCAACGCCACGTGGCTGTGGACTCTTCCTGACCACTGCCTCCGGCCTACACTGCGGTCAGCAGGGCTCACAATTCAGATCGAGACGTGATTGCAGATGACGCAGTCCAGTAGGCAACAGACATTGCATGATCGCTGGCTGTGCAGACGCTGAGCGCCACACCTACCACTAACTCTATGCAGCTGAAGTCAACGCCACGTGGCTCTGGGCTCTTCCTGACCACTGCCTCCGGCCTACACTGTGGTCAGCAGGGCTCACAATTCAGATCGAGTCGCGATTGCAGATGACGCAGTCCAGTAGGCAAGAGACATTGCATCATCGCTGGCTGCGCACACGCTGAGCGGCACACCTACCACTAACTGTATGCAGCTCAAGTCAACGCCACGTGGCTGTAGGCCCTTCCTGACCGCTGCCTCCGGCCTACACTGTGCTCAGCAGGGCTCACAATTCAAATTCAGTCTTCATTCATTAATTTCAGAGTCCAGTAGGCAACTAACTATAACGTCCCTGAAACCTACATATTTCGACAGTGTATTCCTTAAATGTTTCATCTTTTGTTCCATACACCTACACTGCAGTTAGCAGAGCTCACAATTTAAATTGAGACATGATTTATTTATTGCAGAGAGAATTGTACTCTATGTCCTCGAATTTTGTAAATAGGAAGTGACTAAAAGCATTCTTCGATGTCTGTGCTGACTACTGCCTTCGATCTACACTGCGGATAGCAGGGCTCACAATTCACATTGAGTCGCGATTGTAGATGACTCAGTCCAGTAGGCAACAGACATTGCTCCCAGTGCGGCTCGCCCGCACCACGCATCATCGCTGGCTGCGCACACGCTGAATGCTTCTGATGCCCCTATCTCAGTGCAGCACAACTCATGAACCCTTTATGATACAATGTTTTGTGTATAATTTCACATCTGCTACCCCTACCTCACTGTACCACAAGTCATGGACCCTTTACGATACAATCTTGTGTGTATTATTTCACATCTGTTGCCCCTACCTTAGTGCAGCACAAATCATTGACCCTTTATGATTGAATCTGTGTGTCTGATCCAATGATTACTGTTGTACTTGTTGCCAGCACCAACCATTCCCAGACGGCTGGCTTACACTCACCCCACACGCATCCAGCACAGACATCACTGGACATGTGACCCTGGTAATAAAAATGAGTTGAGCGCACGTGCCCGTACCCAGTTCCACTATCTATCTGTGTCCGTGTGTTCATTATGTATGCAAGATGCCGCCCCTGGGCCCTACCACATTACATTGTGCTGTGGACAGGGTATGCAACCATGTTACCTCTGGCAGTGGGGAAAACTTCGGTTATGTAACTTTCTCTCGGTGTTTGTACAAGTACGTATGTAGAGACTGGATCATTAGAGTACTGCAAGGAGAGTGTATAGTGAATTTATAAGTGCTTGGAGATTGGCGGAGTAATTGTATAAGTACATATGTTGGCGCTGCCTAACCCCGAACACAAGCTTGGCTCTAATTGGCTGCCCTCCATGTGCCAAAAACTGAAACTTGAACTTTGCATGGCCCTGTATTGCTACAGCTGCAACACTCCACTGAATGTGCAATAAACATTCATATCCACACAGATGTGTCATGTCCATCTTTCATGCGTGGAACTATAGATGAATGTAGGGTCAGTGATTCCCCGTACCTTCCATGTTGGCCATGTTGTGGGACTTGGCTCACAGAGTGACACATTGGCGCTTGCGATCCGGGTGACGTCAGCACTACAACAGGGACACCCGCATCAGTTGATTCCTCATACAGCCCAGGACAGAGCCACGCCCATAGCTCCGGAGTCATTCTTCACAGCCTCACGCAGGACTGGCATACGCCAGGCCAGCCCACTCCGCTTACGCTTACAGGGAAGGACAAAAACGCTACATGGCCCAGATTTTCATTGCAGTGATCTGCTGGTCACACCCTAGTTGTCAGTACGCCACAGCCACTCCCTCACGGCTAGTATACACTCACACCACACCCATCCAGCACAGGCGTCACAGGACACGTGACCCTGCCAATAAAAAAGACCGTGCGCACGTGATGACGCCATTTCAGAGTTGCTCGCACCAGATGCACTGCGGCCGGCACAGGCACACCGGCACGGGACGGTGACTTTCGGTCCACTGAGGTACGGGTACCGTAACTGCTGAGCGGATGTACAGCCTGCGGTGATGGCCCGTCCCGGCGGTCTGGACAGCTCAGGTTTTGTGTTCCCTGCTGGACTGCAGTGTAGGCCTTAGCCATCAGACAGCGCAGGCCTACCGGCACGTGGCGTCGCCTCGCTGGTCACAGAGTTAGTGGCACCGCAAGGGCTGAGCGGGTGTGCAGCCTGCGATGAAAAGCCCGGTGCACTGGTATGTCCTCTGCCATTGCGAAATCAAGACCCAGCACCAAATGTGAGACCTAGTGGCCTGCGGAGCGGGGCTGCATGATATGCAGGGTGCCGTGTCCGCGGGCCCCGGGCTTGGGGCTTGCAGCGGCACGTGGTAGGCCCTCTTTTCTACACGCAGGTTGCGAAAGGTGAGCAGAGAGGCTTGTTAGCGCAGAGGCGGGCAGTGACCTCCGGGCAGTGGGAGTGGATGGGGTGCAGCAGCCTGGGTGCGCAGCGGTGGACAGTCATCTCCGGGCAGTGGGAGTGGATGGGGTGCAACAGCCTGGGTGCGCAGCAGCGGGCAGACACCTCTGGGCAGTGGAAGTGGATGGGGTGCAGCAGCCTGGGTGCGCAGCGGCGAGCAGACACCTCTGGGCAGTGGAAGTGGATGGGGTGCAGCAGCCTGGATGCACAAAGGCGGGACAGAGAATTAGGCATGTGCAGTTGTATGTACTCTGCCATTACTGATTCCATCCTACGTTTCAGATGAGTAAGCTTGAGGGCTTCACTATGTTCCGGCACGTGGGTGGAGACACACCGGTGATGGAAAGGTGAGCTGTGAGGTTTTATCCACAGTGTGGGCACTCACTGTCCCTCTCCATCTCTTCCTTTCTCTCCCTCACACTCTTTCTCTCTCTCTCTTCCTCTCTCTCTCACTCTATCTCTTCCTCTCTCTCACACTGTTTTTTTCTTTCTCTCTCTCTACCTCTCTCTCTCTTTCTCTCTCTCTCACTCTTCCTCTGTTTCTCTCTTCCTCTTTCTCACACTGTTTCTCTCTTCCTCTCTCTCTCTCACTGTTTCTCTCTCTCTTCCTCTCTCTCTCAATCTTTCTCTCTGTCTTCCTCTCACTGTTTCTTTCTTTTTCTCTCTCTTCCTCTCTGTCACTCTTTCTCTCTCTCTCTCCTTTGATGGACGCATGACGCACAATCTTATCTTGCTTTTTGTCTAGCAGGCTGTGATTCACAGATTGACGACCCCCCTCGACACGGACCTCCCGCCACGAGGCGATGACTTCAGTTCCACTCAGTTAGTGCCATCAGAGCTGAGCGCGTGTGCAGCCTGCGATGATGCGTGGCCGTCCTGCAATCAACACCCACTTTCAATTGTGAGCTCGGCTTGACCGCATGTACGCAACGCCTGAGGAGGTTGCTTCGGCACGTGGTGGACCCTCTTAGACACACGTCGGTGACGGAAGGTGAGCAGAGACTCTTGTTTCCGCAACAGCGAGCAGTCACCTCTGGGCGGTGGGAGTGGATAGTGTGCAGCACCCTGGGTGCACAACAGCGGGCAGACACCTCCGAGCAGTGGGAGTGGATGGGGTGCAGCAGCCTGGGTGCACAGGAGCGGGCAGACACCTCTAGGCAGTGGGAGTGGATGGGATACAGCAGTCTGGGTGCGCAGGAACGGGCAGTCACCTCCGGGCAGTGGGACTGGATGGGGTGCACCAGCCTGGGTGCACAGCAGCGGGCAGACACCTCTGGGCAGTGGGAGTGGATGGGGTACAGCAGCCTGGGTGCGCAGAGGCGGGCAGTGACCTCCGGGCAGTGGGAGTGGATGGGGTGCAGCAGCCTGGGTGCGCAGCGGCGGACAGTCACCTCCGGGCAGTGGGAGTGGATGGGGTGCAACAGCCTGGGTGCGCAGCAGCGGGCAGACACCTCTGGGCAGTGGAAGTGGATGGGGTGCAGCAGCCTGGGTGCGCAGTGGCGAGCAGACACCTCTGGGCAGTGGAAGTGGATGGGGTGCAGCAGCCTGGATGCACAAAGGCGGGACAGAGAATTAGGCGTGTGCAGTTGTATGTACTCTGCCATTACTGATTCCATCCTACGTTTCAGATGAGTAAGCTTGAGGGCTTCACTATGTTCCGGCACGTGGTTGGAGACACACCGGTGATGGAAAGGTGAGCAGTGAGGGTTTTGTCCACAGTGTGGGCACTCACTGTCACTGTCCCTCTCCATCTCTTCCTTTCTCTCCCTCACACTCTTTCTCTCTCTCTTCCTCTCTCTCTCACTCTAGCTCTTCCTCTCTCTCACACTGTTTTTTTCTTTCTCTCTCTCTACCTCTCGCTCTCTTTCTCTCTCTCTCACTCTTCCTCTGTTTCTCTCTTCCTCTTTCTCACACTGTTTCTCTCTTTCTCTCTCTCTTCCTCTCTCTCACTGTTTCTCTCTCTCTTCCTCTCTCTCTCAATCTTTCTCTCTGTCTACCTCTCACTGTTTCTTTCTTTTTCTCTCTCTTCCTCTCTGTCACTCTTTCTCTCTCTCTCTCCTTTGATGGACGCATGACGCACAATCTTATCTTGCTTTTTGTCTAGCAGGCTGTGACTCACAGATTGACGACCCCCCCCGACACGGACCTCCCGCCACGAGGCGATGACTTCAGTTCCACTCAGTTAGTGCCACCAGAGCTGAGCGTGTGTGCAGCCTGCGATGATGCGTGGCCGTCCTGCAATCAACACCCACTTTCAATTGTGAGGTCGGCTTGACAGCGTGTACGCATCGCCTGAGGAGGTTGCTTCGGCACGTGGTGGACCCTCTTAGACACACGCCGGTGACGGAAGGTGAGCAGAGACTCTTGTTTCCGCAACAGCGAGCAGTCACCTCTGGGCGGTGGGAGTGGATAGTGTGCAGCACCCTGGGTGCACAACAGTGGGCAGACACCTCCGAGCAGTGGGAGTGGATAGGGTGCAGCAGCCTGGGTGCACAGGAGCGGGCAGACACCTCTAGGCAGTGGGAGTGGATGGGATGCAGCAGTCTGGGTGCGCAGGAACGGGCAGTCACCTCCGGGCAGTGGGACTGGATGGGGTGCACCAGCCTGGGTGCACAGCAGCGGGCAGACACCTCTGGGCAGTGGGAGTGGATGGGGTACAGCAGCCTGAGTGCGCAGAGGCGGGCAGACACCTCTGGGTGGCGGGAGTCGATGGGGTGCAGCAGCCTGGGTGCGCAGGGGCAAAACAGAGAATTAGGCATGTGCAGTTGTATGTACTCTGCCATTACTGATTCTATACTATGTTTCAGATGACCAAACTTGAAGACTGCACTATGTCCCGGCACGTGGTTGGAGACACACCGGTGGCAGAAAGGTGAGCTGTGAGGATTTTCTCCACAGTGTCAACACTCACTCTCCCTCTCCATCTCTTCCTTTCTGTCACTCACACTCTTTCTCTCTCTCTCACTCTCTATCTCTTCCTTTCTCTCTCTCACACTCTTTCTCTCTTTCTATATCTTTTCCTCTCTCTCTCATTCTTTCTTTCTCTCTCTCTTTCCTCTCTGTCTCACTCTTTCTTTCTCTCTCTCACCTCTCTCACACTGTTTCTCTCTTTCTCTCTCTCTTCCTTGTATCTCACTCTTTCTCTCTCTCTTCCTCTCTCTCTCACTCTTTCTCTCTTTCTCTGTCTTCCTCTCTCTCACTCTTTCTTTCTCTGTCTCTTCCTCTCTCTCTCTCACTCTTTCTCTCTTTCTCTCTCTCTCCTTTCATGGACGCATGACGCACAATCTTATCTTTCTTTTTGTCTTGCAGGCTGTGATTCACAAATTGTCGAGGGATGACACGCCATACCTGTACCTATTTTTATTTTGTTGTTTCATTTAAATAAAATGTTTTATATGTAAATCCATAGATGACTGAGATTCTTATTTGTCCAACCTCACATGCATCTTCTTTACTATAATTGTGCGACATCAGCCAATTCGTTACGTTCCAGATTTCCTAAGGTTGCTGTCACATTTGTTTGTGTGGGGGGAGGTGAGGGGGATGGCGGACAAGGGGCTGGTGGTGGGGGGTGTCAGAGCATTGTTGGGTGTCCGAGCTGCATGATCGTTGGCTCCAATGCATCTGTTGTCATTCACTTTGAAAGTTAAAAATATCGTCTCAAATACTTAACCACTACTACAAAACACATAACACACCTTGTTAATTTCTAATTTACCTTCGTAGTTGGTATGCAGATTTCAAATGTTACAAACGCATGCAATTCTTTTCTTGTCACACAGTACATCTAATGCACCGCTTTCATCAAGAATGGAACCAGTAATGGCAGAATTTCCCTGTTGCTCCACACATAAATACATATAAAGAACAAATCAAAATAGTTCCTTATTTTTTTAGATTGCAAAACCTCTCTTTATTGGTTATTTTTGAACATTCCATATAAACAGTTTTTTAAGGACACATACAGGTGAAAAGTTCAAGGTATTGTATCATCACTTTCTAGAACATTCTACGACACATGCAGGTTAAAAGTTCATCATTTTTTTGAACCTACCGATATTTCTTTTTGCAAATTTTTTTGCAACATTTAACGGCACGTGGAGGTCAAAAGTTCACCATTCTTTCAAGTTTGAACTGCACCTTCCAAATACAATTAGCAGGTGTGGTTGAGCTGAGCAAATTTCATCCTATAATATGTACTCCACGTATAAACTGCTTTTTTATTAACCAATCACAAAGATGCTTTTCATCAAAACTAATATACACCCTACTTTTTAGGACACAATACATTTCATCTCCCAATCGGTTAACGTTTTGTATGTAAAAAAATAAGTAGTTCCCCATGTTTAAACATATCTCTTATTCTACGAACGGACTGCATGAGCTACAGACATTTATCCATATCTTCTAGCCATACCTTCAAAATGCTAGTGTGGATTGTAGGACATAGCTATGTTTTCTGGTGCAAGAGGTATGCAGAACAGAGACGTATTGACTTAGACCTAGGTTTACAAAATGTGCACATTAAATGGTTTGCACAGAGAGGATTGAAGTGGCACCAATTGCTCCCTTTGGTTAAAACCTGTTTGCATCTCCAACACCCTGATCTCATGATTGTGCACTGTGGTGGTAACGACCTAGGCACATTGACTGGGGTAGGTTTGGAAATGCTTATGAAAGACACCTTTGGACAATTGATGTTACTTTTGCCTCAAACTGTCTTTGTATATTCCAATATATGCCAAAGACAGAAGTGGAAATGGTCAAACCAATTTTGTCATAAGATTGAAAAATCTAGGAAGAATGTCAACAAAGCTGTGTCTGCATACCTCAGAGACCATAGAATGGGGTCGATTTACAACAACAACATACGTTTTGATATGGCTGATATCTACAGAAGTGATGGAGTACACTTCACAGATAAGGGAAACCGAGATTTCCTGATTAACTTGAAGCTGTGCATTCGCACTTACATGTAGCTCCAACTAATAAACACAAGGGCTCTTTTTAGAGCCGCCTTATGTTCCCAATTTCGGCTCGCAGAGTGTCACCTGCGGGCCGTCGGGCAGGCTTGCAGAGGAAGAGCTGCGGCCCGTGGGATCAGCTTGCAGAGGGAGACCGACGAGCTGTTGGCTCGCAAAAGCACAGCACTGTACTGGCTCGCAGAGGGAGAGCTGTGGCCAGACTCGCAGAAGGAGACCAACGGGCCAACAGGCCTGCTAGCAGACACACAGCTATCAGTTAACGGGCTGGCTCACAGAGATACAGCTGCGAGACCTTCGAGCTGCAACCCGACGGGCTAACTCGCAGAGGGAGAATAACGGGCCGACGGGCCTGCTAGCACAGACAGAGCTACGAGCTAACGAGGTGGCTCACAGAGGTAGAGCAGCGGGCCCGACGGACTGCCTTCTAAAGGCATAGCTGCGAGCTGATGATGTGGGGAGAGGGAGCGTAAAAGGAGTATCTCGCACAGACAGACCTGCAGGATATTTTCAGTATTGCCTCGCAGAGGTAGAATTATGGATGCGATGCCTTTTAGAGGGAGAGATGCGAGCTGACGGACTGAGTCTCAAAATGGCTCACAGCTCCCAGTCGCAGAGCTGCGAGCCGACGGACTGGCTTCTAAAGGGATAGCCGCGAGCTGGTGATGTGGGGAGAGGGACCGTGAAAGGGGTATCTCGCACAGACAGAGCTGCGGTATATTTTTAGTGTTGCCTCGCAGAGGTAGAACTACGGACCTGATGCCTTGCAGAGGGAGAGTTGTGAGCTGACGGACTGAATCACAAAATGGCTGCCAACACTTCCTAGTTTCAACAGTTCGCAGCCAATGAGTCGCAAGCTCGTGCTCGTAACGCTTCAGCCAATCAGATGTCAGAATTCTTAAATATCGATAACTGGAAACTTTGATATTTCTCTAAAACTACTGAACGGATTTACCTGATTTAAACAAAAACGTGCTTTCTGGACCAAGACCTTTCTCTGTGCCAAATTTGGCATAATTCCGTTCAGCAGTTTGACCTGTAGCCTTGTCTAAAGTTTCCTATGGAAATTGCATGGAGAAAACACGTTTTGGGACCCCCCTTTTTTCTTAGCCCCCCCCTTGACGAATCCCCCCCAAACTTTTAGTATAGGAGCTGACCTAAAAAGAGGAACTTTTGGGAAAATTTCGTAAAGATTCGTCAAAGGATGCCAAAGTTATAAGCACATCAAAAAATGCTTTTCCTATGGAAACGTGGTCCTGACTATAACTACCTACTGGTGACCGCCAGTAGGTAATATATATATAGATACATGTATATATATATAGATATAATAGTTATATAGATATATCACACATAAATACCCATATATTCACAAAAAAATCCATAGGTTTCAGGGACGTTATAGTTAGAAATAAGCATTTAAAAACCATAGAAATTCATTGAAAAAACCATAGGTTTCAGGGACGTTATAGTTAGTTGGACATTTCACTCATACAAAACCAGAGAAATTCGGCCGTTATAGTTAGTTGAGCTAACTATAACTCGCACCCCTGCAATGCACTGCTGATGACATCACATATTACTTCACTCATGACATGGTCAGTGAAATCACTGATGACATCTCAAATGACATCACTGATGATATCACTGATGACATCATCCATTGACTGAGTGTTTCTAAAAAGTTTAAATATGTTTTATATATATGCCAAGGTGTATTGAAGAATGAGTAGGTGTATGAGTGTCTGAATGGATGATTTAGTAGGTGCATGACTGACTGTATAAGTGAGTGATTAAGCATGTCTTACTAATACATGGGTGACTGACTAATCTGTATGAATGTCTGTATCAGTCTGTCAGTTGGTGTGTAAGTGGCTACTTGGGTTGGTGAGTAGCTACATGAGTGTCTATATGGGTTTTTGATTGGTTGTCTGAGTACCTGAATGGGTGCCTGAGTGTCTGTGTGGGTGTGTGGGATGTGTGTGACTCCCTGCATGGATGTGTGAGTGTGTGATTCACTGGGTGTATGGGTTCAAGAGTGCGTCTGTGAGGGGCTGTATGGGTGGGTGAGTATGTGTATGGCTGTGTTGGTGAGTGAATGGATGTCTCGGTGGTACATGTGTGAGTAACTACATATGTGAAAGGCAGTATACATGAGTGTTGGAGTATATAATGATTATATGTCAGAGTGAGTGATTATGAGAGTGGCTGTATGGATGAGTGTGTGCTTGTTTCAGTGATTGTATAAGAGAGTAAGTATGTGTTAGTATCTGTATAAATAAGTGAGGTGGTGTGTGTATAACTGTGTAGGTGAGTTAATGGGAGTGTGATTGATTCTTTGCATGACTGACTAGCTGTGTGAGTAACTCTATGGGTGAGTGGCGGTGTGTGAATGTCTGTATGGGTTTATGAGTGCATATGATAGTGGCTGTATTGATGAGTGACTGCATGTATGAGTGACTGTATGGATGAGGGAGTAGATGTGTGTTTAGACCTAGGAATCAGTGAGTGGGTATGTAGTAACTGGTATTGGTGTGTCTGTGGTTTCGAGAATGGTAGTCTGTATTTTAGAGTGGGTGTATCAAAGGTTATATTAGACTGTGAGGAGGTGCATCAGATTATCACATGGATGATGTCATCAGTGATGTCATCAGTGATGTAATTTGAGATGTCATCAGTGATGTCACTGACCATGTCATGAGTGATGTAATATGTGATGTCATCAGCAGTGCATTGCGGGGGCGCGAGATATAGTTAGCTCAACTACCTATAATGGCCAAATTTCTCTGGTTTTGAACGAGTGAAATGTCCAACTAACTATAATGTCCCTGAAACCTGTGGTTTTTTCAATAAATTTCTATGGTTTTTTAAATGCTAATTTCTAACTATAACGTCCCCGAAACCTATGGTTTTTTCACTGAATTTATATGGTTTTTTTAAATGATAATTTCTAACTATAACGTCCATGAAACCTATGATATTTTCAGTGAATTTCTAAGGTTTTTTAAATGCAAATTTCTAACTATGCCTACATTGGTAGGATATGTGCAGACAGAGGAAGAAAGGTGCAGAAAGAAGAAAGAGAAGTGCAGAAAGAGGTAAGAGAGGTGCAGAAAGAGGAAGAAAGGTGCAGAAAGAAGCAAGAGAAATACAGAAAGAGGCAACAGAAGTCCAGAAAGAGGAAGAAAGGTGAAGAAAGAAGCAAGAGATGTGCAGAAAGAACCAACAGAGGTGCAGAAAGAGTCCTACTTTGACTGTACCTTACAACAGACTCATACAAAGTACCCTAATCACTAATCCTTCTCCGAAGATGTCTTAAACCTCACTTTTCTCTTGAAGGTTCACTATTAATCGACTGCTCAGAATGTTAGGCCTACCAAATATAAAACAACAATCCTAAGCATATCACTGTTGTAAGTCTGACCAAGTTTGTGAAGGTATGCATGCGCGTCTATGCTTTTACCTAGTGACATGTTAAATGAAAATAAACATACAAACACTTGAATACCTGTGTTTCAAACAGCATACTCTGTAAATTTGTGTAAAAAAAGGTGTATGCATTTCTTTCTGCTCACAATACAGGGCACATGGGTATTCAATAGTATATTTTACTGGATCTATAATACATATATACATAAGACATGTCTTCCTGTGCAACTGAATGACAGAGCAGAACTAAGAAGATTTGACCACCTATAAGAGAAGCTACCCACTTTTTAAGCTACCATCTTCAGATGCATAACACATGTGAGAATACATGTGCAAGTAGACATATACCTCAGTCACGAGAGCACACTGACCTTTCAACTTGACAGTTTGCACTTCCCATTTGAATATAGAAACAGGCGAGAGAAGTACAGAAAGGAGCAAGAGAATTGCAGAAAAAAAACAAGAGAGGTGCAGAAAGAGTAAACAATGTGCAGAAAGAGAAGAGCAGAAAGTGGCAAGAGAGGAGCAGAAAGAGGCAAGAGAGGAGCAGAAAGAGGTAAGTGAGGTGCAGAAAGAGGCAAGAGAAGTGCAGAAAGAGGCAAGAGAAGTGCAGAAAGAGGCAAGAGGGGTACAGAAAGAAGCAACAGAGGTACAGAAGGAGACAAGAGAGTTGCAGAAACAGGCAAGAGAGGTGCAGAAAAAGGGAACAGGGGTGCAGAAAGAGGCAAGAGAGGTGTAGAAAGAGGGAAGAAGGGTGCAGAAAGAGGCAAGAGGGGTGCAGAAAGAAGCAACAGAAGTACAGAAAGAAGCAAGAGAAGTACAGAAAGAAGCAACAGAGGTGCAGAAAGAGGCAAGATGGGTATAGAAAGAGGCAAGAGAAGTGCAGAAAGAAGCAACAGAGGTGCAGAAAGAGGCCAGAGAGGTACAGAAAGAGGGAAGAGGGGTGCAGAAAGAGGGAAGAGGGGTGCAGAAAGAGGCAAGAGGGGTACAGAAAGAAGCAAGAGCAGTGCAGAAAGAACCAACAGAGGTGCTGAAGGAGGCAAGAGGGGTGCCAAAAGTTTCAAGAGAGGTGCAGAAAGAAGCAAGAGCAGTGCAGAAACAACCAACAGAGGTGCAGAAACAGACAAGAGGGGTGCAGAAAGAGGCAAGAGAAGTTCAGATAGAAGCAAAAGAGGTGCAGAAGGAGGCAAGAGAACTGAAGAAAGAGGCAAGAGAGTTGCAGAAAGAGGCAAGAGAGGCGCAGAAAGAGGGAAGAAGGGTGCAGAAAGAGGCAAGAGGGGTGCAGAAAGAAGCAAGAGAAGTGCAGAACGAAGCAACAGAGGTGCAGAAAGAGGCAAGAGGGGTGCAGAAGGAAGCAACAGAGGTGCAGAAAAAGGCAAGAAAAGTGCAGAAAGAGGCAAGAGAGTTACATAAACAGGCAAAAGAGGTGCAGAATGAGGGAACAGAGGTACAGAGGCAAGAGAGGTGTAGAAAGAACCAACAGAGGTACAGAAAGAGGCAAGAGGGGTACAGAAATGTACAAGAGAGTAGCAGACAGAAGCAAGAGCAGTGTAGAAAGAACCAACAGAGGTGCAGAAAGAGGCAAGAGGGATGCAGAAAGAGGCAAGAAAAGTGCAGAAAAAAAAATGAGGTCCAGAAAGAGGCAAGAGGGGTGCAGAAAGAGGCAAGAGAGGAGCAGAAAGAGGCAAGAAAGGTGCACACAGAAGCACATGGGGTGCAGAAATTTGCAAGAGAGGTGCAGAAAGAAGCAAGAGAAGTGCAGAAAGAACCAACAGAGGTGCAGATAGAGGCAAGAGGGGTGCAGAAAGAGGCAAGAGAAGTGCAGAAAGATGCAACAGAGGTGGAGAAGGAGACAAGCGAACTGCAGAAAGAGGCAAGAGAGTTGCAGAAACAGGCAAGAGAGGTGCAGAAAAAGGGAACAGGGCTGCAGAAAGAGGCAAGAGAGGTGCAGAAAGAGGGAAGAAGGGTGCAGAAAGAGGCAAGAGGGGTGCAGAAAGAAGCAAGAGAAGTGCAGAACGAAGCAAGAGAAGTGCAGAAAGAAGCAACAGAGTTGAGAAAGAGGCAAGAGAAGTGCAGAAATAGGGAAGAGGGGTGCAGAAAGAGGCAAGAGGGGTGCTGAAAGAAGCAAGAGGGGTGCAGAAAGAAGCAATAGAGGTGCAGAAAGAAGCAACAGAAGTGATGAAAGAGACAAGAGAGTTGCAGAAACAAGTAAAAGAAGTGCAGAAAGAGGCAAGAGAAGTGCTGAAAGAAGCAACAGAGGTGCAGAAATAAGCAAGAGAAGTGATAAAACAGACAAGAGAGTTGCAGAAAGAAATAATAAAGGTGCAGAAAAAAGGAAGAGAATTGCAGAAAGAGGCAAGACAGGTGCAGAAAGAGGCAGGAGAGGTGCAGAAATAGGCAAGTGAGGTGCAGACAGAGGCAAGAGGGGTGCAGAAAGAGAGAAGAGAAGTGCAGAAAGAGGGAAGAGAAGTACAGAAAGAGGGAAGAGATGTGCAGAAAAAGGGAAGGGGGTACAGAAAGAGGCAAGAGGGGTGCAGAAAGAAGCAACAGAGGTGCAGAAAGAGGCAAGAGAAGTGCAGAAAGAGGTGCAGAAATAGGGGTGCAGAAAGAGGCACAAGGGGTGTAGAAAGAGGCATGAAGGGTGCAGAAAGAAGCAACAGGGGTGCAGAAAGAGGCAAGAGAAGAGCAGAAAAAACAACAGTAGTGCAGAAAGAGGCAAGAGAAGTGCAGAAAGAGGCAAGAGAGGTGCAGAAAGAGAGAAGAGGGGTGCAGAAAGAGGTACAAGGGGTGCAGAAAGCAGCACGAGGGGTGCAGAAAGAAGCAAGAGAAGTGCAGAAAGAAGCAACAGAGGTGCAGAAAGAGGGAACAGGGGTGAAAAAAGATACAAGAGAAGTGCAGAAACAAGCAACAGAGATGCAGAAAGGGGTAAGAGGGGTGGAAAAAAAGACAAGAGGGGTGCAGAAAGAAGCAAGAGAGGTGCAGAAAGAAACAAAAGAAGTGCAGAAAGAAGGAACAGAGGTGCAGAGAGAGGCAAGAAAGGTGCAGAAAGAGGGAAAAGGGGTGCAGAAAGAGGCACAAGGGATGCAGAAAGAAGCAAGAGAAGTTCAGAAAGAAGCAACAGAGGTGCAGAAAGAGGGAGGAGGGGTGCAGAAAGAGACATGAGAAGTGCAAAAAGAAGCAACAGAGATGCGGAAAGGGGAAAGAGGGGTGGAGAAAAAGGCAAGAGGGAAGAGGGAAGCAGAAAGAAGCAAGAGAGGTGCAGAAAGAAACAAAAGAAGTGCAGAAAGAAGGAACAGAGGTACAGAAAGAGGCAAGAAAGGTACAGAAAGAGGGAAAAGGGGTGCAGAAAGAAGCACAAGTGGTGCAGAAAGAAGCAAAAGAGGTGCAGAAAGAAGCAAGAAGAGTGCAGGAAGAAGCAACAGAGGTGCAGAAAGAGGCAAGAGGGGCACAAAAAGAGGGAAGATGGGTGCAGAAAGAGGCACGAGGGGTGCAGAAAGTAAGAGATGTGCAGACAGAAACAAAAGAAGCGCAGAAAGAAGGAACAGAGGTGCAGAAAGAGGCAACAGGGGTGCAGAAAAAGGGAAGAGTGGTGGAGAAAGAGGCAAGGGGGTGTAGAATGAAGCAAGAGAGCTGTAGAAAGAAACAAAAGAAGTACAGACAGAAGGAACAGAGGTGCAGAAAGAGGCAACAGAGGTGCAGAAATGGGGAAGTGGGGTGGAGAAAGAGGCAAGGGGGTGCAGAAAGAGGGATGAGGGGTGCAGAAAGAGGCAAAGGGGTGCAGAAAGAGGGATGAGGGGTGCAGAAAGAGGCACGAGGGGTGCAGAAAGAAGCAAGAGAGATGCATAAAGAAGCAAGAGAAATGCATAAAGAAGCAACAGAGATGCAGAAATGGGGAAGTGGGGTGGAGAAAGAGGCAAGGGGGTGCAGAAAGAAACAAGAGAGCTGCAGAAAGAAACAAAAGAAGTGCAGAAAGAAGGAACAGAGGTGCAGAAAGAGGCAAGAGGGTTGCAGAAAGAGGCAAAAGGGATGCAGAAAAAAGCGAGAGATGCAGAAAAAAACAAAAGAAGTGCAGAAAGAAGGAACAGAGGTGTAGAAAGAGGCAAGAGGGGTGCAGAAAGAGGGAAGAGGGGTGATGAAGCAGGCAAGGGGGTTCAGAAAGAAGCAAGAGAGGTGCAGAAAGAAACAAAAGAAGTGCAGGAAGAAGCAAAAGAGTTGCAGAAATAGGCAAGAGGGGCACAAAAAGAGGGAAGATGGGTGCAGAAAGAGGCATGAGGGGTGCAGAAAGAAGTAAGAGATGTGCAGAAAGAAACAAAAGATGTGCAGAAAGAAGGAACAGAGGTGCAGAAAGAGGCAACAAGGGTGCAGAAAGAGGGAAGAGGGGTGGAGAAAGAGGCAAGGGGGTGGAGAAAGAAGCAAAAGAGCTGTAGAAAGAAACAAAAGAAGTACAGAAAGAAGGAACAGAGGTGCAGAAAGAGGCAACAGAGGTGCAGAAAGAGAGACGAGGGGTGGAGAAAGAGGCAAGGGGGTGCAGAAAGAAGCAAGAGAGCTGCAGAAAGAAACAAAAGAAGTGCAGAAAGAAGGAACAGAGGTGCAGAAAGAGGCAAGAGGGGTGCAGAAAGAGGGAAGTGGGGTGAGGAAGCAGGCAAGGGGGTTCAGAAAGAAGCAAGAGAGGTACAGAAAGAAACAAAAGAAGTGCAGAAAGATGGAACAGAGGTGCAAAAAGAGGCAAGAGGGGTGTAGAAAGAGGGAAGAGGGGTGCAGAAAGAGGGAAGAGGGGTGCAGAAAGAAGCAAAAGAGGTGCAGGAAGAAACAAAAGAAGGGCATAAAGAAGGGACAGAGGTACAGAAAGAGGCAAGAGGGGTGCAGAAAGAGACAAGAGAAGTGCAGAAACAAGCAACAGAGGTTCAGAAAGGGGTAAGAGGGGTGGAGAAAGAGGCAAGGGGGTGCAGAAAGAAGCAAGAGAGGTGCAGAAAGGAACAAAAGAAGTGCAGAAAGAAGGAACAGAGGTGCAGAGAGAGGCAAGAAAGGTGCAGAAAGAGGGAAACGGGATACAGAAGGAGGCAAGAGGAGCAGAAAGAAGCAAGAGAAGTGTAGAAAGAAGCAACAGAGGTGCAGAAAGAGAGATGAGGGGTGCAGAAAGAAACAAAAGAAGTGCAGAAAGAAGCAACAGAGGTGCAGAAAGAGGCAAGAGGAGTGCAGAAAGAGGGATGAGGGGTGCAGAAAGAGGCACGAGGGGTGCAGAAAGAAGCAAGAGAGATGCAGAAAGAAGCAAGAGAAATGCATAAAGAAGCAACAGAGATGCAGAAATGGGGAAGTGGGGTGGAGAAAGAGGCAAGGGGGTGCAGAAAGAAACAAAAGAAGTGCAGAAAGAAGGAACAGAGGTGCAGAAAGAGGCAAGAGGATTGCAGAAAGAGGCAAAAGGGATGCAGAAAGAAGCGAGAGGTGCAGAAAAAAACAGAAGAAGTGCAGAAAGAAGGAACAGAGGTGTAGAAAGAGGCAAGAGGGGTGCAGAAAGAGGGAAGAGGGGTGAGGAAGCAGGCAAGGGGGTTCAGAAAGAAGCAAGAGAGGTGCAGAAAGAAACAAAAGAAGTGCAGGAAGAAGCAAAAGAGTTGCTGAAGTAGGCAAGAGGGGCACAAAAAGAGGGAAGATGGGTGCAGAAAGAGGCATGAGGGGTGCAGAAAGAAGTAAGAGATGTGCAGAAAGAAACAAAAGAAGTGCAGAAAGAAGGAACAGAGGTGCAGAAAGAGGCAACAAGGTTGCAGAAAGAGGGAAGAGGGGTGGAGAAAGAGGCAAGGGGGTGTAGAAAGAAGCAAAAGAGCTGTAGAAAGAAACAAAAGAGCTGTAGAAAGAAACAAAAGAAGTGCAGAAAATGGAAGAGAGGTGCAGAAAGAGGCAACAGAGGTGCAGAAAGAGAGACGAGGGGTGGAGAAAGAGGCAAGGGGGTGCAGAAAGAAGCAAGAGAGCTGCAGAAAGAAACAAAAGAAGTGCAGAAAGAAGGAACAGAGGTGCAGAAAGAGGCAAGAGGGGTGCAGAAAGAGGCAAAAGGAATGCAGAAAGAAGCGAGGGGTGCAGAAAAAACTAAAGAAGTGCAGAAAGAAGGAACAGATGTGCATAAAGAGGCAAGAGGGGTGCAGAAAGAGGGAAGAGGGGTGAGGAAGCAGGCAAGGGGGTTCAGAAAGAAGCAAGAGAGGTACAGAAAGAAACAAAAGAAGTGCAGAAAGAAGGAACAGAGGTGCAAAAAGAGGCAAGAGGGGTGTAGAAAGAGGGAAGAGGGGGTGCAGAAAGAGGGAAGAGGGGTGCAGAAAGAAGCAAGAGAGGTGCAGGAAGAAACAAAAGAAGGGCATAAAGAAGGGACAGAGGTGCAGAAAGAGGCAAGAGGGGTGCAGAAAGAGACAAGAGAAGTGCAGAAACAAGCAACAGAGGTTCAGAAAGGGGTAAGAGGGGTGGAGAAAGAGGCAAGGGGTGCAGAAAGAAGCAAGAGAGGTGCAGAAAGGAACAAAAGAAGTGCAGAAAGAAGGAACAGAGGTGCAGAGAGAGGCAAGAAAGGTGCAGAATGAGGGAAACGGGATACAGAAGGAGGCAAGAGGGTGCAGAAAGAAGCAAGAGAAGTGTAGAAAGAAGCAACAGAGGTGCAGAAAGAGAGATGAGGGGTGCAGAAAGAAACAAAAGAAGTGCAGAAAGAAGCAACAGAGGTGCAGAAAGAGGCAAGAGGAGTGCAGAAAGAGGGATGAGGGGTGCAGAAAGAGGCACGAGGGGTGCAGAAAGAAGCAAGAGAGATGCAGAAAGAAGCAAGAGAAATGCATAAAGAAGCAACAGAGATGCAGAAATGTGGAAGTGGGGTGGAGAAAGAGGCAAGAGGGATACAGAAAGAAACAAGAGAGGTGCAGAAAGAAACAAAAGAAGTGCAGAAAGAAGGAACAGAGGTGCAGAAAGAGGCAAGAGGGCTGCAGAAAGAGGGAAGAGGGGTGTGAAAGAGGCACAAGGGTTGTAGAAAAGCCAGAGGCGTGCAGAAAGAAGCAAGAGAGTTGCAGAAAGAAACAAAAGAAGTGCAGAAAGAAGGAACAGAGGTGCAGAAAGAGGCAAGAGGGGTGCACGAAGAGTGGTGTGAAAAAGGTACGAGGGGTGCAGAAAGAAGCAAGAGAGGTGCAGAAATAAGCAACAGAGGTGCAGAAAGAGGGAAGAGGGGTGGAGAAAGAGACAAGAGAAGTGCAGAAAGAAGCAACAGATGCAGAAAGGGGGAAGAGGGGTGGAGAAAGAGGGAAGAGGGCTGCAGAAAGAAGCAAGAGAGGTGCAGAAAGAAACAAAAGTAGTAACAGAGGTGCAGAAAGAGGCAAGAGGGGTGCAGAAAGAGAGAAGAGGGGTGCAGAAAAAAGCTAGAGAGGTGCAGAAAGAGGCAAGAGGGTTGCACAAAGAAGCAAGTGAGGTGCAGAAAGAGGCAAAAGAGGTGCAGAAAGTAGAAGAGATTTGCAGAAAGAGGCAAGAGAAGTGCAGGGAAAGAAAGAAAGGTGCATAAAGAAGCAATATAAATGTAGAAAGAGGCAAGAGAGGCACAGAAAGAAGCAAGAGTGGCTTGCACACCATTAGTACCAATTTAACACCCACATTGAGCAATAAGTAACAGGTGACCATTCTAGGTTTGCAAAGGACCTTCCACCACGCTGTAACACTTGTCGCTGCATTTTTGGTAACTTTTGAGCCAGAAACAAGGTTTTTTTTGTTCACATCTGCAGATTATGCAGCAGATGATGGATTATGTGATAAATGCGGAAAATGTCTAATTATGAGAAAATAGGTGCAGCCGAACAGTTGCATAATTCCAGTGGCCCTGCTCATACCTTCGACTAGGTCCAGAAGTCCTCCTCAGTGGTTCCTTCTTTTTTTCTCATTGAGTTTATAGTTTAGCTTCTATTGAAACAAGGAAGACTAAACCTGAGGTTACCACTCTACAACACAGACTACCATACCACATAATTACTCTCCATAACACATAATCCCACTCTACATAATTCCTATACACTAAATACCACATAATTTCACTGCACAACATACCACATAATTCCACTACATACAACGTACATCCACTCCCCTCTAAAAAACATTAGTAAAAAACTTTTACATTTACAACGCCAATAGCTCTAACTCTTGCAAATGCGAAACCTATCACATTACAAATGCTTCTTTAACTGGTAGTCGCGTTTGCAGAGTGGTCGAGAAAGGGGGCTGGGCCTCCAACCAGCGCTCAGGAATTCCGCTGCGTAGGACTTACAGGAAGTACCAGGAGGGCTTCTTGGCCCCCAAAGTCCCTCAGGAGTAAGGCGGACTTCATCCCCCAACTCGTAGTGTGCCAGGAGGTGCGTTTGCAGAGTGGTGGAGAAAGGGGGGCTTGGCCTCCGAAGGCTTCTTAGCAATACCACAGTGTGGGGCTTACTGCAGGTAACAGGAGGGATAGTTGGCCCCCAAGGACGTCCTTGGGGGCCAACTACCCCTCCTATTACCTCCAGTAAGTCCCACACAGCAGCATTGGTAAGTACTCATAGCAGGCCATGCCCCCTTTGCCCACCATTCTGCAAACAGGCTCCCTGGCACCCTCTGGGAAGGGGATTAAAGTCTCCTTCGCTGCTGGGGGTCCTTAGCCGCTTAGCTGCTTTGAACGTTCTGCGCCAGTGCGGAACGTTCTATTAAGCGGGCGGGGCCGCGTCGGCCAACGGACGTGCGCAGCACTACGGGGCCGCGTCGGCCAACGGACGTGCGCAGCACTACCGAGGTAGTGCTCGCGACGGCCGTTGGCCGACGCACGCAGCGAAAGGGTTAGGGGCCAACTAGCCTACCTGATAACTCCAGTAAGCCCCAGATAGTGGGATTGCTGAGAGGTGGACACAGGCCACGCCCCCTTTCTCCACCACTCTGCAAACGTGCCTCCTGGTGCACTCTTGGTTGGGGGATGAAGTCCCCTTGCCTCCTGAGGGTCCTTGGGGGCCAACTAGCCCTCCTGTTATCTCTAGTAAGCCCCACACAGCTGGATTGCTGAGAGTGGTCCAAGGCCATGCCCCCTTTTTACACCACTCTGGAAACGTGCCTCCTGGTGCACTGCTGCTCAGGGGATGAAGTCCACTTTAGTCCTGAGGTCCTCAGGACACAAGAGGACATCATCGCCCCACCAGCAGTGTGCCAAGAGGCGCGTTTGCAGAGTGGTGTAAAAAGGGGTGTGGTCTCGGACCACCACTCAGCAATCCAGCTGTGTGGGCCTTACTAGAAATAACAGGAGGGCTAGTTGGCCCCTAAGGCCCCCTAGGATTTAAGGGGACTTAAACCCCCAACCCAGAATGCGCCAGGAGGCACGTTTGCATAAGTGTGCAGGGAGGGGGCGGGGCCTCCGGTGAGTTGCCGGGTTTCTTTTTCTTTTTTTATTTTAGGAAGGGGGGCTTTGTGGCCCCCCTTCCATTAACCCTTTTGGGCTCCGGGGACCCCAGCCCCCGAGGCCTTAGCCATTTAAAAAAAAAAAAAAAAATTGAAAAGGGAGAGGGGCCCCACTCCCCAGGCCGATTACGGCCCCGGGAACCCCATTCCCCGGGGCTGGGCCTTGTTTTTTTTTTATTTATAGGGGGGGGGCTGTGCGGCCCCCCTCCCCAGGCCAGTTTCAGCCCAGGGGACCCCATCCCCCGGGCCCCGGCAAAACCTTTTTTTAAAGAAGGGGGACCATGTGGCCTCCTTTCCCTGGGCCACTTTTAGCCCCGTGGACCCCATCCCCCGGGGCCTGCCCAGCCTTTATTTTTATAATTTTGGAGGGGCGCCGCATGGCCCCCCTCCTAAGGCCAATTTTGGCCCCAAGGATCCCATTCCCTGGGGCCTGGCCTTATCTGTTTTTTTTTTATCAAAACAGAAGGGAGGTCGAGTGGCCCACTTCCCTGGGCCACTATTGGCCCCGAGGACCCCATCCCCCAGGGCCGGCCCTCAACGTTGGAGACCGCGGGGGAGTCCCAATGCCCCCACGATCCCAGCCGGCTCCCCGCCTCCTGCGGGAGCCGGCATTGCTTTTGGACAAGGGGAGCTGCTGACATGCAGCTCCCCTTGTTCAAAATCAATTCTGCTTCGCTTCATGGAAGCGAGAGCAGGTTTCCTGCTCCCACTTCCATGAAGCAAAGCAGAGTTTGCTATGCTCCCGCCCTGTCACAGCAAACTGCAATGTCCCGGGGGTGGGCACATTGCTGGAGCCGGCCCTGGGGGGTGGTGGTCCCCAGGGCCACAGAGGGCTCCAGGAGGGGGGCCACATAGCCCCCTCCCTTTGAGTGCAAAGCCCTGAGGAGGTGGTGGTCCCCGGAGCCAGGAGTCCACAACAGACCCCCGCACTTCATTTATGTATGCCCCGGGGAGGTGGTGGTCCCCGAGGCCGTGTGGGGAGGCCTGAGCCCCCCCACACATAAAAAAAAAAAAATCAGAGCTCCGGGGAGGTGGCGGTCCCCGGGGCTGCGGGGGTGCCACGTGCCCCCGCGTTTAATTATTAAAGCCCCGGGGAGGTGGCTGCCCCCGGAGCTGCGTGGGGGAGGCATGAGCCCCCCCACGCATTTTAATTAGAATAAAGCCCCGAAAAGGGGGCAGGGTAGAAACACCCAGCTCCCTTTTCTAATTTTTTATCTTTTCTTTTACTGTTGTCTTGTGACTCGGTTTTACTAAGTCACAAGATGGCTGCCAACACTTCTTGGTTTGGAGTGTTGACAGCCAATCAAAATGAAGCTCATGCTTGGCCACCAGATATCGATATTTTTATTTTTTGAATTTCTCAGGAACTACTGAACGGATTTACACCACTTAAAAAAAAGCATGCTTTCTGAACCAAGACCTACCTTTTTGCCAAATTTGGTGTTATTCCATTCAGCAGTTCGGGCTGTAGCTTTGTCTAAAGTTTCCTATAGAAATTAACATGGAGAAAACGCATTTTAGGATCCCCCTTTTTTCTCTGCCCCCGCTTGACGAATCACCCCGAAACTTTCAAAACAGGAGCTGACCTGAGTGAAACATTAGTTTTGAAAATTTCGCAAAGATTCATCAAACGGTGGCAAAGATATTGGCAAAAGAAAAAACACTTTTTGAATAGAAACGAGGTCCTAACTATAACTACCTACTGGCGACCGCCAGTAGGTAATTAGCTATATATAATGGATATACATATGTATATATCTATCTATATCTATAGCTATATTTATCTATACATATATATATATTGAAATTTCTTTTTCAAATTAAAACAAATTGCAAGCATAATGCAAGAATACAGGCATCCAAAGGCGACCCCCCATCAGCAAAATCAGATACAAACACAATAAACACTGTCAAAACATGACTTGTCAATTGCCTCTTCCACTAACTCCCAATGGTACAATGTTGTAAGTGGTATGCATATTCTTTAGGTATACCACAACTGTTGAGTAGATATTCTCCTTTGGGAAATGAGTGGTGACTCTCAAACACTTGCTGCTCAGCTCTATATGATAGTTGTAGTATTTTTCCTTAAGACCTCCTGTTAGAAACAGCTCTGTATGCGTGGTAGTGGGCAGGGCAAGTCTTAGATGGTGGAATATGACGTCATTGTTGTGGGCCCCATATGTTGTGTTTACATCGCTGTTACCCCTTTCCCCTTTTTAGTATGTTTATGTTGTAGACAATACTATTTAGGCCCTTATACCTTCCGTGAGTTGACATTGTGGCCGCATGTACCTAGAAGGTTGTCTGTCTAGCTCTTTTGTTTCTTTTATTTAAACTTCTGCATTGAAAATGAGGCCAGAGATCCTGTGATACTTTGGCTGCTCATGAGAAGTAGCAGACATCTTTGGATGCAGTATTCAAATAGTGTGCATTGTTTACGGGTCCTCCTTTGGATTAATTGCTACTTGAAGAGAAAGATAGGATCGCATCCCGTTCCTTCCTGTTTTTTTGTAATGTCCGCCCGTATCCAGTGCCATTCCTCCCTGCGCCTTCAGTAACTATCTTATTTCCCTTCGTGTTCCTGCTTCCCTGAGAGTGGTCCTGTTTCGGATCCCTTCTGCATCCTCCTTGTGCCTGTAAATAGATAATAATCAAGATGGTCGCATCTGCTAGAGATCGTAAGCGACCTCCAACAATTTTAAGGCCAGTACAGTGAACCTCACCCTTCCCCCCTCTAAAAGACTTCTTCAGAGCTCAAGACTTACTTCAGTTGCTATCCTATGACCGCTACACTGAGACTTATTTTTGTGTGCTAATCAACACAGTGGTCCTCATATTGTTTACTCAAAGCCAATTTTTCTTAGGAGAAATTATCACAAGGAATATTGTGACATGGACAATTATGCTATCTAAAACATTGAGTTATCGAATGAGGTGGCTACTTTTTATTTTGTTTTGGACCAAGAAGACTTCTTGGATTTTTGCCCTTTTTTGAAGACAACTAAGAATATTGTCCTGTTTTAATCTCGCAGTCTTTTGTTCCATGTTTAGGGTAAGTCCTATTCAATAGTGAAGTGTGGGTGGGTGAGAAGGGTAGAAGTGGGGATAAGAATTTTTGAACAGCGAACATAATAAATTGATGACTGTTTAATGCCTCCTTATGTGCATCATAGATGTACCCCTAGGATCAACACAGAACCAACACAGTCAAATTACTGAGGGCACTACTGTTGTATCAAGAGGCCTAGATGGAATCTAGAAACACATTCACCTGGGGATAACTGAAGGAAGCCTCCCTCTTTGTTTACCTTCTCTCTTTCTCAGTCCTCCTTTCCCCTGAAGAGTGAGCCAACAGTACTTGTTGAACTGGTTGAGTGTTGGGGGCTGACAGACAGAGGATTGGGTGGTACATCTTCGCTCCCATAGAACTTGGTAATCCAGGTGAGTGGACCTTGCACCTTGTAAATGATAATAGTACTCTTATAAACAATACTTGCACTTAGTGAGGTTTTCAATACCATAGACGTCTATCAAGTATTTATCTATCGCCACATTTCTAAACTTAGGCCATATATGCATTTCAAGGGGGTCTAGTGTTGTCCTTTTCTGCTAGCTTTAAGAAGAACCCATCCCATTCTGTTCTATGACGCAAACCTCCCTTCCTTCTCTGCTGCTGTGACAGACACGTAGCCTCTGCTTGCTAAGAGAATTATTTTCTCCATTGTCAAGACCTTTCGGCATCTTCAGTTCACAATTTGTGACTGCTTTTTGTGAGCTGTATTTTAGTACATCTGACACAAAGTTCTGAAAAGAATAACTGAGAAACTGTGAAACAGAGCAATAAAGTGAAATGACCTCCGAATGGTAAAAGACATCACAATGGAACAAACGCAGACAATAACACAATCCTAGCTGACACAGGCAAATCGAACCTTGTCCTAAGCATATTGGAAACTGACTCACTGTCAAACCCTTTCTGAAAGGTACAGATAGTTATTTGAAATGAAAATGAAGCCCAGATTTATGAAAAATTCATGCAGCACAGCACAACAACTAAAGTGGAAGGAAGATCACATTTAGATTGGTAGAATTAAAACAGTCTTCAGCAACCCGGTAACTTCTTCCACATTAGTTCATCATCATCATCATAAACTATTCGATTTTTGAAGCAAAAATCATACAAGTGTACATTTCAGTAATACACCAAAATATATAAAAGCAATCCATAGTTTAAAAACAGAAACATCATCACAAGATATAAATATTGGAGAGTTAATATACCACTAGTAACCATTAACAGAGTTCTTAGTGCAGAAGTGAAATAACAGACAGAACACTGATTAGGATTGATACCTGTGGACAAAAAGGGACAAAAGAACTGAAAACTTATACTTAAAACACCACCCAGAAACCAAAATTCAGGGGCAGCAAAAGGAGGCATATATACATATGGTGAAGGGAAATGAATTTGGGGCAAATTAGCACTAGATGCATGGTGTCACAGACTGATCCATTGTCACATGTACAAAGAGGCAAATCAGATGGTTTGTACCAGACCCGCTTTGGAAACAACAGCTGATGGAATATGCCCCATCTAAAATAAGTTAACAGACGACGATGATGGTTGGGCATTTCCAAAAGGAGATAGAACTCAATCCCACTAACACATTTGACCATTATGTATTTACACATCGACTGCTTGGTTAAAGCAGAAGCCTCTAGTTCAGCTGCCAACCTAAGGGAGAAGGCCTGCTTAATTCAGGAAAGATATTTTTTCCAGATTCCCTTGGAATCAGAAAATAAACCTGGTCTCCCTAGATCTTTGAAGGCGGGTTTTATATAGTGGAGCCATGGTATGTGAGATGTGTTGTCCAGGGACAAACAGTCCCGGAGAATTAACCTTTTTAGATTGAACTCCTCCTTGAACCAAACTGAGCACCAGAGTAAAAACGGGCTCAGGCGAATAAAATCTGTGATAAAATTCATGGCCAGTTCTTCATGTTTGATTTCGGCTGGGATGCCCTGTCCCAAGTCCAGAAGACCCCTCAAAAAAACAGTTTTCTTTCACCTGAATTTGCTCGATAGGTGTATAACCCCAGATTTCACACCCAAGAGTTGCCGTAGTGATGCATTTGGCCTCATAAACATCTGTCAATAATTTTTAGGGCCTACATCCAAGGCGACTAGCAAATTCTTTCAAGCCAGAAATATCACTCTTTAAGCTCCCTTCATTTTTCTTAATCAGTGGTTGCTAACTAAGACTAGAGTTTAGTAAAATCCCCAGGTAGGAAAAGATTTCCACCCTGCTTAAAAACTGTCCCTGGACTAAGCTACTAGGGGCCGAATTCACAAAGGTAAACTGAGATAAAAGTCTAACTTTACGACTTTCAGTATTCACAAAGGGCGTTTACGAGTAGTAAAGTTACACTTTTTTCCCAGTTAAACTTAAGTTTTGGTCTTAAGTTTCGCCGAAACCAAAACTGAGACATAAATCTAACTTTACTACTCGTAAATGCCCTTTGTGAATACCGAAAACAAGGGAAACATCCATAGTTCTATAGTATCTATGAGAATTGAAAATTATACTGCATAAAAATGTTGCAAATGCGTTCTGGCCTTGTATATTTTATAAGCAGGGCAGAACTGCAAAGCAGGAGATCAGTTGAGGCTCCTTGCAGAAGAGAAGACTTATTGAATGGGAAAAGACAAGCGAGGGCAAAATTTGAGTGTTGAGTATATAGGTTGTATGAGGACCCAGAGTGCGGGGCATACACTAGTGTATGTAGCATTAAATAAAAGGCAGTCTACACAGGCACACAGATGACTAGCTGTATGTTTCCTTGACGATTGATCACCAACATCGTTTTTTCAAAAAACAATTTTACCTTTGCCTGTCACATCCACCTTATTAATCATTTAGGATTTGCCACTTGTGGTACTAACCAGCATTATTCTAAATGAATCATCTCTTTGCAATTTATAGGGGTATTCCTCTATGGGTATTTTCCCAAAGAAGTATGTAGAGATTAGTCCATCTCCTGAATATTGGTAATGGGACATGCAGATTTTATTTTCTTTTAAAAATAGGCATACCTATTTAACAATAAAAAAAAGGAATTAAGGGCCTGATTTAGATTTCGGCGTACAGGTGACTCCATCACAACAGAGACGGTTATTCTGTCTGCTGAAATATAAATACCCCAGCAAGCCATCATTCCTGTGATGACTCCAATTCCTTGTTGGCTGCAAATTGCAACATATCTCATTAATGTTCATGAGGTAGACCAATTTGAGACCAACGTGAAATCACTAATTTAAATTTAAAACTTTCATAGTTGAGGAATTGCGATTTCTGAATTATGATTCAGTAAAAATGTCAATTTGGTAATTGCAATTACTAATCTTGATACATATGGCCCTTAGTCCTTCCTGATTATCTGTTTGTGCCTTGCACACTGGCCCATTTTATTTTATTTATATTTCTTTGCACACCAAAAATAAAAATAAAAACAATGATTTTATTCCTTTTTTCTTTTTACAGCAGACATTTGTTTTGTGTTACTATTATATTAGTTTTACTTTTTAGCCCAGAACATAGAGTTCATCTTTATACTCAGGATACATTGGTTACTGGGCATGCTAGATGTTTTATTGCGAGCCCATTGAGTTCTGGCCACTGTTTTTTTCCCATTCTAATATATTAATGGCTTCACATAGACTTTTGTTTGGTCACGCAAATAGTATGGTAACATCTTCACTATTATCAGAGTTAGTGACGTGTTTTTCCTGAGTTTCCTCTGCCTGTTAGTGATGCAAGTCTTAGAAATACCAATAATCAAGACAGTGCAGAGGTTGGTGTAAGCAATGCTGTTGGTGTTGATGTTGTAGCAGAAGGTGTGTATTAGAATGGGGATAAATTTACCAGCAGGGGTCTCTACTGTTGTGACATTCCTCTGGAGTCACCAAAATTCTCTCTAAAGGTTTGTGAAGACAACAATTGAATTCTTCTTTGCACTTGAAGTTGCAGTCTTTTATCTTCTAGTTAAACCACTTTCTTGACGATTCAGCTCTTATAAATGGAAACACACAGAGCTGAAAAAGAAAGTAGATAGCCCATTTTTGTACAATGGATCCAATATAGTGGTATTGGTGTACTCCTCGGAGGACACAATCTCTTTCAACCCGATATTTGTATTCAGATGAAGGATTAAGCTGCTGAACATACCAGCTGCTTCTTCATTGACATTTGTATATATTTCTTCTCACTCATACAATTGGGCCTGCAACAAACATAGCAATGCGATGGGTTGGCTCATAGTACGTTCCACTTTCCCGTGTCAAAATCTTAAGAGCCCGTAGCATTATGAACATGCACACTATTAGCCCCCATTTGTTAACCTCCATCTTCCTAGCTTTGGTAGTTGCATCCCTTCTCCTTTAGAATTAAATCATTTATTTTTTATTTTTTATAGAACACATACAACAGATGCACTCGCCTACATCCACTGGCTGGCGAGGAACAAGGAGTTAGGAGTGCATGAAGGGGGTAATAGTTGATGGATCTGAAGACGAGGAAAAGAAGTAAGAGAGGATTGGTAAGGGGGGAAGGAAAGATTGGCTGCGTGTACACACTATTACAAAAAGTCATCTCTAGTTGCCATTCCATTTCACGGAGGAATTACATTGTGTCTGGTGTGTCCACAGTAAGACCAAGTACCCGTAGGTACACTGGGCAAGAGAGTTCCCGAAAAGTGGTGAATAGAAATTTTAAGCAAGGGCCCCAAGTCCTCTTAAAGGTGGGGATGGCATGTTCCACAATGGAAGTTAGCTTTTCCATGCTGATCAAATTCCAAAGCTTGTGTAACCAGTCAGTGTGGGTGGGTATAATATCTGTGCCCCATTTGGATAGCAAGACTTGGTTTGCTGTGCAAAGCCCTAATGTAATGGCCCTCCCCCTCCTTGATCACAAGGGGTATGACAGTGAGTTGGGGAGGCCTAATGGAATGTAACTCGGTAAGTGGGTTATGTTAGTATCAAACATCTGGTCAATGACCGAAGTCCATCAGCCCAGTAGCGGTGTAATTTAGGGCAGTGCCACAACAGGTGAGACAGCGACCATCATATCCCCTCCTCCACCTAGCAATGCATGATCGTGTATAATACCAGTAATGGTTGATCTTAAGGAGAGTTTTTCTACCAAATGCACTATAGGTGGACATGCAGCAGTTTATCCCACACTCAGAGTGTCACCTGGTCCATCGGGGAGATACATACCCTCGGTGGCAGATGTCTCCTCTGGAACCACAGGATTTTCCAAATATGGACACCCGCCACCGCCTGATCTAAAAGACACCAATGTTTCTCTGTGGTCAGGTGTTGCCATTCCACCATGAAGTGCAGCTGCGCCGCCTGGTAATATTTCATCAAGTGTGAGATGCCCAATCCCCCTTCGCTACTAGCAAATATGATCGCTCCCTAGCTGGCGACAGGTCGCTCTATGGTCCAATCTTGGCATGGGAGCCCCATCTAATGGACTTGCCGGATAGCTGCCATTAAAATGTCCTTGCTTCCCAAGATTTTGTATCTTATGCAAACACTGCCACTCCATCCTCCATCCCATGACCAGCAAAAACTACAACATCTCATAGTGGCCTTTATTTGGAAGGGTAAATGCGCTCAAATGACCAGGGCGGGGACTGAGGCCTACGAGCTCCAGACTCTTTTGATACACGGGGCGCTCTCACTGACACCGTGAAATCGGCCATTATAACAGTCTTACCTAAACAAGGTAAGGACATGCATCACTGCACTTCATATCGGCCCATTTCCTAATTGAACGTGGATGCAAATGTTTTTACCGGCATCGAGGCCACCCGGCTGGGGCAGTACATGCCTGGATTAATAGACCCCAGCTGCTCCGGGACAGCCGGCACCCTTCCTGTGTATCAGCTCATGGGTTCACTGCTTCAGGGATGCCCACGGCCCCCGTTCAGCTAGTGGTCCAAGCAGTGCAATGGAGCTCCGTAGTTCCGCTCCTACACATGCGCCATCTTAGACACGGCACCATCCCTTCATCTTTAGAGATATTCATTTATAGATCTGTACTGCTTAAACAGGTGTTGCAGTATTCAGAAGGTGGAGTTCCAATAGGTTGGAATCTCCAACACGATGACTTCTAGTGGGACTCTGTTTGCATGCGGAATGATCCTCAACTGCTACCGGGTTTTGAAGGAATTACTGAAATGTGTGCAGATACTGTGACCAGTTTGCATTAGACTAATCAATTAGATTGATATAATGAGCTAAACCTACCACAATGAATTATCCTCCTTCTGCCATGACCTTGGTAATATTACTTGTGACAGAAACAGCGGTTCCTGCGGAAAAGTATTTATCTATATTAATAATTATATGCACAATCGCAATGGTTACGGGTTACATCGATGTCAGAAGGAAAGGAGACCGAGAACACTTCCAGCTGTATTTCCAATGTTTCTTTTATATTTCAAAGAGTGTGTGAATATATACATAAAGGAAAAAACACAATAGTGCTTGGTGTCCCCAGTGTAAATGGAACCAAAAAAAACAAAGACTTGACGATTACATTGACTGTTTCCATATCTGTGCCAACACGCCGTTCCAGGTCCTCCTTTACTCATTTTGGCAACACGTATCTTTCACAGAGATCTCCTCGTACCTAATACAGGCCGAGTCCACAGGAAGTTCAACGTCCTACACATCGGCATTCGCCGCGCTGCGCATCCTTGTGGTTGGCAGCCCCTCACCCCGTTTCCCACACAGGGGTAAGGCACTTCCTTTCATTGGCTCACCTCAGATAGTACATTACTGTTTCTCCATTCTAATCCTACCCTTTCTATTTCTTTCTCACTCGTGTAGTACCCAGCTGGGTCCCCTGTGAGTATTCTTTTTATTTCTTCTTTCACTTGACCAGTGTTTCACACTCATCACGTGGCTGCGCAATCTCCTTTCAGGTATCACATGGCCTTTTGCATTCCGTACGAGTATTGTAGTCACTCACAGCTTTTTTAGTGACAACCAATTTAAGCGAACCATTTGATCAGCTCTGATTATTGTACACAGTGGCTGTGATCATTGTAAAAATATTGATGGTCGTCTTTGAAAATTGTGGAAACCAAGTTATATATGTCACAAACTCACAAGTCTTTGTTTTTTTTGGTTCCATTTACACTGGCGACACCAAGCACTATTGTGTTTTTTCCTTTATGTATATATTCATACACTCTTTGAAATATAAAAGAAATACAGCCGGAAGTGTTCTCGGTCTCCTTTCCTTCTGACATTGATGTAACCCGTAACCATTGCGATTGTGCATATAATTATTAATATAGATAAATACTTTTCCGCAGGAACCGCTGTTTCTGTCACATACAATTTACCCTGGTTCCTAGCGAGTAGGGTGTCCCTTGTTTCTGTTCTGGTAATATTACTGGCATTGTCAGAGACCTCTGGGTAGAAGCCATTCATAGTTGGCATTGAATCTTTCATTCTGAACAAAGGGTCTCCACAAATTCTAGACTTCTCTCTACTTCCAGCATAAAATAGCTTTGATAATGGGTTGTGTTTATTTTGAGTTGAATCCACCTCAGGTTAACTCTGTGGAGGTAGGCTGCTTTTATGCCTTTGTGTGACCATGGATCCCTCTTTTCCCTGTGCCAAACTGAGGTTGCTGCTGATTATGAATATACAATATGAGCACAGGGCTGTTTCTCATCTTTATCAACAGAAACTCCTTCTTTCTGTTCACGTTCTTCTACCTTAGCAACAGCCACCTTTTTTAGGTGCTGTTCCCACAGGATTGAATATTTGTTTTTCAAATGGGCCAATTAGCCCCCGGTATAATCATGTTCATCTGACTTCCCACAGCATGCTGATCTGAGGCAAACTGTGCAGACTACAATATTGCTCTTATTCAGACTCAGTGTAAAGACATTCTAAACCAGAGAAGTGTTCCCTTATATATAGCTAGTCTGGATTTGCTTCCTGATAGGGAGGGCTGTTACTGCACTAGGGGTTTCTATTAATGGTTTTTGGATTTTTGAGAAGATAAATGCAGGTGGTGGTGGCACAGGAGCAGCCTGAGTAGAAGTGATCTGCAATTCCTCAGTGTGACTATTGACAAGAGCAATTAACATAACATGTGTATTTGTAAAGCACACGTATCACCCATGGGTCTCAAGGCGCTGAATAACAGATGTATATTGTTACCAAACGGTACTCATTTTATCGACCTCAGATGGACGAAAGGCTGAGTGGACCCGCCGGGATTAGAACCTGTGACCATGAGGTCGAACACAGGCCCCTACAGTGGATGCATTAGTCCACTGCGCCACCAGACCCGGCTTTACTGACTCATCTTCCTCACAGCCAACTAGGTGTTGTAGAACCTTCCTTTCTCCTTTTCTTGGGAGTCCACTCCATGTCATCTTCATCTGATGGGAGATTTGGAGAACCTGGGGGAGTGGTCTTTCCTTTCCTCAGAGGAGACAGTGCCGATTATGTATTCAATGTACAAGTAGCCACAATATCTGCCCATGAAATAAATTCACCTTCCTGCTCTGCTCCTACCTCAGGAAGTTCAGAGGTTGTTCCTGTTGAGTTTCCTTGAAAGATTCATGTTGCTGGGACAATTCCATTTTGAACTTACTGATTGGAGCCATGACTGCTGTCACCTCAGCAATGAGAGACATCTCTTTGGTTTTGGTAGTAGTGGTACCATTGTAGATCTTGGGGTGCTCCTCCCAACCTCTACCCAGCCCAGAAGATGGTGCAGCGAGTACACAGCATTGCTCTTGTTACAGGAACTGGAGATTCGGTCACTGTATCCTAAAAAAGTTACTAAAATGTGTCACAAGAGGACAGGGTAGGGACACCTTGGCCCCCAGGAACTCCTGTGGGAAACAGCATGGCCCTCTAGTGAGGTACAGTAGGAATCCCATGGGAGCCACTGTTCAAGCTTCACGTCCATGGTTAGTTTCCACACAAGCTATCATAAATCTAACTCCGTCATTAAATCAGATTTAAAAAACTGAGTGGAAAAAAATTAGAATTATTTTTTTTAGTGTTTCCTAAGCAGAGATGCAAAATAAATATTTACTTACACCTGGACTGTCTATGGAAAATCTAGCCTAAACCTGCACAGTGGAAAATAGCTTTTAGGCATTCAGTCACTGCAAGAGCACCTCTTTCAAATCTATTGTGTGACAATTTTTTTATTCATTAGGCACTTTGCCCTGTGAACTTATAAGGCACACTTTAGGAGTGACCTATTAATATATAAAAATAGGGTTTCTTACATGACAAATGCATTTTCCTTGACATTTGTCTCTGCAGTGCCTTTAAACTGCAGCTCATCCATAGCACAGTGGTTTTCCTGGCAATCATATACTTTGTCATATATGTGGGTGATATAAATAGACACTGCACCCATCTATAACATTTAACATCCATACCACTGGTGCAATTTCTGCGCCAGCTACCATGGCCATACATGAAAGTTAAATAGACTAACTGGAAGCAAACTATTTTATCAATAACATTTTAGGCCAGAGTGCATGAACTGTTGCACTGAATAGCAGTGTCCACTGCACAGAGTCGTAATAATGGTGAAAAATAGGGTCCATCAAACAGCCAAAAGTCAGGGGTGACCAAACAAAAAGGGTGATTCCCCCCACTTTGCTACACAACCCTTTCAGGAAAACATAGGGGCATATTAGCAAGACCGGCGATAAAATTATCGCCGTTTTAGCGGCAGGAAACTGCCGCTATAACGGCGATAATGGGCTTGCTAATATGCGTTATAGAATTCCAATAGAAGCCCAGGTTAGATGTCCTGCACATCTAACCTGGGCTTCTATTGGAATTCTATAACGCATATTAGCAAGCCCATTATCGCCATTTTAGCGGCAGTTTCCTGCCGCTAAAACGGCGATAATTTTATCGCCGGTCTTGCTAATATGCCCCATAATCTTTTATTTTAGAAGCACTCTAGGAATCATGACCCATTTTATTGTAGGATATATCCTTAATTATTTGTGACTCCATGCATGCCTGAAGATACTGCTAGCTTTATTTCAAAAGAGACAAACCCAGGTTCCATTAAACTAACAGGCTCACCAAAGCTAAATATACAACTCTTGCCATTTTAAAATGCAATAGCTTTAACTCCCAAAGAATCTCATCTACAGTTTGGAAAGACTGTGAAACTGTAACCGCATAAAATCAGCATTAAAACAACATCAATGACTCCAACTAGATTTGAACATCAAGTTCAGGTTTCTTGGCCATTTGTGTGAAGCCTTTTTTTGTACGAGAAAGGTCTTGATATTGTCAGAAGCTGGCTTCATTCTCTGCAGCAGTCAAGGGCCTGTACTATGCTCATGCACACGTGACCCACCAGGAAGTCTGAAACAAGAAGAAAGACCCTTAGAAGTGTAGGGTCCCAGTTGTACAGCAGTTATTTGTTCCTGGTGATAAGTATTTTGAGTAGAGTTCTGCTCTGTTTCAAGTAGTGGAGGGGCAGTTGTGCTTCATGTCTTATGATACTTTTGGAAGGTTATGTATTTCAGGTGGTCACATAAGGTCCTCTAATAGAAGTATGATATCTACTATGATTGCAATTGTGGAAAGCAGATTCAGACCAGAAGCTATTAAATCTTTTTTAGGCTCAAACAAGTGTCATCCCAAGAAAAACATTATGGTGCTGGTAAAGCAAAACCATTTGTATCATGCAGCTCTAATCTCACATAACTTCACCCAGTTTTTTGAATGTTCCTTTCATGAAATGAACTTCCCTTTCCACTATGCCACCCCTAAAATGTAACTATGCTGTTTCCTCAAAAGGTGCTTTGGATGTGGTGTTTTGTGGTTGGCTCATTGTTTTCATGCACCAGAATTGTCTGTCAGATGCTTCAATGTTGGACTGCATCAAGTAGAGATATGCATAGACTTCCTTTCCCTAGTTAAGCAGCGACTCCTCTATGAACAGGATTGACTTCTACAATGCCAGTGAGAGACATGGCTAGAGATTCCTATTCAGGCTTATTCCTTCTTCACAAACCATCTAGGAATTTCCATTTGGGAAAATATCCATTGTATCACTAATTTGAGGTCAAAATTCTTCAATAAATTGTCCCGGAAATCCAGACAAGGGCTATCTCACAGACTTGTATGCATACTTACGTGCAATGATACCTCCTCATCGTAGCTACTTCTACAATTCATAGTAGATGGAATCAGTTTCAGTAAGTGTACACTCATTTTGCCTTGCTTAACTTTCCTACGTGTTCAAATTGGTGTTGACTCCAATGGTGTGATAATTCTAAAACCATAGTATGAAATCTAAAATCTGAAGCTCAAATTGTCTATCCCACCATTCAAATACAAGGTTTCTGTAACATCCAGGCTTAATCCCACTATATTCATTGTTAGTTCCTACTGGGCTCCTATCTTTGAAAATTCTTCATCTGCTCTAAAAGCCTGAACATTGTCCTATAAATTTCACCTGTTGGGGGGGTTTACTCTTGCCCACTGTAGTGGTGTTTTAGCTGTCCTTTACCCAAGGCCCGTGTTCTAATCTTTTATTGACTTGTAAATTAGAATTCTATCATTACAAGAATATAGCATTGATTTTAACAGATATTGAAACCAACAGTCTTGTGGGTCACTCCATTTGTCAAGGGATGGTTTACTATGCTCGTAAGCCAGTAGTTTTTGTTGGGATCCAAGGCTTTATTTTTTTTGTCTCTATCCCAAACTTGTATTGGCCCTTGAACGTGAGTTGCTTATTCAATTGGAGATAGCTGTCAGTTTTGTAAGAAACATCATGACTTAGTCTGTTTGGTGTTTTTTCTAACTTTTTTAGAGAGAAAAAAGAGTCAGATTGTGAAGGCTCAGGTGAATTGGCAAGAAAGCACATTCTTACACTCCTTTCGGAATCTAGATGACTCAATTGGATTATGTACAGAATTGAATCTCTTTTTACTGTCATCACCTCGACTCCTAGAAAAGGAGGAAGTGTGAGTATTGCCTAAGTTGGATTTTACTCTTCTTGTTGACTTTTTTCTTCACCTGGTGGTTTTGGCTGGATTTGATGGATATAGCTCGGCTACCTTGTATTGAAATTAAAAATACTGCTCCCAGAACTTTGCTCAGAGGCACCATCTGCAGTAGACTTTGTGCTGTTTATTCTCTATCTGGAGAATCTCTACTTTGCACTTTCAGTCATTTTTCTATTCTAAAGTGTGATGAGTTGAAAATCATCATACTAGTCACTTACTGATCTCAAATATCAGGTTTACTGTACTGCATCAGTCATCACAGGGTTCTTCCTAAAGCCTCTGTAAGTCAGAATTGCAAATTCATAATTCTGCTCTTGGAAAGTAATTCATGAACATCTTCTCCAACTAATTTGTACCTGGTTTGGGAAGGCACCCAAAAGTACAAATTCTCTAGGTAAATGTTACTCTGTATTTAGCAGTCCCAGTGTCTTTCAACATTGACTTTATATGTTGATCATTGGAATATGTTTTCAAGTTGGTACTCATCTAAAGTTTGTCAACTATGTTTCTGCGATCATCTAATTAGTCTTGAAAGATGTTTTTCATGAGGTCATCAGTTTCTAACATTTTGGATTGTTTCGCTGTGGTTTGCATATTTAGAGTTCTGAGTAAAGATATTTCTGGAGTTAATGTTATGGCATCTAGTTTTTGCTTGTTTTGTTTAACGTGACAGACTGCACTTCATTAGCAAGGCAGCCGTCTCTGTGTGTTTAATACTAGAAATACTCCATTCTCTGGCATAGAATATATTAGAAAGTTGATTTGAAGGTGCAGGAATTAACACATCCTCCAGAGACAAGATGTAATCATTGTATGTATTTTGTCTTCTCAGTTCCTAATGCATATTGTACAGGCAGATATTTAGTTTCCTGAAACAAACATATTTCCCTCTTGTGCTACTTTTGTATTAAACCATTCCTCAATGAATTGGACAGTCCTTCTGTAAGTACAGATCTAACAACTAAACCTACACAAAACAACTTTCTGTCTCTCTATAGGTAAAAACAATGCTATTTATTGTTCATAATAAAAACATCATATTACATATTATAAATGGCAAAATTCTGATATAGTACTATCGAAACCTATTACATACTGATATTATACAGAGATTCTCAAGAAATTTCTGTTGATGCGACATTTCTGTGGGTTCAAGTATGGTTTGACACCACCTTCATCAGGACATATCAGTAAAAACAATTACTATAAGAGACAGAGAGAAACATAATTACTTTTCATTCATATTACACTTCATAATAGTCACTCCTTATTAAAATGAATTGGCTGTTCAACCTACTGAATACAGAAAAAGATGCTTCTATACATATTGTGCTAATAATGTCATTCTTTGTGCATGCCACTATTACCCACATTTCACAAACACATTGTAACTGAATATGAGACTTGTCAATAGTGGTACACCAGGAACATCTACCCACATGGTTATATACTTTGCCTATTATGACCTCCATATTGTATCCAGCTTAGTCATTATACCCATACCATTACACTACACAATAGTTACACTGGCTTATTTAAGTCATCACCCTGCTTCCCCCATGTACATCAGGTTGTTATTGCCAGACATTTACGACAAATGGTGATGATATTTTTTCCAACATTCGCTAGGATATGATCCAATTTATCCTGGTTTACTTGCATGACTCTCTTGGGGAAAATAGGGGCTGTAACACCTCCTCTTTCACTGTAAAAGATTTGATCTCCAATGTTTCCTACACAAAATTGTGTGTATTCAATCTTTACTGTAAACGATAACAATGGAAAAATAAAAATAAAAAAAGAAAGGTAGTGATTCTGTACTGCATAATTCTCCATGCTTCATGCATATTTAGTCCTTTCCCTAATATATATTAAACAAGACTCACTTTAGTCGTCATTCCTCCCATTTAGTGGTCTCCTTGATGCACAACGGTTCCCTCGTGTCTTTTAGGAGCCACCTTAATTGATTTTCCTTTTATGTACATAAAGTGGGGAAGCAAAGAGAAAAAATATCTCATTACACATTCCCTGTTTCATTACCTCCCGCCCTACCATCAGGGATCTCTATCAAAAGGAATGGAACTCACTTATTTTCTTTTACTGGCAGACCACTCTTGCCAGAATATTCTTTCCTTTCTTACGGAGCCAAGTTCTCCGTCACTCACTCTGTTTTCGCAGGAGAATCCCTACGGTGCATAAACATATCCACTAGACAAGTTGGATGTCATTTGGATAATATTACGAGAGTCTTCAAAATAAATTACACTCCTGCCCCCTGTTTTACCTGCACTCATCGAACGCCATCTTTTGATCTGCCTAACGGCTGTTCTCTTTTATATGGTCCTTTTATGTGGGCACCTAAAAGGGTTCTTCTCGCTGAGATCGTATATTATTGGGTCAAGTACAACTGCCTATCCTATCATGCATGTCACAAAGGGCAGTCAATATTCGATCAGGCAAATCCTATTGCTTCATACAATATTATGTAATCGCCTATGACCTTCTTTAGCATATTCAGCTGTAACCACCTTTGAGTAAAAAATTATTGGGACTTGTTTTTATCTGATTAAACGTTCCCACTGTTCTCCGTTATTTAAGGCATCCTTATATGTATTGAATTTGGACATATAAAATTGCTCCCTCCTTTTCCTTTTTCCTTCCAAATCACCTCCTCTTTCAGATCCTGTGATACTTTCCAAAATTACCCATTGCAGGGCACTTTCTTTATGACCACTGCTTGTCCAGTGGTCAACTAACGGAGTTTTTTTTCATTTTGTTCTTATTGCTGACCTGTTCTCATTAAGCCTCATCCTGATTTCCCTGCCTGTTTCACCCACATTGCCTTTGCCACAAGGGCAGATGATTAAATAGACTACATTTTTTGGTCTATAGCTTGCTATACTTTTATATAGTGTGAAACTCCCTTATAAATGATCTTACATATATTTTGTTTCACCCTTTTTACCAAGAATTGTAACTTTTCACTCTAGACATGTTTGAAGGGAGTCTGGCCACTGTAAAAATGGCTTATTTTTCTGTCATTGATTTACTACGAATAATGAGTGGTAGAGTAAGAAGGATGCCAAATGTGCCCTAAAGATAATAAGTGCTTTAAAGAAAACAACAACAGAGCAGAAGAGGGCAAAGCAGAGGGCAGAAAAATGAGCAGAAAAGGCAAAACAGAGGGCAGAAAATGAGCAGAAAAGGCAAGGGCAGATGATTAAATAGACTACATTTTTCAGTCTACAGCTTGCCATACTTTTATATAGTGTGAAACTCCCTTATACATGATCTTACATATAATTTAATTCTCCCTTTTTTACCAAGTATTGCAGAAAATGAGCAGAAAAGGCAAAACAGAGCAGAAGAGAGCAAAGCAAAGTATAGAAAAATGAGCAAAAAAGGCAAACCGAAGGGCGGAAAAACTAGCAGAAAAGGCAAAACAGAGGGCAGAAAAGGGCAAAATAGTGGGCAGAAAAATGAGAAAAAAAGCCAAACAGTGCAAGAAACGAGCAGAGGAGCCACAAATATAGAGCAGTAGGTAGACAGGCAGCAGAGGGTAGCAAACTGTGGGCAAGCTAGACTGGAAAGCTGTCGCAGGAGGAGCTGGCACGAGGACCTGATGTTAAGAAAAGAAAAATTAGACTGGATATAAATGCAAAAATGGACGGTGCTTTGCATTCTTCTTGAAATGTCCATCATGGCTGCAGGGCTGAACCAGCCCAGTAAACAGGAGTGTTATGGATCTTGCATGTAGAAGAAGAGAAGGCCTATGGAATGCAACAACGTAAATGTCAATATTGTAGAGTCAAGGTAAGCTTCATGGTGGATGAGAATCAAGAAGGCAGAGCATAGGCTGTTGCAGTTGTGTGCGATTGACTGAGATGTGAGAACAATCTCTTACCACCAATCCCAGACAATTAGTTGCATCTACCCTTCTGATCAATCTCACAAATGTCAATTACATTTAGCTGTGTGCGACATGTGTCCAGTGACAGTCCCACTCAGACCACTTTAATTAGAGTTTGACATTGGAGCCACTACTCTGCAATTTTCTAATTAACACACCTCTCTCCAGTCCACAGGAGTAGGCTTCTATGAGTCATGCTGTTTCCCATGGAAGTAGATAGGAATTGTTCCTAATTTCCTTCTCCTGGCTTTTGTGGTAGTCCCGTCCCAACTCCTGAGTCCCAACCCATATAAGATAGACCTGTAGTGAAAGAATTTGAGCATTTTGTGTAGTTTTGGTAACTATACTGAATGGTCTCGGAAAAAACTGAAAAAAAATTACACAATAGGACCATGTAAGTAATTATAGTGAAATGTGAACACAAGGCAAGCATTCAGGCAGAAACATCCGACGGGGCCACAAAAGTTACACAGTATCACATGAATCATCAATCACTTAATATATCACTCAATGGTGCAGTAGTTGCCTGTTCTAAGTGTGGTGCACATTTGTCTATTGCATACACTCAAGGGCAGTCTTTTATAATTAATAATCTTTACTGGCAGCCCAGCTAGGAATGAAAAAAGAAGGATAGGGATGGAAGTCATTGTCTTCATGTCCTTTAAGAGAATGGAAGCTTCTTGGGTGCACACTGGTTTACTGACTAAATGGGGTAGAATAAGCCAGACCGCAAATATATAAATATTCATATATATATAAATATATATATATATTGATTTTCACCAACAGCAGACTCTATGCCAGGTACGCACTCCTCCAGAAATACAATTTAAATGTGACTCCAGAGTGATTTATTCGTAGCCAACCAACATAACGCGTTTCGGCGTCTCCATACCTTGATCACGGGTGATACAAATGGTTGTCAGCATGGTTTAAATAAAGCTTTAAACAAACAGTGATATAAAAGAAGAACTTTCATCAGTGTTAGTAGCCTACAATTGGCGGCCATTTTGTAATGTGTGATAAAGTAAGAAAACCTCATACCAAAGCATAGACATCAACACATCTACATGTCAGAAGCATAAGAATGTAGGCACATCAGTGAAATAATTAATTTAAATAATTATTGTAAAAATTATGGTGCAAGATTGCCTATGGAAGGGTACCAATGCAAAATGCATAAATAGCAACAACCCATTACTGTGATAAATAGCTTGTAACCAATAGTTAGGTTTATAAATCAGAGCATCACAAATGTAATCCTTATCACAAAAGTCATTCCTTGCATATGCATAATAATGATCTCATGCAAAATTGTATTGCCACATCCCTAATACATATGTAATCCCCATTACTTTCTATAATTGAGTGATATGTGCTATGCTGAATGTATCTACCATCTTTTCTCTCTTTTCTAATTTCCTAATTTTACAATATTTAATTCTATTTTTTATCATTTTTTTTGTCAATTTCATCAATCTATAGACCATTTATTAATTTGGTATATAAGATTAATGCTTTACCCCATCAATTAAAGTGCACATGTGCTACAATCACCAGGAATATTATCATCTGCTAATTGCAAAGAGAAACCCCAAATATGAACATGGACAAAGTCATTACACTAATGGAGGAACAAAGGAATAGTTAAACAATTAAGCCCAAGTGGGCATGCTGCATAGTACTAAGACCTAGTAAAGGGAGTGATGTTAAATACCTCACAGATTACCTCCTATACAGCTCCAAACATCTCACATATTAATAACAATTATGAGCGTACCAATGTTCACTTAACCATATCCTAAAATCCACATATCTACCCGTACTTACTTGTATAGTATAAAATATAACTACAAATACATATCATACATAATAATCTGTTTAATTGTGACCAACAATTTTAACTGGTTTTATAACGAGTAATGTGATAGGTGAACCCAGTTCAATCGCTGAGATTCATTTTCAAGGGAATGCATGGCTATGAATAAATCACTCTGGAGCCACATTTAAAGTGTATTTAATCATTTCTGGAGGAGTCCGTACCTTGCAGAGAGTCTGCTGTTGGTGAAAAACAAAATATTAAAAGGGTTTCCTCATACTCTGTGACGCTCCGAGCTGCGGGTGCCTGGCACTTATGAAGAAATGTTGCTATTTCAACCGGCTCCTGTGCTGTGTGCCGAGAGACCTTGTGGTTTGACGAGGGGTCCCTTGAATGTTTCACCAACAGTGTAAAAAGGTACGAGCAACACAATTTTGCTGAATTCGAACATGCACAGAGGGGGACTGTATACACTCATCAAGAGTAAGGATGGATTGTTAACTCCAGGTACATGCTTATAGGAAGGTTCTATATGTGAATGATGAGAGCCATACAGGCGGGAGGAGTGAGACTGTATATTTCCTGGGACGACAAACCAACTCTGCAATCCCCGTGGTAGAGCAAGGGGAGAAGGACATTGGTCCGAGAGAACTAGTCCTCTTTCTGTGTCTGTTTTTAACATCCAATAAGATGGAGGCAATCTGTTTAAAATCAGCATACGACAACTTGCGCTGTCTTGTGTTTTAGAAGCAAGCAAGAAGAAGGCTGAACGCCGAAACGCGTCCTTGAAATAAAACGCAATTAATCAAAAGGGCCCCGTGAGTGCGGATATGTTCTTTGGGAACAGGAGCGTTAATTGTCAAAATGGACCCACCTCCATTTATATCTGCATCCGTCATGAAGAGTGCGGTATGCGCCTGAAGGTGGACTTGGAGCACAATATATATATTATCTACTGGCGGTCGCCAGTAGATAGTTACAGTTAGGACCTATTATCCATAGGAAATTCGTAACATTCTTTTCCCAATAACTTTGGCACCGGTTGACGAATCTTCGCAAAATTTTCAAAACTTATGGCCCGCTCCGGTCCGCTCCTATCTTGAAAGTTTCGGGGTGATTCATCAAGCGGGTGCTGAGAAAAAAGGGGGGTCCCAAAACATGTTTTCTCCATGTTAATTCCCATAGGAAACTTTAGCCATGGCTACAGCCCGAACTGCTGAACGGAATTACACCAAATTTTGCAAAAAAGTAGTGCTTGGTTCAGAAAGCGCCCTTTTTGTAAATGGTGTAAATCCGTTCAGTAATTCCAGAGAAATTAAAAAATAAGAGTCAAAAATCAATTTCCCATAGGAAACTTTATGCAAGGCTACAGCCGAAACTACTGAACGGATTTACCCCAAATTTGGCGAAAAAAAGTACTGCTTGGCTCAGAAAGCGACCTTTTTAAAAATGGTGTAAATCCATTCAGTAGTTGCTGAGAAAATCAAAAATAAAAGTTTCAATATTTAGAGGCACGGAGGATCCGCGGACCCTCCCGACCACGAGCTTCATGCTAATTGGCTGTCAACACTCCAAACCAGGAAGTGTTGGCAGCCATCTAGGCACAAGAAAACAGAAAAACTAAGGTGCAAAACAAGAAAAGGGGGCAGGATAGAAACACCCTGACCCCCTAGGCCTACTCAGGGGGTCCCACAAGGACCCCCAGGGCCCAAAAAAGCATATTTTTTTTTATAAAAGCGCCGAGATGCGCAGAGGATCCGTGGATCCGGCCGCGAAAATAAAAAAAACGAAGCGCGGGCTTTTGCGCTTCGTTATTAATTAGCCCCCGGGTGGGCCAAGTCCAAGGGGCATGTAAAAAAATGTGTGGGGGGGCCCCAATCCCCCCACACTGCCCCGGGGACCGCCACCCCGGGGCTTTGCACAAATATTTGCGGGGGGCACACGGACCCCCGCAGCCCCGGGGACCGCCACCCCCCGGGGCTTTGTTTTTTTATGTGTGGGGGGGCCTCCAAGCCCCCCCAAGCCCCAGGGACCGCCACCCCCCGGGCTTTCATTAATAAATTTGCGGGGGCACACAGCCCCCACTGCCCAGGGGACCGCCACCCCCCGGGGCTCTTCTTTTTAATAATACCTGTGTGGGGGGCTTGAGCCCCCCCACACGCCCAGGGACCACCACCTCCCTGGGGCTCTAATTATTCAAATTTGGGGGTCCGTGACAGACCCCGAAGCCCCGGGGACCACCACCTCCCCGGGGCTTTGCCAATGGTGGGAGGGGGGCCGCGCGGCCCCCCTCCTGGAGCCAGTGATGGCCCTGGGGACCACCACCCCCCAGGGCCAGCTCCTGCAGTGTCCCGGGGTGCCCATCCCCGGGACACTGCTGTTTGCAATGACAGGGCGGGAGCCTCGCGGCTCCCGCCCTGTCATTGCAAACTGCTTTGCTTTATTGAAGCGAGAGCAGGGAAACCTGCTCTCGCTTAACCCTGGGCAGCAAATTCCGCTCCTCTCGCGGAAATTGTGGAATTTAGGCAATTTTGCGTTCCACGGAGAACACGGAATTGGCAACAATTCCGCGATCCGCGGCGTAGCGGAATTATTTTCTTGTTCGTGCTTTAAAAATGCGTTCTAGCGCGCGCGATAGCGACTTACCGGGATTCCTGCGTTCGCCGGCGGGTTTTCCTATCCGTTCGCGTGCGCCACGAGATTTCGGTAGCCGGCCACGCGATCCCGCGAGAGTTTGCGATCGCGAACACGTCCTTCGCCGCGCCATCGGACAACGCAAGAGTGTGCGATCGCGAACACGTCATTCGCCGCGCCATCGTGCACCGCGAGAGAGATTGCGATTGCGAACACGTCATTCGGGCGCGCCATCGGACATCCGGCGGAATGTTGGTAAAGCTTGCGATCCCGAACACGCAAAATTTTCAATCTGGAGAAGAATAATATCGCGAGCAGCATAAAACCTTCTATAAACTGATGATTTGGATGAAAAAAAACCTCAGATTGATATTTGGCTGTCCTTTTTTGTCAATTTTTTTTGGGGGGAGAGGGAGGAAGTGCCACAGAGTCTCCTACTTCCTGTTCCTGTCCAGCAGGCTCCTCCCAGTGCTTTGTCCATCTCCTGTTCATTTTCCACTTGGATTTGAGCTGGAAGGATCACTCTTTGTGTCTGCTGCATCATTATCATTGGATTTGAGGATTTTTGGATTTGAGATTTTACAAGTAAGTTGGTGTTGTTTGATTGGGGCATTGCAGTAGCAGCAACTACAATGTTTGTACTTTTCATCATTTTTAAAAATAAATAGTTGTGGGTAGCCACTAGTAGGCCCAGAGCTAGTCATGGGTGGGTGCATTATGAAACATGATGAAACAACTGTTCCTTTGCTGTGTGATGTATTTATTAATTTCAAACATCATTTAGGGGGCATGGATGGCATTGGATTGAATTGCAAAATGTGTATTTTTGGGTGTATTTCAGTTTGTGGGGCTGTGTGTTAAATACATGCATTAGTTGTGTGTGGTGTGCTGCAGGCCTTGTTTAGCCCTGTGGATTTTCGTTTTTGCATTTTATTGCATTACAGGCAAAGCAGTGTGGTTTAGCATGCAACCTTTGCCTGGCTATTATAGGCCTGTTTTCAGAACATTGTTTTCCAGGCCTTCTGCTTGTTGCTTGTGATTTGTCAGTGTCCATGTGGCTGGTAGCCATTTCTGGTGGGAGTTATAAGTGTGCTGCTTTTGCCATATAGGCCTGCATGTGTTTCCTTTGTGGCCTAGGCTTCTTGTTGTGGTCCTGGCCATGAGGCTGGCGGCCATTTTGAAGCCAGGCAGTGTGCTTTTTGCCATAGGCCTGCATTGTCTGTCTTCAGTTTCTTGTTGTTGTGGGCCTGGCCATGAGGCTGGCGGCCATTTTGAAGCCAGGCAGTGTGCTTTTTGCCATAGGCCTGCATTGTCTGTCTTCAGTTTCTTGTTGTTGTGGGCCTGGCCATTTTGAAGCCCAGTAGTGTGCTTTTATCCATAGTCCTGCAAGCTTGTGGCCTAGTCTGCCAACAGGCCTTTCATCCAGTAGGCGCAGAGGTAGTCAGGGGTGCATGAAACAGCTGTTTCTGTGTGTTCTGTTGAATTTATCATTTAGGGGGCATGGATGTCATTGGATTGAATTGCAAAATGTGTATTTTTGGGTGTATTTCAGTTTTTTGGGCTGTGTGTTAAATACATGCCTTAGCTGTGTGTGGTGTGCTGCAGGCCTTGTTTAGCCCTGTGGATTTTCGTTTTTGCATTTTATTGCATTACAGGCAAAGCAGACAGCAGTGTGGTTTAGCATCCAGCCTTTGCCTGGCTATTATAGGCCTGTTTTCAGTACATTGTTTTCCAGGCCTCCTGCTTGTTGCTTGTGATTTGTGAGTGTCCATGTGGCTGGTAGCCATTTCTGGTGGGAGTTATAAGTGTGCTGCTTTTGCCATATAGGCCTGCATGTGTTTCCTTTGTGGCCTAGGCTTCTTGTTGTGGTCCTGGCCATGAGGCTGGTGGCCATTTTGAAACCAGGCAGTGTGCTTTTTGCCATAGGCCTGCATTGTCGGTCTACAGTTTCTTGTTGTTGTGGGCCTGGCCATGAGGCTGGTGGCCATTTTGAAGCCAGGCAGTGTGCTTTTTGCCATAGGCCTGCATTGTCTGTCTTCAGTTTCTTGTTGTTGTGGGCCTGGCCATGAGGCTGGCGGCCATTTTGAAGCCAGGCAGTGTGCTTTTTGCCATAGGCCTGCATTGTCTGTCTTCGGTTTCTTGTTGTTGTGGGCCTGGCCATGAGGCTGGCGGCCATTTTGAAGCCAGGCAGTGTGCTTTTTGCCATAGGCCTGCATTGTCTGTCTTCAGTTTTTTTGTTGTTGTGGGCCTGGCCATGAGGCTGGTGGCCATTTTGAAGCCAGGCAGTGTGCTTTTTGCCATAGGCCTGCATGGTTTTCCTCTTGGCTTACTGCTTGCATCCATCCCCTTTGCCAGCTGCAGCTCCCTGAATGATGTGATGAGCAAATAATTTAATGCCAAACATGGTCCACTTCTATTACATTTGTATTTTTGTTGTTGTTCCTCTTCTTTCCTATCCTTCCTGACAGTGTACACAGTATACCATGAAAGCCCTTGTTGACAGTTTCACAAATGGCTACACTAATTTATATCTTTTATTTGTTTGTTTGTACTACTAGTAATTGAACCACAACAACAAATGCAACATTTCACTGATGTTCTTCTCCTGGCTTCTTTGCTTTTAGGTGCACAAAAAGACAGAGGAGGAGGTGTCATCATCATCATCATCACCCATTGTACTGCCAGGCAGAAGTCCTGCTGCGCGTCACGTCCACGTGTGACCACAGACATCTCTGCAACTTGTGCACCTGCGTCCTGCTGACATCTGAAGAAGATGGCCCCAAAGAAAGGTACCAGGTCCTCCAGTACCAAGAAAGTTGCCAGTGAGAAGAAGAAGGAACAGAAGAAGGAAGTGGCACTTGCCAAGACTGGTGTGCCGGCCAATGTGTTTTTGGTTAAAAAACTTACGCCTGCAGCAGCGGTGTCCGGCGGGGACCAAGCTGGGAGCAGCACCTCTGCATCAGCGGGCCCACCCCAGCAACCTAGGCCCAAGCCCATGACTGTGGCAGAGGTAGCCAGTCTACTAACGACCAGTGATGTTGAAATGTCATTATCGCAAAGTAGTACCCAATCCACGCACTCGCAGGCGGAAACTCAGCAGATAAGTGGGCAACCACAGCCGCAACCCCAGCCGCAGCCGCAACCCCAGCCGCAGCCGCAACCACAGCCGTAACCACAGCCGCAGCCGTAACCCCAGCCGCAACCGCAGCCGCAACCTCAGCCGCAACCACAGCCGCAGCCGCAACCACAGCCGCAGCCGCAACCCCAGCCGCAACCCCAGCCACAGCCGCAACCACAGCCGGAACCACAGCCGCAGCCGGAACCACAGCCGGAACCACAGCCCACAATAGTAGTTGTTCCACCTGAAGTAGGGGCAGTTCAGGAAATCGAGCTTTTTGCAGACGAAGAGGAGCAAGCCACTGTTCCAGAAGATCCATTGTCTTCCAGACCCCCAGCAAGGAAAAGGAGGGTTAGTCCATCAACTTCTTCTTCAAGCCCCGCTTCTGATGATCTAGATGCCACTTGGAAGCCACCAGCTCAGCCTGAGAGTGATGCACGCCACAAGACAAGGCTAGTGAAAAGGAAGGTTCCAGAAAGCCTTAGAGTTATGGAGGTAGATGTAGACGAGGGGGTGATGATGATGATGATGAAGAGCCAGTCATCATGAACATCACTCCTGGGCCTGCGGAGATGGAGACCAACATTATTAGACTATCCAAAATCGCTGCGAGGGATGTAGCACGGATACCACCAACACAGGTAACGCCAACACGACCTCCAGCTTCCATATTTGCCTTTGCAAAGGCCCGGCAGGGACCTACATCCAGCTCAACCACCACCTCAGTAGGTGGTGGTAATGTAAGTGCACAGAGTCAAATTCCAGGCACACCCTCCAGTTCATCTGGTATTGAAAGTGGCACCTCCAGCAACACCAGAAAGTTCTCCTCCCCAGTTTGGGACTTCTTTTCGGTTAGCAGAAAGGAGGAGAACATTGCTATATGCTCAATTTGTCGGCAGGCTGTTAGGCGGGGTAAGCTTGGTACAAACTATGGTACCGGAGGACAAACAAGTCATCTCAAAAACACCACAGTATCAAGTGGGAGGCTCACCTACTTCACTTAGAAAAAGTAAAACTGGACCCATTGCTGTTGTTGGGGATGAAGAAGTACGGGAAGATATGATCGCGGTGAAAGGTCAACAAGAGGGAGACATTTCTAGCCCTACCCCCAGCAGTGTAGTGGTAACGCCCACATCCTCAGCAACATCTCAGTGGCACCGTACTAAGAGTCAGCCTGAGACACCAAGGCAACCGGGCACTGCAATGAGCAAAAGTGCAGCGTCATTGAACCTAGCTGGGTTCAAGAAGAAAGGTGCACCACAAAGGAAAATATTCCAGCCTACCATTGACAGCATGCTTAGGTCAGAGGGGCAGTACCAACGCAACCACCCAACAGCACGGTTGTACAATGCGAAGCTGGCTAAAATGTTAGCGCTGGACCTTCTCCCTTTTTCATTTGTGGAAGGGGTGGGTTTCCTTGAATTTGTGTCAGCCATCTGCCCTAAATGGAAGGTTCCCAGCCGGTCCTATTTCGCCCGAGTTGCTGTTCCAGCACTACATCACGATGTGCTGGAATTGGTTGGACAAGCTTTGCAGCAGAGTGCTGTTCACAAAATCCACCTGACAACAGACATGTGGACCAGTTGCCAAGCCACTGATTACATGTGCATCACTGCACACTGGGTCTCTTTGTGGGGGTTAGAGAAAATCTATCTGAAGTAGGTGCTGTTGACACAGCTGAGATTTTTAATGCTTCTTGGAAACATGCAACTGTAGCCATGTTCGCCATGGAGAAATCTCATACTGCTGCAAACATTTTGGAAGAGTTTAACAGCAAGGTCTTTGAATGGCTGTGCCCCAGAGGGCTTCACATTGGTTTTGTTGCCACGGATAATGGCAGTAATATACTTAAGGCCATGGAGCTTGGTGCCTATTTCAGGGTCCCGTGTTTGGCGCACTGCATTAACATTATAGTTCAAGACTTTCTGAAAAAGAACCCATAGTCAGCAACTTACTGACCACCTGCCGCAGAATATGCACGCATTTCAGCCATTCTTTTAAAGCTCGGAAGCAGCTGAGGATCATTCAACGTGACTATAGAATGCCAGTCAAAGCACTCATCCAGGAGGTGGCAACACGTTGGAACTCAACGTATTACATGCTTGACCGTCTGTTTGAGCAGTACAGACCAATCAATGAATATGTCATGCGAAGGGCGGATGCTACTGTGAAAGGCATGACCCTTCAGATGGACCAATGGTGCCTAGTTAAATCTCTTACAGAGATGCTTCTTCCTTTCGAGGTCTTCACACTTGAAGTCAGCAAGGAGGACTGTACTATGGGCCAAGCTATCCCATTGTTGCACATGCTAGAGCAACAGCTGAAGGAGGTGTCTGAAGCGTACATAGGTGTGGAGGAAAAAAAAGAAGCATATGAGTTGGTGGAGAGCTTATCATGTCGCTTAAGTGAAAATGCAAGGGTGCAAAATAAGATTCTGTCACAAGAACATTACATTTGTGCCACAATTCTGGATCCACGGTACAAATCGTCACTGCACAGTAAGACATTACTCCCTTTTTCAGAAGTGGATGTTGCCCGGTACAAAACTTGGATAGCTGAGGCAGCCAGTACATTGGAAAATGAACGGCTGGAAATTAAAGGCCTCAAACCCACGTCAAGTACTGCAGCAGGGCATCCGGCGTCAAGTTCAACTTCAGAGCCTGTGGGCAGTGCATTTGGTTCACAGCTGTCACCAACACCAACACTATCGACAACAGCAAGAACCGGATCATCAGCCCCAGTACAAACGGCACAGGATTGGTATTTACAGCAAGGACTTGCTAGGTCCAGTGCTGATGCAAAGACAAAAGAGGCCGAACAAAGTGTAGCACCCCTGAACATTGACCGAATGGTCCAGGCCTACCTGGATGACCCAACAGAGGTCTACATTGATCAAAACCCATTGCGGTATTGGTATGGCAAAAGGGGCCAATGGCCAGTGCTCAGCAGGCTGGCGATAAACTATCTGGCTTGCCCTATCGCAAGTGTCTCTTCTGAACGTGTTTTCAGTGCTCAGGTTCCATTGTAACAGTGAAAAGGACCAGTCTCTCACCCAAAAACGTGGAGAGGTTAACCATGATCAAAATTAATCAGCAATTTATACCACCGAATTACACAATACATGAATCAACGCAGGAAGATGAGGACAGCGGCTCAGGTGATGGAAGTAGCGTGTTGGATGCTGATTACCTACTTCTGGTTGAACCCCCAGAGTTTGAGGACGAGCTATACTTCCCTGACAACTAGGCTTCCACTTCTTACTGTGGTTCTCCCTTATTTACTGCTATTTGTGTGTCTGTCTTTCTGTTTGGAAACTTCAAATCACAACAAATCCATCACCACCGTCTTCGTATTTTATTGCCTTATATGAGTTTCAGCTGTCTGCATTTCAGTCCACTCCTCCGAGTCCTGCTCCTCCATCCTCCTGAATCGACCTAAATCTATTGCCCTCAAGCCAGATGATGATTGGATGTAGCATAATCGAAGAAAAACTAAAATCTTGCCTCGTTGAGTCTCTCCAAAAGAAGTGGAACATGATGATGACTACTATAGCTATCCTCCTTTCCGAGCCGATACAGACTGCCCATTAACTGAAGATGAGAAGGAACAGGTAATGAATGATGACATGCATTGGACGCTGACTGAGTGATTTGTGTTGTTGTTGTTTGTAGTGCATGAAGGTAATTCATTGTGTACTATTATCTAATCTACACACTAAAAGTAACTCAATGCAATGTTTGTTTCCATTCTTGTTTTTTAATAACAATTTTATACTTCTACTGCAGGCCGATCCATTGCATTTTGAATATGGAAAGGGGACTCAATCTGTACACTACTGCACACTGAGTTGGACAACACACCATGATGATGACCACAGTGACATAATATCTTCGCAGTCACTCAGTACGATCCGAGATGATTGATGGAATAACTCAGGGCGTTTCATGAGTGCATTAAAAGGTAACCAAGTCAACAACAACCACTGCAGACCTACCTGTCTGTGTAGTGGTGGAGTCGAGTGTAGTGGTATGACTGACAGCGGGGCATTGATTTAGTCACTTAATTTGTAAAATGCTATGTTGCTGTATATCTGCTTTGTCTGCCTCTGTCAAAAAAGGTACGCTTAATGGAGGATGGGTCACGGGTGCCGTGGGCCTGCTCTGTCCTGTTGTTGTTGGAGGTTAATGCTGGAAACAGACTACAGTAGACATGATGTATCCATGCCGCCTCTGAAAGTGTTCTTGTTGCACTCCACCGTAATTTAGGCATTTTTTTCTACTTGATTTTTCAATATCCCTTTTGTTTTCCCATCTGCAATTACAGGCCGGCCCTTACCCTGTGCTACACTGGGAAAAACAACTCTCACTTACCTTACCAATGAATCTACATCTGCCAGGCAGGCAGTGGCGTCACCCAAGATTGATGGCCGGAGCGTCCATGGAAGGGAGGACCAAGACGAATGCCGAGATGCAACTCCCCATTTTGACCAGGATAACATACAGTAACAGTATCAACTTTCATCATCTTTTAAATTTGATTTATTTTTTGTCTTCAATCATTACTACTGTGGGGCCGATTCCGATCTCGGTCGGAGGCGCACCCAACACCATTCGGTCGGGAAAAAAGCCATGCGAAAGCCTGTTTCCCGACCGATCCGTACAGCACACCGAACGAGTAAGTACGATGCGCACAACAGCAAAGAATCCGGCCGAGACGTACTCTCCCAAACCAGGTCCTGTTCCCCGACCGAGGCGAATCCGGAAACGCTGAATCGAGTCGCACGGAAGCCAAAATGCAGCTCCGTCCGGCCGAACAAGTACGATGCGCTTTCCGTACGCGCCGAACCCGTCTCTACGCACGGCACGTCAAAGCATCCGGGAGAGGCGCACATAAGCTCCGATTCGCGCCACAACACGATCCACGGCTCCGAGACGAACACGCCAGCGACGAGGACGACGCGGAGCGACGAGGACAAGGCGAAGCGACGAGGACGACGCGAAGCAACGAGAAGGACGAACGACACGAACCAACCATGAATCCCTTCGTCCCGATCATACCAATATTCTACATTTACTACCGGAACAGGCACGGACGCGTACGGCGCAGAAGGTAAGCCAGACACCAACCACAAAACACATACAACACGTACACGACACATCACACACACACAGAGGGATGCAGAATATACTTACACCAGCAACAGCAGCACCATAGGGGCGGGATGCCCATCACCAATGCCACATATGCACACAGGGGCCTGAATGCGTACCACCACCCCTACCCAGGGGGCAGGATGCCTACCACTACTACCACCCTCACCCAGGGGGGCTGGATGCCTACCACCACCCTTAGCCAGGGTGGGCAGGATGCCTACCACTACTACCACCCTTACCCAGGGGGCAGGATGCCTACCACTACTACCACCCTTACCCAGGGGGCAGGATGCCTACCACTACTACCACCCTTACCCAGGGGGCAGGATGCCTACCACCACCCTTAGCCAGGGGGCTGGATGCCTACCACTACTACCACCCTCACCCAGGGGGGCTGGATGCCTACCACTACTACCACCCTTAGCCAGGGGGCTGGATGCCTACCACTACTACCACCCTTAGCCAGGGGGGCTGGATGCCTACCACTACTACCACCCTAACCCAGGGGGCTGGATGCCTACCACCACCCTTAGCCAGGGTGGGCAGGATGCCTACCACTACTACCACCCTTACCCAGGGGGCAGGATGCCTACCACTACTACCACCCTTACCCAGGGGGGCAGGATGCTCACCACCACCCTTACCCAGGGGGCTGGATGCCTACCACTACTACCACCCTCACCCAGGGGGGCTGGATGCCTACCACAACTACCACCCTTAGCCAGGGGGCTGGATGCCTACCACTACTACCACCCTTAGCCAGGGGGCTGGATGCCTACCACTACTACCACCCTCACCCAGGGTGGGCTGGATGCCTACCACCACCCTTAGCCAGGGTGGGCAGGATGCCTACCACTACTACCACCCTTACCCAGGGGGGGCAGGATGCCTACCACTACTACCACCCTTACCCAGGGGGGGCAGGATGCCTACCACTACTACCACCCTTACCCAGGGGGGGCAGGATGCCTACCACCACCCTTAGCCAGGGGGCTGGATGCCTACCACTACTACCACCCTCACCCAGGGGGCTGGATGCCTACCACTACTACCACCCTTACCCAGGGGGCAGGATGCCTACCACTACTACCACCCTTACCCAGGGGGCAGGATGCCTACCACTACTACCACCCTTACCCAGGGGGCAGGATGCCTACCACCACCCTTACCCAGGGGGGGCTGGATGCCTACCACTACTACCACCCTTACCCAGGGGGGGGGCTGGATGCCTACCACAACTACCACCCTTAGCCAGGGGGGGCTGGATGCCTACCACTACTACCACCCTTAGCCAGGGGGGGCTGGATGCCTACCACTACTACCACCCTCACCCAGGGGGGGCTGGATGCCTACCACCACCCTTAGCCAGGGTGGGCAGGATGCCTACCACTACTACCACCCTTACCCAGGGTGGGCAGGATGCCTACCACTACTACCACCCTTACCCAGGGTGGGCAGGATGCCTACCACTACTACCACCCTTACCCAGGGGGGGCAGGATGCCTTCCACCACCCTTAGCCAGGGGGGGCAGGATGCCTACCACTACTACCACCCTCACCCAGGGGGGGCTGGATGCCTACCACTACTACCACCCTTACCCAGGGGGGGCAGGATGCCTACCACAACTACCACCCTTACCCAGGGGGGGCAGAATGCCTACCACTACTACCACCCTTACCCAGGGGGGGCAGGATGCCTACCACCACCCTTACCCAGGGGGGGGCAGGATGCCTACCACTACTACCACCCTTAGCCAGGGGGGGCTGGATGCCTACCACTACTACCACCCTCACCCAGGGGGGGCTGGATGCCTACCACTACTACCACCCTTAGCCAGGGGGGGCTGGATGCCTACCACTACTACCACCCTTACTCATAGGATGGACAATGCATGACACAACCAGCACACCACAACCTAGGGAATGCAAGAAGAAGACATCCCCCAACACCATGACAAGCGTGTGTAGACTGTGTCAAATGCCTACAACACCGAACATGACTTTGAACATACAATGTGACCCCCTAGCACATGTGCCACACATATATGTGTGTGGCACCCACAATGCAAGCAGGCCATGACCATTGTGGCAATGGGGTCCAAACCCCCATCATCACAGTGACCAAAATGTAAGTGTGGGGTCCATAGCTGAAGCACACTTTGAACATTGTGGCAATGGGGTCCAAACCCCCATCATCACAGTGACCAAAAGGTAAGTGTGGGGTCCATAGCTGAAGCACACTTTGAGCATTGTGGCAATGGGTTCCAAACCCCCATCATCACAGTGACCAAAATGTAAGTGTTGGGTCCATAGCTGAAGCACATTTCGAACATTGTGGCAATGGGGTCCAAACCCCCATCATCACAGTGACCAAAATGTAAGTGTGGGGTCCATAGCTGAAGCACACTTTGAACATTGTGGCAATGGGGTCCAAACCCCCATCATCACAGTGACCAAAAGGTAAGTGTGGGGTCCATAGCTGAAGCACACTTTGAACATTGTGGCAATGGGGTCCAAACCCCCATCATCACAGTGACCAAAAGGTAAGTGTGGGGTCCATAGCTGAAGCACACTTTGAGCATTGTGGCAATGGGTTCCAAACCCCCATCATCACAGTGACCAAAATGTAAGTGTGGGGTCCATAGCTGAAGCACACTTTGAACAATGTGGCAATGGGGTCCAAAACCCCATCATCACAGTGACCAAAAGGTAAGTGTGGGGTCCATAGCTGAAGCACATTTTGAACATTGTGGCAATGGGTTCCAAACCCCCATCATCACAGTGACCAAAATGTAAGTGTGGGGTCCATAGCTGAAGCACACTTTGAACAATGTGGCAATGGGGTCTAAAACCCCATCATCACAGTGACCAAAAGGTAAGTGTGGGGTCCATAGCTGAAGCACATTTTGAACATTGTGGCAATGGGGTCCAAACCTCCATCATCACAGTGACCAAAAGGTAAGTGTTGACAAAGAAAGAGGTGCAACTGCCAAACTGCATGGATGATTCCTGGTCACAGAACAACAAACACATCAGTGGCAAAGTAGTGTATGTGTCCCATACAACATAAATTGGGGGAGCCAAATCCTGCAGTGCAAATAAGACATACCTTTGGCCATGTGCAGACAAACAACACCCATGGGAGCTCACACCGTCAACAATCATCAATGACACAATGACAGAAGTGACCATCAGAATGCAGACCCACATATTTGCACCAATGGGCACACACATGCAGATACCCTGTGGAGACTGCAGATGTGAGGTGAACAGATACCATACCATGGCAACAATGGGACACACAAACCATGATCATTGTGCTGACCGATGACCTAGGAGTCCCAGGGACAGCAGGGGAAACCCACCAAACTACATACAGCCAATGGCACACCCAAGATATGCCAATGCAGTGGTGCAGATGCACAAACACAAACAGGCAGACCCACACTGCACATCATACACAACAGGTGAGGGGGGTGCCAGTGTCCCCAGGCAACCACACAACACATGAGGAGACCTGAATACCAATCATACAGATGTGCATACAGTGCCACACAAAGGTAACTCATGGATCCAAATCCCCTATGTGGGCAAGCAGGCATTGTCAGATGAGAGGGAGCACAAATCACACATGTCACACAGGCACGTAGGGACAGCAACTGACACAGCAAGACACAGACACACCACAGCACCACCCCCAGGGCCCCCACAATGTGGTGACCCTGGGCTGCATTACAATCCCACTGTGATGACAAAGCTAAATGTGGTTCACACTGTGAACCACAGTCATGTGTCCTGAGCAACAAACTACCATCACACCTACACAAGCACAAATCAAACAGCATGGCCAGTAAGCCAAGGCCAACATGGAGGCAGGGGCCTAGCCGGGCAACAACTCTCATCTGCACACACTCAACACCACACCCCTCGACCTCCAACAATGTGCAGCAGTGAAGCACACATGCACTGGTGACATTGCACATGCACCCATGACTATTCCAGGGTGGTGGGTGGGAACCAAGGTGCAGAAACACATCACACATGGACACTCAACAAGACTCCTGAATGTCTGACACACTGCACACTACGCTGTACATGGACATGACGGCAATACCACACCACCCAATGGGATCCCAGCCACAGTCACACACCAATGAAGAAGCCAAGGTCACCCACAAAGAACACACATAGACAACAACCAACATTGCAGACCGGACCCTGAGGAGTACCAGCAGTCACACACACAACGTGTCACAATCACTGAAAGATAACACAAACTGGAAATCACATGACAGGGGCAAACAACAAGTGCCAAGGGGAAACCTGACTGTGACCCATCTGCGTCTGCACACAAACTCAGCCCTGACAGCAAACACACCTATGGGTGACACCCTGATGACCAGTAATGTGCCATGCACCCACATCACAGAGAACCCAGGGAGAAGACTTTGGGGAACATAGCTCAACTCAGCTAGCATCACAAACAGGTACAACACTAGGGATCACAGCATGCACAGCTAAACGGAAGTGAACACACAGACATGCACATACAACACACACCTTGGGCGCAGGCAATGTCACAGGAGTACACACTGCCATGAGGGGACTCCACTCCTGTGTGAGGAAAGCTGTGCCATATGTTGCCTCAGTAGGGCCCCATCATGTCAGCTGAGCACTTGGTCACACAATCAACAATTAGCACCAAATGAGGGCTCCCGTCACATCAGCCTGGTCATGGAAGTGCCAACGGAATCATCAGCACAGATCCAACACACTTGTATAGCAATGTTGCACTGACAACACAGATGAGTCCTTCCCCATTGATGCCCAAACCTGCATGTCCAGTGGAGATGGCCACACGGTCAGGGAAGTAGACGAATTGAACAATGGCAGGCACAACAGATGTGCAGGGGTGGAAGCCACAGATGTGAAATTGCCAATCTAAGTAGGAAATCCCATTGCCAAATACTGAACACATGACACCCTCAGATGCTGCTATGGATGACATGGATACACCACAGGATAGGACACATTCCCCCTGGACCACATGGGTTCCTGCACAGTAACACTTCATTATCATGAGACCAAATATCACCATCACTGCAGCAAGGGCATGGTTAGCATCATCAACATCATGTACATCAGAAGCAAAAGCACTAGAGAACAGAAAGTTGCTTTATTCAGCATATGTGGCATTAAAAGTAGAAGTCCGGTAGAACATAAACAAAGGCCAATGGCCAGTCCATCAACAAAGTCACAAGTGGGTGACAGTGGCAGATGCCACCCTACACATGCCTGCACAAAACCAGGGACAATCCACTAGGAGGGGCAACCGGGGGTAGGCCAGGCACCGCAGGGACAGGATCAGGGCTCACCAGGAGGAAGCAGGGAAGGGGTGGTGGGTGCTGGAGAGCCACTGACAACTGCAGTGGAGGTGTCTGACATGGTGTGTGCCGGCACAACTGGGGGCATGGCTCAGATGTTGTGGGTGCCGGCACGACTGCAGTGGACCCTGCAGATGGAGTGGACAGGTCCGCCACTGCAGTGCCCAAGTCAGACAGGGTGGTAGTGGACTCCACTGCAGTGCCTACCACCAGGGGAGGAGAATGGGGAACAGGCAAGGTGGGCTGGACAGAGGGGAGGACACCCTCACCACATCAGTGGCACAGACAAGCGCAGCGGGGGGTGGTGCCGGGAGAGCAAGTGGCAGGGGAGAAGGCCGGAGCCTCTTGGGGATGGTATATCTGTGGGTGGGGGAACCTGGGGCAGGGTGTGGTGTGGGCACCTGTGGAGTGGGGGCCTGAGGGATGGAGGAAGGAGACCTGGTGCTTGAGCTGCAGGGCGGCGGTGGGGTCTTGCTCTTACCACTCCGGGGATTTGCGGGTGGGGGCCTCAGTCTGTCTGCGCCTGGGGGAGGGTGTCTGGGGGCGAGGGCACTCTGCTCCGTGTGGGGGCTTCCTCTTCCCCTGGATGCTGGAGCAGCTGGATCGGAGGGGAAGAGGCCGAGGTCACTGAGGAAGAGGCGCTGGGTCTTTGGGGTTGCAGGTGAGGCAAGGGAGGGTGCTTTGGAGGGAGAGGCAACTGAGGACTGCGCAGTGCCCGTGGATGCGTGTGTGTGTACCAGGGCCCCATCCCCTGTGAGTCTGGTTTCAGTCCCCTGACTGTGCGTGCGTGTGCGTTTTGTTTGTGGCGTGTGTGTCTGTGTGCTGGACGTGTGTGTGCTGGTGTGTGCCTGTGCCGGTGTGTGTGTGCTTGGGACGGGTAAGGTGCTGGGGAGTGTGGATGGAGCAGAGGCAGGAGGGGTGAGGGACTGTCTGAGGAGGGACACTGCTGCCGTCAGGGAGGAGTCCATGGACCTATTGCCCCTCTGTAGGTCAGACATGCCCGATGAGATGCCCTCCATGAACGACACCAGCTGAGTCAACAGTGCAGTGTGCGCATGGAGGACACTCAGCATGGCTGTCTGCCCTACATGGAGCTGGCGAAGGAGGTACACAGACTCCTCACTCAGGGCAGCAGGGGACACAGGGGCAGGGGTGCGGTGCCTGGCCCAAAGGAGACACGCTCCCGAACATGGGAGCCTCCACGGACCTGGGGAATGGGAGCCGATGGGAGGGCGGTGGTGGTGCTGGTGGTGGCGGGGACAGCAACACTAGCTGGGGTGTGGTGGCTGCTGACACCCGCCTCCACAAGGGAGTCATCCTCCGAGTTGCTCTGGTCCTCAGCTGAGGTGGATGGTGCTGAGGACTCCTCGGTGTGGCTCCCTCGCCCTCCGTGCCACTGGGTCCCTCCGACCACTCCTCGGCTGCTGACCCAGTCTGGCTCTCTGGCTCCTCCTGGTCCGTGGAGCTGTCCCCTTCCGTGGCCGTGGATGTATCTGCAAACAATGGGGAAACAGACAGACATCAGTCACCTGCACCAAACGCACACACCACTGTGAGCACAGCACATTACAGAGCAAGCCCTGGCATCATTAGTTGTACATTGCTAAAAGTGCCCTAACTGAACAGGAGAAGCCAATTGTCAGTCTGATGCCAAGCATGGCACTCACATCCCACATGGCCTTGCACCCATCTGTCTGGTGTCTGTTGGATTGCAACACCCCAGTGTGGACACATGCACCAAGTACACAGTAGTTGGACAGTGCAGAGGACACGGTGTGGCATGTGGACATGCACACATCACAGCTCTTGCCACTGAGTCAGTACAGGTTTCCGGATGAAAGGGATGCCCAGAGTCAAATAGGAAATGCATGTGATGCATACCAGCGACAGACACCATGATGCACCCATGTCCTGATAGCCATCGCCACAATGGTGTGCATGTAGCACATGTCACTCCCCTGCAGGACCACCAATAAGTTGACACATGCCATGGCAGAGGCATGACTGCTAAGTCATACATCACTGTCTCAGTGATGTATGACTTGGCAGCCAGACAACAACACTATGCACTGTGTCACAATAGTAGGTCATGGGGAATGCAAGTCCTGGAGCTGCACAAGTGCACATGTACATCCCCCACACAACACATCATCTTAACCCTCATCTGTCCAGGTCATACCGATTGGACATATGGGAGACCTGTGACACTACCCTCTGAACCTGAGCCCCTCACAATTTGCTGTGAATGGGGAACAGCTGCCTGAACTTCACATTTGCATACCCCAGTCTGCACGGGCAGCTGATCAAACACCTATGTGACACACAAGTATCGTCTCCTATGGTCACATCTCCAGGGGCATGCTGAGCCCCTACCAAGAAACACCCCAGCAGTCCTGGCAACTAATCCACAGCACACTGACACAGAGGCAGACACCTGAGGGCTCAAATCACTGTGCACAATGTGTCAGCTGATACACGGGAGTGGGAGTACAGAGTGCATTGCATGGCCTGGAGTAGGCATGACTGTCCTGCTCCACATGAATGAGGGATGTGCCCTGGACAGTGGATAGCTGGCTATGTATGTGTGACACACGTAATCTGCACACTCCTGGGGCCCAAACATTGTTCCCACCCGCTGCATGGGCGTGTGCCACATACCCCAGGCACATGTGGTGGCTCAGCTCAGCAAGTGGACCGCATATCAAAGCAACACGCAGATCACATGTCCGAACACAGGCGTTGTGTGAACAATGGACCCACCCATGATGCCCACAACAGAGTTAGGGAAACAGATGCTGTCCCCCACCTTTAGTGAAGCAAACTGCAAGGACACAGTCCCAAGTGACACAATTCCCTGAATGTAAGGGCCACACCTGGGTATCAGATGAGCAGTGGGCAGTGCACAATAGAGGGACATGGCTCCTGGACAACATGACTGCTGCACTGTGGCAGTTGAACCAGGCCAGAGGAGGGCACAAAGCATGTAATACAGAGTTCACAGTGCAGTCTTTGACTCACCCCCTCCTTGCTGCTGTCTGGCCTTCAGCTGCCCATCCAGGTCTGGAAACACCACCGCCAGGATCTGGAGCATGTGGGGGTCAGGGTCCATGTTCCGCCCCTCCTGCGAGGAGGCGACAGCTTCAGCTGGACCCGTGCAATCCTCCGGGTCCAGCCCCGAAGGTCCTGCCACCTCTTCTGGCAGTTGCGGATCTGGTGCTTGTAGACCCCCACGGACCGGACGGCCCGGACGATGTCCTTCCAGATCTCCTGCTTCCGATGGGCATTAACCTGTCAGGATGACAAAGTGAAAAGGCCATTACTACACATGCAACATATCCGTGCATGACACAGTTGTATATACATGTCTCAATCACAGGGGCACATGATGTACACAGGCAGTGCAAAGCTGCCCATGGACAGTTTGCCAGACGTCACTACATGGTATCATTGCATGGGAAGTAGAACCTTGTTCAAATGCACTGTCACTGCACCATACCTGTCCAGTGCATGTCACTACACACTATGGGGGTGACAACTACTCAGTGAGCCTGCTAGCCAGTGGCGTGCAGACTTCCAGCCTTGCTAGTCAGACAAAATGCACATTCAGAAAGGCAGTGCACAGAACACTCACCTGCTCCCCTGGTGTCCCATACAGCTTGCTGTACTGTGGAAGTAGGCTGTCCAGCAGGGCCTGGTTCTCTTCAAGGCTGAAGGCTGGGGCTCTCTCCACAGTACGTGCCATTGCAGGGTCCAGAGGGGCAGAGACAGCAGCAGTGCAGTGGCAGATGTTGTCCTGGAGCATGTAGTGCAGGCAAGTGAGCTCTCAGGGGAACAGCCAGCAATATATATGTGCTGGAGAGGCAGATACTGTCCCTTGTGTCCAAAGTGATAGGTCCAAGTCGTTTGCATCTTCTGAATCTGGCCAATCCATGGAATAGCAGCACCAAAACACGCCCACAGCATCCTTCAAATCTTCAACTTCATGACATACATGATTTTGCAACATTGTTGTGGGTGACCAACTGATTTTCCAGCAACCGACTCGTTCGAAATTCGAAAACGCGTCCGTTGCCAGGCAAGCCCATTGTCAATGGGTGCGCACCGATCGGTCCATTGCGGTACAACGCGTACAGGGGTACAACGCGTACCCGCACACATTGAATGCAATGGGCCGGCCGGAGGCACCGATCGGTCCATTGCAGTACAACGCGTACAGGGGTACAACGCGTACCACGCACACATTGAATGCAATGGACCGGCCGGAGGCACCGATCGGTCCATTGCAGTTCAACGCGTACAGGGGTACAACGCGTACAGGGGTACAACGCGTACCCGACACATTGAATGCAATGGGCCGGCCGGAGGCACCGATCGGTCCATTGCAGTACAACGCGTACAGGGGTACAACGCGTACCCGCACACATTGAATGCAATGGACCGGCCGGGGGCACCGATCGGTCCATTGCAGTACAACGCGTACAGGGGTACAACGCGTACCCGCACACATTGAATGCAATGGGCCGGCCGGGGGCACCGATCGGTCCATTGCAGTACAACGCGTACAGGGGTACAACGCGTACCCGCACACATTGAATGCAATGGGCCGGCCGGAGGCACCGATCGGTCCATTGCAGTACAACGCGTACAGGGGTACAACGCGTATCCGCACACATTGAATGCAATGGGCCGGCCGGGGGCACCGATCGGTCCATTGCAGTACAACGCATCACTGTACATGTGACTGGCATATGTCAGCATGCCTGTCTCAGATGGACATATGCCAGCCACAGATAGCTCCCAGGGAGTGAGGGGCACACCTACATCACGACAGCCTGTCCAAACTTTATCATAAGGCATGTAAGGCTGCATTTCCTATTGTGTGTATGTTGGTGTACATGTTGTCCTGTGGGTGTCACCTGTGGGCAGCCACCCCCAGGCTGTGCACGTGTTCATGGGGACAGGATCCTGGGTGTTACGTGTACATGACCACTGTGATGTGCAACTGTTCATATCAGTGCATGTGCCATGGTCACATTTCACGGTGGTGTATGTGTATGTCATGTCACATACCCCGTGAGTCCCATGTGGGACGGTATGTTTGAGCCAGGGTGTCCCAGTGGCACAATAGTGATGGTCCTCCACAGTCTTTGTGCATGTAGTGTTTACAATGTCTCTGATTTCATGTGCACAATGGGAGACAGTCTCCACATCCAGGTTGTGTGTGCATGGACTTTGATGTTGTGCGTGTGTGTGTCACATACGTCCATGTCTGTCCTGCCGTGGCAAGTGGGGCCACTACCTGTGGGGGTCATGGTTGTTTTGCTGTGGTGTATACATGATACTCCATGTAATGCCAGTGTCCATGTGGCAATACAGGGTCCCTGGGAATGTACCTGTCGTTGAGCTGTGGTGCCTGGGGCACATCTGTCCTCACATGTCACTGTGGGGGGTGATTGTGACACGGCAGCAGGAGATGGGGACTGTGACATGGCCTCATGATATCCAATGGGCCAACCTGGGACTAATTGATGCCACCTGTTGGACCGTGTTGACAGATGTTGGCCATGTATGTACCATACATGTCCTTCCGGAACTGCACACTTCATGTAGTTGTGCCTCATAATGATGTATGTTGGGATCTTGAGTGTGTTCAATGCCGCATATGTGGGGTGACTGACAATCTTGCTTACTTCTCCTCTGCACTGCAGGGCTCCTGCTGTCCATCGACCATTCCCAGACCTGGCAACGATGGTGGAACGGGACAGCATCCGACGGTACCGCTTCACCAGGCAGCTGATTGAGGATTTGGCAGTGCAGTTGTCCCCACATTTGCAGCCTGGCCGGCCGTATCCTACAGCGCTGATCCCCAAGGTGAAGGTGATGGCAGCCCTACACTTCTTTGCCACCGGTACCTTCCAACATACTGTGGCGACTGCTGGTGGGATGTCACAGACCATGTTGAGCCGTGTGCTCCGCGATGTTTTGGCGGCAATGTTGCTATTCCTGAACCGGTACATCTATTTCCCTAGACTGCGACGACTCACTGACGTGAAGAGTGACTTTTATGCCCTGGGGAGGATGCCGCATGTCATTGGCTCCATTGATGGGACACATGTGGCTTTGGTACCACCACAGGCCCAGGAGCAGGCATACAGGAACCGCAAGCACTACCACTCTGTCAATGCACTGGTGGTGTGTCTTGCAGACATGACCATCACACACGTGTGTGCCCGTTTCCCTGGTTCAGCACACGATGCCTTTGTGATGAGGAGTAGTCGCATCCCCAGGATGATGGCACAGATGCAGAACCAGCGTGCCTGGCTTGTCGGTGTGTACTGACTTTGTGCCATTGTGTGTGATCTGATCTGTAGTATTCCGCCCACTTTTCCAAGTCAGCTAATGTGCACTTGTCTGTCCGTAGGTGACTCGGGATACCCCAACATGCCGTGGTTGCTGACACCCCTCAGGAACCCTGTGACACCAGCCCAGATGCGCTACAATGAGGCACATGGTCGGACCAGGAGAGTGATTGAGCGGACATTTGGTCTCCTGAAGAGCCGCTTCCGCTGCCTGGACAAGACCGGAGGGTCCCTCCCATATGCCCCTGCGAAAGTGTGCAAGATTATCATCGTCTGCTGCATGCTCCACAACCTGGCAGCGCGGAAGGAGTTGCCTCTCATCCAGGATGACAATGACCAACATCCGCCACCTGTGGAGGATCCTGGCCTGGACCACGATGCCAGTGACGATGATGATGATGATGATGATGGTGATGTCCGCACACAGCTCATCACCAACTTCTTTAGCTGAATGTGAGTATCCTGAGGTGTCATGTCAATGATGTGAGTTGGCATGATGTGTGGGTGGTGCTCTGGTGCTGTTGGAGTGTGTCCATGGGCTACTTGACTGGATGTGTGTTGCGATGTGTGCTAACAGGTGGGCTGTACTCCCCAACAGTGTTGACATGCTAACTTGGTTCTGGGTGGGTATCTTGTAACATGTATTGTGCATGAGTTTTGCTGTTCTGTCCTGTACTCCATTGCTTTTGACTGTGTGTCATTTGTGTCCTTCACAGGGTACTTTCAGATTCGTTTGGTCAACTGTGTCCACCGACGACGTGATTGCACTTCCAGGGTGGTAGCTGTTGTGTCCCTACAGGTGATGTGCGCCACACCCATGGACTTCCTTCCATCTACAGTTGTTGACTGTGTGCCCGCTGCCAGGTGGGATTACCTTGCATCTGTAGTGGTTACGACATGTTGCAACTGTGTAATAAACCTGTGCTTCACTTTGTGATGTGCGTTGTCTGTGGTCACACATTTGACTGCCATTTGCTTACTGCACCTGTGGGCTACTTGACTACAACTGGGAATGGGTGTGGTGTCTGTGCATTGCACCGTCTTCCCTGGCAACATCAGTGTAGGCAATGAGTCAGATGGCCTAGGTGTGTATGTGTTGTGTAGCCCTGGTGGTGTGTCTCCCTCATATGTGTCACGTTGCCTTTACTCACATGCCTGTGTTGTCCTTGCTGTTGCAGTTCGCATACACAGTGTAATTTTGCAGTTCATCATCCCCATAACAGCACCCACGTTGGAATCACGACAGAGGCAAGTATGGTGTATTAGTGTGTTTATTGTGATACATTTGTGTTAATAGTGCATAGGATGGGTAGTGCTGTACATAAATCTTGCAATCCGAAGTTCCTAGGTGAATTGAAAGTCCTGGTAGACAGGATCCCCAGTATCGGGGCCACAGTTGTCTGACACATTGGTCCAACTTGTACTCCCCATGCAATGTGTGGGAGTAGTGTTGCCGTCAACAGGGTGAACAGTCTGTGCACAAAGGCGAACATCCAGAACAGGTTCAGGCTTCCTGGGAGTTGCGCTTGGCCATCGGCCTCTCACTTTTCCCTCCTCGGACGACACCTCTTCTTGGGGGGGGCCCCTCAAGTACAGGCTGCTGCGGTGCAGGGGACTCTCCGCCAGAGTCATCCTCCCTCCCTGTGGCAGTTGCAGTTTGTTCGGCACCAGATGTTGTTGGCACACAGGGAGGTGTGGACTGGTTGCTGTTCATCTGGCGGAGGCATTGTAAAATGTCCCTGTGCACCGCCGTCATCTCATGCAGTGCATCCCACTTGGACTCCACGCGGGACATGTGTGAGTCCACGCGGGACATGTGTGACTCCACGTGGGACATGTGGGAGTCCAAGCGGGCATGATGGGCAGCCTGCTGCTGTTTCATGTCTCTGAGGAGCCCCACTACCTGGCTGAGGTCTCCGGTGCTGGACTGGTACGCATCAGCTATGCGTACCAGTTGTGGGTCATCATGCACACCAGCAACGTCTGCAAGCAGCGACCTCTGTCTCCCACCCCTCCCAGCACCCCTGCTGACATGTGCAGTGTGTGCAGTGGCACGCACAGATAACCCTGGTCCACCTTGGGGGTTGGTGGTGGTGGTGGTGTCCATGGCCCCAGGTTGGTCCAGGGTCCCTGTGCTGGTGTTGCTCCTTGTTCTGTCCATGTCGGCAGGGATGGTATTTGTGGTGACAGTCGTTGGAGGGGGTGGGTGCAGGGGGTGCAGCTGGTGGTCCTGCTGGTGCTGCATGTTGACTTGCACTGGATGTGCCAGGTTGGTCTTCATCGTCCGAGGAGGACAGAGGCTGTACGACGCCAGTGAACTCCGCATCCTCTTGAGCCTGGGACTGGGACTCCTGAGCGTCTGCTGCTGTGTCCCCATCATCACCTGTTTTTGGGAGACACAAACAATGTATGTTATGTTTCTGCAGGCATCAATGGTTGACACACATGACAGTTGTGACTGTGCCTCTGGGTGCGGGCCTGTACATTGCATTGTCCTAAGTCGTCACAGTCAGGGGTTGATATTGGTGTGGCACATTGTCCTGCATTATTTGGGCATTTCTATGTATTTTTGGGGTGTGAACATGGTCTGCATTGGTTGTGTTTGGTTGACAGCCGGCCCTCCTTCCCACCCACCCAGCCAGTCAGTTATCCCACCATGGAACATGCTTGCGTTGCAGGGAGTGGAACTTGTCTCTCAGGATGTCAGTCAGTGGTGTCCTGCTGTTTGTTGGTGCACAGTTGGCAGCAGGGCCTTGTGCTCCCCACAGCAGTAGCCAGTGTCAGCCATCTTGTGAGTCCTTCTCCACTCCCTGTGATGTGAGCATGGTTCAGGGTGGTGTTGATGGGACAGTTGTGGGGGTGACCAATATCAGTGGCTACGACTCCCATCATGCTATTGCCTCCACCCCCCTTGCCAGCATGCCCATGCTTCCTACCTTTTGACTCTGCTTCCCTGTGGGGTGGGCTGGCTGTGCTGACAGGATGGCTGGGAGTGTTGTCCTGGCAGTTGTTTGGCTAGAAGTCCCAAGAGTGGCCCTGTGCTTCACACAACATAACCGAGGGTGGTGGTCCTTTGTGGGATCTTGTGTTAGGATGGGGGCATTGCATTCTACCAGGTGGGTTCTGTGGAGTTTGTGTTGGGGTGTGTGTGAGGGGAGGTGCTTGTGACTATGGTCAGTGCTGCAAGTCCTCCTTCCCACCCAGCTAGCCAGATATCCCACCATGGAACGTGCTTGCATTGCAGGGAGTGGAAGTTGTCTCTCAGGATGTCAGTCAGTGGTGTCCTGCTGTTTGTTGGTGCACAGTTGCCAGCAGGGCCTTGTGCTCCCCACAGCAGTAGCCAGTGTCAGCCATCTTGTGAGTCCTTCTCCACTCCCTGTGATGTGAGCATGGTTCAGGGTGGTGTTGATGGGACAGTTGTGGGGGGGCAATATGTGTGACTGCGACTCCCATGATGCTATTGGCTACACTGACTTGGCCAGCATACACAGAATTCCTTCCTTTGAGTGGTCTTCACTGTGTGTTGGTGTTGTTGTGGTGGCTACATGTCTGGATGTGTTTGTTAGTTCTATTTGTGCCACTGCCTAGCTGTAGTTGTAGTTGTGTTTGTACATGTGTTGGATGTGACTTTTTTGATGGCATGTGTTGTGTTTATCTGACTGACATACACATTTTGGGATGATTCTGTTCTCGTTGCCTTGTAATTGCTATGAGTGCATGGTTTGACTCTCCCCTTGACAGTGATGTGTGTGTTTTGTGGCAGTATATTGTGTACATTTGTTGTGTACTCACCAGGCTCTGGGATGTCCTCTAGTCCATATACGCTCACTGGCGGAAGGATGGCCCGCACCTTCTCCTCCCAGGGCCTGAGGTATATTGGCTTGGCAGGAGGGCCACTGCCGATGTATTGGCTGTTGATGTAGTCTTTCTTCAGCAGGTCCCGTACCCTCCTGCGCACGTCATACCACCTGTTCTGGATGTCGCTCTTTGTGCGCCGACATGGTGATTGTGCGTTCACCCTGTTGATGATCCTCTCCCACATCTTGGTTTTCTGGGAGATGGGGGTCTGTTGGACCAGTGTGCCAAACAGCTGTGGCTCTACCCTGAGGATCTCGTCTACCATGACTTCCAATTCACAATCTAGGAACTTGGGATTCTTCTTGGGGGGCATGGTGATGGGTGGTGATGGTGAGTGATGTGTGTGTTGGTGTGCAGGTGAGGGTGTGTGAGTGTGTGTTTTGCTGGGTGTATGTGAGGTAGGTATTTGTTGGTGTGCTGCTGGTGTGTGGCTTGTGTGAGGGATGAGCTGTGGGTGTGTGGTTGCTTTCTCTTGGGTGCTGGCAGTGGAATGGCATTTGCAAAGGCTCATGGTTGTGATTTGTGTCCTTTATATAGGTGGAGTTGTGGGTGTGTCTTTGTTCTCTGTCCCCACCCCCCAGTATTTATTGGCTTGGTAATTGCTTGTTTGGCCTTTTTTGGGTGATTTTTCCTTTGTACTGTCTGTGTATGTTGGAAACGTTCTTGTGACCGAGTCGGACCCTGCATTTGTCTCGTACGGTCTTCTCCGTTTCGTTCACGCTGTGTTTGTGCAGTTTTCTATGCTGCGTACGCGTCGGTCGAGGTGTTTTGTGTTGCTTCGGCTCGGTTTTGTATGCGTGTCGGTCGTGCGGCTTGGCCTCCGTCCGACTCGTTCGTGGTTTTCGCGCCTTGCATCGTACTTTGCGGTTTGGAGTTCGCGTGTACGTTTCGGTCGGATTTGTTCCGGGTGCGTGTCGGTCGTTTGGATTCGCGTGTTTTTCCGGCCGGATTGCTGTTTTCCATGCGGCTCGGTCGGTCGACTTGGGTTCGGTACGTGTCGGTCGGATTTTTCACGCCTTGCATCGTACTTGGCGTGTCGGGCGCCACAGGTACGTGTCGGTCGGTATTATTTCCGGATCCGAGTCGGTCGGTGCTTTTTCCGGCCCGAATCGGAATCGACCCCTGTGTGTTGTTGTTGTTGTTATGTTTGCTCTCTGCTTATAATTCAATTCATCCCTACAGCTATTTTTGACTTTTCTTTGCTATCTTTAAGCCCGGGCCGGTACAACAGAACAGAAACTGTATGTAATTCGGGTCTCTCTGAGGGCAGACAGGCAAGGCAAATTGCATAATATACTGCTGCCCTGTACTGTCTAATTGTCTAGTAGTAGTAGTTAGCAAGTACTATCATTAACCATCAAGTTATCATCATCATGCATGCATTTCCTTTTTCTCCCTTAACAGATTTATGGATATGGTTGTCTGCCAAGATTGTGTTTTGTTGTTGTCCATGCGTACTGTTTTTCTTTGTCAAACCTGTCCCTAAACCCCCCTTCCCAACCATTCATCAAACCCTAACCCTCTTCCCCCGGGCTGTGTGACTTATTGAGGTGTGACTAAATTAAATGTACACCAATAATTTATCACACGCTTGCTGGGGCGGATGTGGCAAAAGCAACAAAAATTCATTTTCAAGGCAGGGCGAGGATCTTCTTCTGCTTGCCCACCAATGAGCAGTATATTTGCGAGAATTCTTTTACCAAAGGAACCTAATCCATCAGCATTAATTGCCGGCATAGATTGGATTTGTTGTCATCCTCCGAAACAGCACTAACGGTTACGCTTGTGTCGAGTGTACTGTAGGCCTAGTCGAGTGACTCGACACAGCTAGAGTTTGTAACTCTATGTACTAGGCTATCCCCGCCACCATTATGTTTCCTTGTATTTTGGCATATTATTGTTTGGCAGTAAGTTCCGTACTGTACTTCGTTCTACTACTCCTCCCACAGTCTCTCTCAGGCGACTGACTGTCTCCTTTTCTTTTTTTTGCAAATGCTACTGCCAGGGTCTACTACTACTACCACCACAACCATGGCATGTTGGGAAAGAAAACCATCATCACCATGCACCCATCACCGTGCCCAAGTTAAACATCAAGCACAGGTAAGAGAAGAAGTTTGGGGGAGGCATAATTAATAACGGAATTTTTTCCATTAATTCTATTTCACACACTCCTTTGAGTTCAGTTGCAGAATGCATAGATTAGGATGAGAGACTGACAGTACTAGTAGGACAAGTCCCTCAGTGAGGGGTACCGCATCTGTCTGTTTGTGTCTTAGTAACTCAGCCAATTATTTAAATCAAACACTGGCTGTGGCACTGCACCAGCAAGGAAACAGTGTGACGTAAAACAGTAATCCCACCCACAAAACATTAACAACATCATATATAAAGTCTAAATATGTAATTTAATACCCTAACAAAAATAAACTATGTAAAAAAAATCCCACAACACCTGACCCACCCCTCTCCCTAACCCCAACCAATGTCCATGTCCCGGAACGAAAAAGTACAACAAATGTCCAATAGTCCAAAACCCAACGCCCGATTCCCACCCACCAAAATAAGCTATAAAAAAGGGGCAATGAATAAACGGGGTCTCAGCGGGCTCGCCTCTCCAGGACACGGAGGCGCTCCTCTAGGCGGGCCACGCGGCGCTTCACCACGCGGCAGTTGCATCCACAGGGGGGGGGCAGCAGTGCTTCTTGCAGTGTGGCGGCGGGCGGCTGCCAGGCGGTGGCGCCGTAACACTGGAGGGGGGTGTCTGGGGCCCGGGGCATTGGAGGAGGCTGCAGCTGCTGCCGCCTCCTCCTCCTCCTCTAGAACCACCAGCCGCTGGTATTCAGCCTGTATGACCTCCAGCTTCCGGCGCCGGGCCTTGGCTGCCAACTCCTTCCTGTCGACTTTACCTTTGGAAGGAGTAGCTATATCAAGAAGAAAAAACAAGACTATTGTAAAATATACTCTTAGCAAAGCAGTCAGACAAATTCATTCTACACATAGTGGCACAGTAGCACTAGCAAGCACAGTACGTAACATTTGTGGTATGTATCTATCCTCCCACTACCTCGGCCTCGAACATTTGTGGGAGTTTCAGGCATTCCACCACCCATGCATCTGATTCCTATCAGACACCTATGCATGCATCCCACGTATCCTTCTCTGCCAGTCATAAATATAAAATCTCGCCCGTCCTTCCTCCTTCCACCCTTCTTTCCCTTTTCGTTCAACCCATCCATCAAGGTCATCTGATCTGACTTTTAGTCTTCTCCATAAAACTTTCACAGCTGAGTTGAAGTCCGATAGAAGAGGCCATTGGTTACTCAGTACACTCCCGTCGCTAATGCTATTGCTAATGCTAAGTAAAGGGTGTCTTCTTCAACCGTTCACAACAACTTCTTACTTAAGTCTCAACAGTACAGTATACATTACACCCTTGCAGCGAGTGTAATGTCAATAAGTAAGGATTAGGAATATAACTTACCACCGCCCGCCACTGCTGCTGGCTCACCCCTGCAGCTCCTCCTACAACTGCTGCATCGCTCTGCACCCTCAGCGGCCGCGTCCCCTTCGCCGCTGGCCTCGGTACTGGTGGTCGGTAGTACGCCTAGAAAAAACATTACACATTTTTCAGATGCCATATACACCTCCCCTATTTTTCACTAGCAAGATTGAAAAAAGTTAATACATACATAATACATATACAACATACATCACTAGTACAAATCAGGTAGTAGAGTAGACACTAGTAGTGTTATATGGTCCCTAGGGTCATTCTAGTCTTTGCTAAGTTACCCCGAGCCATGCAACCATTTTAGCTTTGTGTCTTTTATTTTTGCACAAGTTACCTCGCAGCTTGTTGTGAAAGACGCCTTTGAGCCCACATGAGCTCATACTGCTACTGTCTGAGCGCTGCGTACAAGGTCAAAAAACAAGCCACTTTGTTATGGAGTTCTGGTGTTAGTCCATATTGCTTATCCATAAAAATACTACACTTTTTGGCACGACTGAGAAATGCTTGCACTATACTAACGTGCACCATTTTTCTCCTAACAGACGGAAGATTCCCTTATACGAAGAACCAGAGCTTTCAGAGCTTATGATGTAACCAGTACTAGGTTCTTCTAAGGTGAGGGGTCCCCAGAATTCTCAGATCTCCATTTATAATTTTATATAAACTAGATTCCTACCAAGGGAGGGTGGTTCTTCCACCACTGTTCAGTTATCATGATCTCGCCTTTTGGCTTCTATGGACTTGTAGTTGTAAGTGTAACTAAGTGTAACAATGTTTATTGTTTTAATCTTATGCATTTTGCTGTTGCTGCTGCATTATAGAACAACGTACAGAGCTTGTCAGTTGGAAATAAACCTTTGAACTTACATAGACTCGGTGGTATTTGGTGTGGACTTACACGAGAGAGTGAGCGAAAGGGTGTGCATTGCTTCCGCGACAGAGGTCGGGAGTGTTATGTTCTGGGTTGTCTACTCATTGGGTATCTTGGGGGGTTTCGGAGACCTAATGAGACACTATAACTAGTCGTTCAGGGGATTGTGGTGGCTTCTGATTGAGGTGTGAGGAAGGTCCAACCTCCCATCACCAACGTCCTATTTTCTTGTGCAAAGTTCTGTATGTGCAGAATCCCTACAACAGTAGTAGTATGTCCTAGCCTATCAAAAATTGTAAAATGTGGTTGGGCATTTTCTTGGTGGGAATTGTCGAAAAGCCTCAAGATTAAGAAGACTAGAAGTAGTAGAAGAGGACAACCCAAAGGACTGGACTCAATGGCTAGAGCTATTGGTGAATCTGAGTTTTATTTAAAATATTTTAAATAAAGAGTGGCCAACTGGGCAAGCTTAGCTACAGACAGACTAATAGTAGTAGTACAGAGAGTCATAGCAGACGCAATTAGAGGCAGGGATACCAAGAATTTAGAAACAGATAGTATAGATCAAAGAAGAATTTGTAAGAATTAGGATACCAAAATAATAGTTCGGAAAAAATAAGGTGCAGGAAAAGTTTGGGAAATATAATTATTAATATTAACCACTGGAGGACTTACTGGGGCCAGCAGCAGAGCCCTCGATAGAGGAGGGGTCCTGTCCCTGGGAGGCATCTTGAATGAATGAATGAATGAATGAAGTAACATTTCTAGAGCGCGTAGCTACCCGGAGGCATCCCAGCGCTGACGGACACCAAATTAACTACAGCGGGTTAGATGGGAAAAAGCCAGGTCTTCAGGTCCTTCCTAAAGATATTGTGACTAGATTGCCCACGAAGCCGCAAAGGAAGGGCATTCCAGAGTTTGGCCGCATTGTATGAAAACAGTCGGCCACCACTTCTGGCCCTGCGGATTCTGGGAACTGAGGCTAAATAAAGATCATCGGAACGGAGCCGCCTATTGGCTCGGTAAGGATGAGCCAAGGAAGAAATAATGGCTGGTCCCCTCCTTTCAGCACCCTGTGAAAAATGCACAGGGCTTTAAAATGGACCCTTTCCCTGATCGGAAGCCAATGGAGGGCTTTTAAGGCAGATCTGGCCGATTGACGGCCAGAGAGCCCTACCAGAATTCTGGCAGCACAATTCTGTGAGACTTGGAGTTTCGCCAGAACCGAGCTAGGAGCAGCCAGGTATAGGGCATTTCCATAGTCCAATCGAGACAATATTAGAGCCTGAACCATCAATTTTCTTGCTTGGAAAGGGAGTAGCGGTAGTACCTTGCGAAGTAGTCTCAGTATGCCAAAGCAAGTAGAGACCACTTTTCTGGCTTGAATTTTGAAGCTTAGCTCCTCATCAAGCCAGAAGCCTAAGCTCTTTATTTCCTTTTTGGGATGGGCTTGGGACCCATACAGGCTGGCCAGATGGAATCTATTTCCTTGGGGGAATTATTGCCAAGGAGCATAAGCTCCGTTTTGTCGCCATTCAATTTAAGATGAGACGACGTCATCCATCTGGCAACTTCTTCGAGGCAAGGCAGCAGGCAAGAAGAGGCTCTGTCTGCGTGGTTCAGTGAGATCACTAATTGCGTATCGTCAGCATAAGTGACGAGTTGCACTCCAAAGGGAAGGACACTATCGGCTAAGGGGGCCATATACACGTTAAAAAGGGAGGGGCTCAGGGACGAGCCCTGAGGCACTCTACAATGCAGAGGATGGGAATCTGAGATGTCTTCACCCTCAAAGATTTGGAAAGATCTATCCTCTAAAAAGGAGCTTAACCATTTCATGGCAACTCCGGATACACCCATTTTATGGAGTCGTTGGACCAAGATACGGTGGTTCACCGTATCGAAGGCCGCGCTAAGATCTAAAAGTATCACGGCCACCGATCCTCCTGCGTCGAGGATTTTCCTAGATTCTTCAACAACAGCTAATAGTGCCGTCTCGGTTCCTTGACGAGGGCGAAAGCCCGTTTGAGACGAGTGGAGGAGGTTGCCATCCTCCAAATGCCTAGATAACACTGAGTTCACATACTTATCTGTCACTTTACTGGCCCATGGAAGAAGAGAAATGGGCCGAAAGTTACCAAGACAGCTGGGATCTAAGCTCGGCTTTTTCAATAATGTTTTTACCATCGCGTTCTTCCATGAGGGGACACCACCCCAAGAGAGAGTGAGGAGTTAATCAGGTCCACCATAACAGGACCGACTGAATCCACCACTGATTTCAAAATTTTGGGGGGGGCCGGATCAGTGGGTGAACCACTCCTGACAAGTGCAGAGATGGTCCGAAAATGTTCCTCATTTAAGGGAGGAAATACTTCTAACACATATTCATGACTCTGAGCGATACAATCCATACAAAGCGGGTCTGTGTCAGGGTCGATCATGGGAAATGTGCTACTGATGGTTTGGACTTTATTGAAGAAAAACTCTGCACGCTCGTTGCAACGATGGGGTGTTACTTCAGGAGTATCAGATCTTGGAGATCTTCTTGGCCCGCCGCCTGTGACCCCGTCTTCTTGCCCCTTGGTGCTGATCATGTAAGATTTCATAAAGAAAGAGACAAAAATTAAAGTTTGGTGTGAAATAAATAAAATATTTTCAAATACGCACAAAAAACATTTTTGGTAACAACAATTGCAATAAAATTGACCTATCTAATCTGATCGACTGGGAGTATTGCGAGATTCACGGACCGTCTAGCAAGCCTAACTACCACCTGACCTAGCCCACCTATTCCAATCCAGACGGGCCAATTGTTCAGTAAGTCTGCATTTCCATTTATTTTAGTCCTCAAAAATGCATAGATGGAGGACACATGCATACATTTTTGCATACACCAAATTGTTGGCTGGTTGCTGCTGATGTTCTGCTAGTGATGATATAAGCCTATTAACACTCAGTAAACAAACTACAAAAGGTTCTACTAAGGAGTGGGGTAAGCAGCACTCAGCAGCATGTGACGTGACAGAGGATGCGTCACGCACACCACTTAAAAATTACCAACTAATAAGTAACTAAACCTATCAATACACCACTATCCCTTCTTAGTGGCAGGAGGACAAAGGAAGGACTACTCTCTCTAGCATTACGTCACTTAAGTTCTCTAAAGTAAACTCTTACATAATCATCAGGCCAGCGAGCGCAAAGTTGCAAACAAGTAAGATTAGTAGCGCCGAGCGCCTGTGTCATAACAATCACAGATTTTTAAACGTAATTTACCTGCAATGTAAGCAGCAGCATTCTTGCTGGTCGGAAAAAAAATATTCGCAATATATAACACAGAGCAGAAGAACACAAAGTAGTAATATTAAATAGCTACTCACCAAGCCCCGGGACCTTCACTCCTAGCAGGTCCAGCAGGTCCTGCTCCCGGTCCAGAATATCGGACCACCGGTGCGTCAGCTGATTATTGGTGCGCCGGACACCAGAGCAGCGAAACACTGCCCGACGCACCTTGCCCCACCGCTGCTGATGCTCCTGGAGCCCATACCCGGACCCAGGCCTGCCACCTGGCGCTGAACAAAAAAAACCAGTGCGGCCACCTCCGCCTCACTGAATAAGGCCCGTGCCTGCACCCCTCTTTGGTGCCGCCTTCCGCAAGGAAGGCGGTCGCGGCTCTGGCTACGACTCCGAGCCCTGTGGCTGTGGCCCTTTGCCATGGTTCTGGGTAGGCGGGGGCGGGAAAGAAAAGGTAGGAATTATAAAAAGTAAGTAAAAGAAATTAAAAAGCAGGTAATAGAAAAAGTGTGAAAAAGTAGTTAAAAACACACAAAAAGTAGAAAAAAACTCAAAATATAGAATCAGGAAAATAGAGAGATAGATAATAAATAAAAAGACCAAAAAAAAGTTTACAGAAACAAAGGATTGAAAAGATAGAGGGAGGATTCAAAAGCAGGCCCAGAACCATAGCAATAGAGTGAAAAACAACATGGCCGCGCCCATTGCGACCGCATGGGCAAGTTCGCGCGATATTTCCCCCGAGCACGCAAAAGCGTCGCAAACACGTAATGCGCGTTCCCGAACAGGAAATACTTATCGCGAACGGGCGGGAGCATGCAATACGCGACCCGGTACTGGAAATAAGCATCCCGAGCGGGCGGGAGCATGCAATACGCGACCCGGAACAGGAAATAACCATCGCGAGCGGGCGGGACAAGTGAAAAACAAGATGGCCGTGCCCGTTAGCGACCGCATGGGCAAGTTAGCAATATATTTCCCCGCAAGCACGCAAAAACACATCGCGAACGGGCGGGACCAGCAATTCCGCGACTTCGCGGAATTTCTACGTGCTTGCGGAGATTTTTAACAATTTTGCGGAGATTTGTGTAACGCGACTACGCAAATTCCGCCCACCCCTACGAGTCTCGCTTCAATGAAGCAAAGCAGATTGCTTTTCCACATGGGGAGCTGCATGTCAGCAGCTCCCCATGTGGAAAAGCAATGCCGGCTCCCGCAGGACGCGGGGAGCCAGCGGGACCATGGGGGGATTGGGGTCCCCCCCACGGTCCCCAACAAGAGGCCAGGCCCCGGGTGATGGGGTCCCCGGGGCTAGAAGTGGCCCGGGAGGGGGGGGCCACGCGGTCCCCCTCCCCCCCAAAAAAACAAAAAAAAACAAGGCAGAGCCCCGGGGGATGGGGTCCCCGGGGCTAAAAGAAGCCTCAGGAGGGGGGCCACGCAGCCCCCCTCCTTTGTAAATATTATTTTTAAAAATATATAAAGTGGCCATGCCACAGGGGATGGGGTCCCCGGGGCCGAAGATTGCCTCGGGAGGGGGGCCCACGCGGCCCCCTTCCCGAATTAAAAATAAAACAAAAAAAAATTAGGGGTCAGGCCCTGGGGGATGGTGTCCCCAGGGCCCAAAAAACCAGGAAAGGAAGGGGGGCCACACAGCCCCCCTTCTATAAAAGAATTTTTTTTAAAAAGCCAGCATCGCGCCGGAGGCCCCGCCCCCTCCCATCAACACTATGCAAACGCGCCCTGTGGCGCGTTTTAAGCTGAGGAATTAATTCCCCTACAATCCGGAGGGTCCCTGGGGGCTAACTAGCCCACCAGGTACCTCCAGTTAGCGCCACAGGGCTGCGTTGCAGAGAAGTGGTCTGAGGCCACGCCCCTTTTTACACCTCTCTGCAACGCAGCTCTGTGGCGCTTACTGGAGGTACCTGGTGGGCTAGTTGGACCCCAGGGACCCTCAGGATTCAAGGGGACTTAATCCCCCAACTTAAAACGCACCACGGGGCGCGTTTGCACAGTGGTGAAGGGAGGGGGCGGGGCCTGAGGTGACATGTGTGCAAACGCGCCCTGTGGCGCGTTTTAAGTTGGGGAATTAATTTCTCTTCAATCCTTAGGGTCCCTGGGGGCCAACTAGCCCACCAGGTACCTCCAGTAAGCGCCACAGAGCTGCGTTGCAGAGAGGTGTAAAAAGGGGCGTGGCCTCTGAACACCTCTCTGCAACGCAGCTCCCTGGCGCATAACGGAGGTACCTGGTGGGCTAGTTTGCCCCCAGGGACACTTAGTATTCAAGGGGAATTAATCCCTCAACTTAAAACGCGCTACGGGGCGCGTTTGCACAGTGGTGAAGGGAGGGGGCGGGGCCTGAGGTGACATGTGTGCAAACACGCCCTGTGGCGCGTTTTAAGTTGGGGAATTAATTCCTCTTCAATCCTGAGGGTCCCAGGGGGCCAACTAGCCCACCAGGTACCTCCAGTAAGCGCCACAGAGCTGCGTTGCAGAGAGGTGGCCCAGGCCACGCCCCTTTTTACACCTCTCTGCAATGGAGCTCTGTGGCGCTAACTGGAGGTACCTGGTGGGCTAGTTGGACCCCAGGGACCCTGAAGATTCAAGGGGACTTAATCCCCCAACTTAAAACGTGCCACGGGGCGCGCTTGCACAGTGGTGAAGGAAGGGGCGGGGCCTGAAGTGACATGTGTGCAAACACGCCCTGTGGTGCGTTTAAGTTGGGGAATTAATCCCTTCAATCCTGAGGGCCCCTGGGGCCAACTAGCCCACCAGGTACCTCCAGTAAGCGCAAGAGGCCTGCGTTGCAGAGAGGTGGTCCAGGCCATGCCCCTTTTTACACCTCTCTGCAACGCAGGCCTGTGGCGCTTACTGGAAGTACCTGGTGGGCTAGTTGGGCCCCAGGGACCCTCAGGATTCAAGATGAGCTAATACCCCAACTTAAAACGCGCCACAGGGCACGTTTGCACAGTGGTGAAGGGAGGGGGCGGGCCTCAGGTGACATGTGTGCAAACACGCCCTGTCGCGCGTTTTAAGTTGGGGAATTAATCCCCCTTGAATCCTGAGGGACCCTGGGGTCCAACTAGCCCACCAGGTACCTCCAGTGCACGCCACAGGGCTGCGTTGCAGAGAGGTGGTCCAGGCCACGCCCCTTTTTACACCTCTGTGCAACGCAGCTCTGTGGCGCTTACTGGAGGTACCTAGTGGGCTAGATGGACCCATGGGACCCTCAGGATTCAAGGGGACTTAATCTCCCAACTTAAAACGGCCACAGGGCTTGTTTGCACACATCACCTCAGGCCCCCCTCCCTTCACCACTGTGCAAACGCGCCCAGGGGCGCGTTTTAAGAGGAAGTTTTAATCCCCCTGCCCTATTATGTACTAGGGCCTTACAGAGAAGGTCATGCTAATCACAGGGGTACCCCAACGCATAGTGTTCCCTAGTGTATGTAGGTGTTTTCACTGTATTCTAAGTGTCTTTTAGCATAGCACTGGCTCTAGGCCTGGTTAGTCCGAGTCAGTTACCACCAGTACCCGTCTGAAAAAGTTGTGGGCACAGGATGATTTTGCAACAAGGCCTCTTTCTGCTCCTCTGTTGGTTCTTTCTGCACATGTCTTTCTTTTTCCTGCTCTTTTCTTCGTCTTTGTGGACTTCTGTTGCTTCTTTCTGCATTTCTTTTGCTTCTTTCTGTGCGTTTTTTCTTCTTTCTTCACATGTCCTACCTCTGTAGGCATAGTTAGAAACTAGCAGTTAAAAAACCTTTGAAATTCACTTAAAAACCATAGGTTTCAGGCACGTTATAGTTAGAAATTAGCATTTGAAAAACCTTTGAAATTCACTGAAAAAACCATAGGTTTCAGGCACGTTATAGTTAGAAATTAGCATTTAAAAAACCTTAGAAATTCACTGAAAAGACCATAGGTTTTAGGACAGTTATAGTTAGTTGGACATTTCACTCATACAAAACCAGTGAAATTCCCCCGTTATAGTTAGTTCAGCTAACTATAACTCGCGCCCCCGCAATGCACTGCTGATGACGTCACATATTACATCACTCATGACATGGTCAGTGACATCACTGATGACATCACTGATGACATCTCAAATGACACAAGGCCAAAGAGAAATGCATCTAGAGTGTCTTTTTAAAGGAGACCACCTGCCCCAACCATCATCAGATTGCACCACTGTTCCTTAGTCTGTTCTTGATAGAAATTCTTGATACCAGTAGATTAGGAGTAAAACAAGGCAGATCTAAAGTGCTAAATGCCAACCCCTGATATTAATTTGACCCCTTAAGATATTAATATTGGTAAGTGCTTATTACCTAAATGCACGGCCTAAATCTTATTGTGGACCTCCCATTTATTCCTAAAGACCATATAAAGTGCCTATAGTTAAAGTGCTTATTGTATTTATAAAGTGCTTTATATATTTAGATTTTTACAAATATATATAAAGGTCTTCCTATATTTAAAGTGAATTATGCCAAATTCAAATGTTCATGGGGATCATATAAGGTGCCTGTATTTAAAGAGATTATTTGTAAAGTGCTCTATATTCATTTATAATCTTCATAGACTTAAGAGGCGATGTACCAAAAATTGTTCTTTGTGCATATATATATATATGCAAAGATTAGTAAATACATAATAAACCTATGACAATAAATTATACATCATAATTTAAGATTCCTAAGTTGATCCCATGTATAAAACACCTTACACAGCTTACAGTCGCAATAGTTTTTTCATCATGTGTCTCATAACAGCCGAGAACCTACCCAACATTGGAGCCTAACAAGATATTTCTAAAGTAGCTATATCCACTAGAGTTATAGTATTCAGGACCCTCAATTATGTTTGATACAAGTATTCATGGACTTCAAATATTGACAGTCTAGAGATGTACATGAAGTTCCGCATCTGTATTCAGACCCCATGGATTTTCAGTACCCATCTCTATGATCCATCTTGATTCCGATCTCCATAGATTTTGTTCATGGTTGCCCCTCTTGGTTTCACAACCATTTGTTGAAGTCCATAAAATACAACTTTGTTCAGCCTCCACTGTGGTTATCCCATATGTGTTTGGCAATCACATAGGTGAAGTCTTTATTTGAGATTGCTTGTAGGTGTTGTAGAATACGGAGTTTCAGTTTGATAATTGTTCTTCCTATATATATATATATCTTTCCACATTCCCACTGTAAGGCATAAACCACATATGTGCTTTCACAATTTATATGTTCTTTGATGTTCTTTATCGTTCCATTTATCAGATTCACCATTGTTTCATTTTCCCCCCCATCTGCAAGCTTTGTATTTGGTGCACTTATAAAAGCCAGGTCTCTTTGGGGGTAACCGATTAAATGTTCTGTTCTTGTTGTGCATGAAGCTTTGCACTAACATATCCCCTAATGATGACATTTTTTCGATATGTTATATTTGGATGGATCTGTATATGATTTATGAGATCTTCATCTTGTTCTAAAATCCTCCAATTATTCTTGATTATTTTTTATCTCCTTTTCAGATTTGTTAAAGTCCATGATGTATCTTGTTTTCTCTGTTTCTGTTGAGTCCACTTTCACTTTTGGTATTAAAAGATCATCTCTATTTTTATGATTGGCTTTTGCTAGGCATCTACTAAAACTGATGTCTGGAATCATCGTTTTAAAATGTTTTGTGTCATCTCTTTGGACTGTTGATCAAAATACCTTTCTTCCAAACAGTTCCTTTTTACTCTCAGGCATTGTCCATACGGTATGCTCCATTTAAGGGCTTTTGTTTGTACACTGTTCGCAAACAGGAGGTTATTTCCACTCGTTGGGTTTCTAAAACATTTTTTGCAAATGTTGTCCTGATCAATGTAAAGGTCAATGTCTAAAAAAGTTAATCCATTCATGTTGGCCTCCCTCCCAAATTAAGAACAAATCATCAATGAAACATAGCCATAGGACCACCTTCGTTAGACTCTCAATGTTTCTTTCAGTCCAAATGGTCTTGGTTTCCTAGAATCCCATGGCTAGGTTCGCATAGGTCGGGGCAAATTATGTTCCTATTGCTGTCCCTTGTTTTTGTATATAGAAATTCCCGTCACAAATGAATATGTTTTTTAAGGCAAAATTCCATTATATTTAGCAGCATTTCAGAGTGTTCAATTAAATTTAATGATTGTGATCTCAAATAGTGCTGCTTGCCGCAAGTCCATCTTTGTGTTTTATAGATGTGTACAATGACATTCCATGGAAATCCCATTATATTATGGCAACGTTGCCATACTATAATCGGATTTCCATGGAATGTAATTTATTCTGTTTAAGAAGTCCATTGAATCCCTTATATAAGATGGGAGGCTGGAAACATATGGAAATAAAAATACATCCACAAACCTAGAGGCATTCTCTAGTAGAGATCCACATGAACTAGCTATGGGGCGCCCCGGTGGACTGTTGGCATTCTTATGTACCTTCTGTAGAAAGTATACAGCATTTAATATTGGATGCTCATTTCTCAAATATTGATATTCATTATCATCAAGGAATTCTAAATCATGCCATACATTTATGGAAAGCCCACATTACATCTTTAGTTGGATCCTTTGGTAATCTTACATAATGATCATGGTTATTCAGCTGCCTCTTTGCTTCCATGATGTACTTGTTTTGGTCCATAATCATGATATTGCCACCCTTGTCAGAGGTATTCATTATTATGTCTTGATTCCTCTGTAGTTCTTGCAATGCTGACCAGTCAATCTTGTTCATATATTGCCTTTGCATCTATGACGACGTGCTTCTTTTTCCTTTGATGAAAGATTTTTGAGGTCATCAGATACTAGTTCTTGAGAGAGGTTAAACTTATTACTGGGTGGTAGTTAGGGACAAAGTCTTGATTTATTTTTCTTCACACTGTTCTCAGACACTCCTGTGACAATATTCAGTTCTGCACATATTTCTTAATCTGTTAGGGAGTTGATGTTGCATTCTCCACCCTGAGTCTTAGATTCACTCTCCAGGTCTGTAAGTATTCTTAAATATGGTAAATCCTGTCTTGTTAATGTTGTAAGTGCTGGAGAATGACTTCCTGTAGTATTCTGATGATGGGATTTTTTTGTTGTTTTGAAGTGGTTCCTTAATTTTAATTTCCTGCAAAACTTATACAGATCTATTCTTGCGGTTGCCAAATTCATTCCCAACGTCGGACAGAAGGAGAGGCCTTTGTTCAGCAGTTGTTTATGTTTTGTGTTTAGTGGCATGCTTGAGAGGTTGATCACTAAATCCTCCTCCAGTTTTGCTTTTTCTTTCATTAGTTTTTCTTTCCTTCTAAGCCACGTTTTCCTCTTCCTACTCCTTCTTGTTCTTTTTGGTTTGATTGATTTTTTGATCCCCTGCCACTCCCCCTCGTTGTCATTTGGAGGAGGTGCAGTTCCCCCAGAAAATCCAGTTTTGGGAGGGTTGAGGCTATCTCATCTCCGAACTGACTTCTGAGCTCTCCACACTGGAGGGTGGTTCTATTCTATCCCTCATTTGATCCAGCCTTTGTCTGTTGTGGAGTGCATCATATCGTCGCACAAAAGTAAAGATCCTTCCCATTGCATAATCCATTTCGTCCCTATTGAATTTTTTAGTTTGTTCATTTGGACCTCCCTTTCATGTTTGTCCCTTTTCCTCTTTAGTTCTTCAAAGGCTTTCTTGCCTTCCTCTGTATCCCCATAACTTTCCAGGTTTTTTTCAAGATCTTTTATTTTTTCTGAAGTTTTTGACAATTTACATTTTCTTCAGATGATTTAAGTATTCATTAATTTCATTGAACATTCTGTATTGTCTGATTGCCATTTAGCTAATAGATCCAGGTCCATATCCAAGGGTAGGTAGCACCAGGATTCGTAAACCTCTAGAAATTCATTTGCATTCAATATATCTTTTCAAGGTGGCACTTTCCCACCATTTATTTGTTTCAGTAATACTAATTTTTTCTAGCTCTTTCATTATTTTTTTAGGATCACTTCCTTGTTCTGCACCCACTCCTTGTGGATTTCTCGTCATTTGACCGTACATATTCTCATTGGAAAACATTTTCCTTGCCGCTTGTTCGCGTTTGTTGAATCTGTTTGACATGATAGAAAACTTATTGTCTATTTTAATGTTCAATGTTGAATGCTGCAATACAGGGAATTGAGACCTTCCAATATCCCAATGTCACAGGGTTTCCTGATTGCTTTTTATTAATAATACTTAATCAGGGTGGTCATGTTTCTTAAATTAATTTGTTGATGATGCACCAAATTTTGTTTATATAAATGCCCACCAGTATAATCTGCAAAGCTTAGACCCCTTCACACAGATGCAGATTCAACTGGTTTCATTGCTTTCATCTGCATGAGACTTGTGTGCAAAGGTCTTAGGCCGGAAGGCATATGCCCTTTACATAGTTTGATTTTCGATACTGCGTTTGTATACGTGCATTTCCTAATGACTCAGAGGGTAAATGTGTGGAACCAGAGGCAGGCGAGACCGTGTACAACAGTTTTGGCCGACATGAGTCATGCTGCTGGGATCGCTGGGGACGGCAAAGCTTCCCACTGTGCCTCCTCTGAGACACCCCCTCACACGTAGCCGGCGCACACTCACCCATCCTAAGATGCCTCTATCTCCTGTTTCTTTTTCCCACCGCAAAACCGATCTCTGATTTCCTGATTTTCTGAAGGGCAGAGACCCGAGGTCTTTCTCGTCCACACGCTACTCCATAGACCGGAACACTCCTCTGCCTCACTTCCGGGTGCTCGCTAGTGCGGTCTGGTCACCGCATTCAAAATCCTGGTAAGTCTGTTTGTATTCCTACAAGGCAGCTTCGTCCTTTAGGATCAATGTTGCTCAAAAACAGATCACGGCACTTCACAGATGTTGCTTTATACGGTTCCTTTACTTTGCAAATTTCACCAAGTGCATCTCAACATAGAACAGAGGCCTACGCGTTTGGGCCGTAGCCTTTCACAGGCCATTGAGACATGTGTCTAGAGTGTCTTTTTATAGGAGACAACTGCCTCCAACCATCACCAGATTAAAAAACACAAGCATGGTATTTTTTTTATTTTTTATATATATTTTTCTTCTAAAGCAGTTTGACGTTATATCCAAGTTCTGTTGTGGGCTACTTAGTCAGGGAAGCAGAGTTTGCCCTCAGACTCAGAGGGTTTGCCCAGAAGTTCATCAGTTAACTCACTTGAGTCTGACCTATTGCCCTCATCCTCATCCAGTGCTGTTTCAGGAACAGTTTAATCTGGTGGTATGAAGTGTTTGTTCATTTTAATCACGGTCAATCCCCCCACATCTTGAGGTGAGAGTCTGGCCCTTTTAACTGTGACAACTGCACCAGCTGCACTGAACACACACTCAGAAGATACCCTGGCAACCAGACAAGCCAGACACATTACTGCCAGCCTGCTGAGCTCTGGCCATTGTTGCATCTTCCCATACCAATAGAATAATGGGGTTTGATCCTGGCAGACCTCTTTTGGGTCATTCAGATAGTCTTGGACCGTCCTCTGAATAGTCATTGGTGCTGTCACATATTCAACCTCTGTTGCTGTTGCCTCTGCACTTGACTTAAGCCCTAACGCCAAGCCATTACAGAGGCTGGGTCAGATTCTTCTGTTGCTGGAGTTGCTTGTGATGATGGTTTTGGCTGTGAGACAATAGCACTACCCTCTTTAAAGATTGAAGATTGCACATCAGGACATCAGCCCGGGCCTCTACCTTCCAGCCTTTCTTCTTCCAGGTTTCTCGCTTGATCAACAATCCAAATCTTGTAAAGCAAAACATTCCCTTCTGAAAAAGGGAATGAAAGTGGCCAGTATTTTTTGTGCCCTGGTTCAAGTATTGTGTCACATATGTACTCTTTAGAGGACACGATCTCTCTTTGCTGCATTGTATTAACAGCTAAGCGAAGGATTAACCCCTTCGATGCTCATGACGAGCTCAGCTCGTCATGCTGCGCGGTCGCGCTGTGCGCATGACGAGCTGAGCTCGTCACGACCACACCCGCGATCGGAATGTCCAGCACCTGGGCGGAATTCCGATTGCGGTGAAGCGGTTAAGCTCTGAACCAACTCAAATGTTTCTTCGTTCACACCGCTGAACCTTTGCACTACCTTTTCCAACTGGTCCTGTAGCAGATGTAACAACTGGATTGCTCAGCTCATCGTATTGTCCTCCTTGCTGACTTCCTGTTTGAAAACCTCAAAAGGAAGTGCCATTTGTGTTAGGCACTTGACTAGCCCCATTTGACTACCTCCACTGTCATGCTTTTCCCAGTTGCATCCCTTCCTCTTTGAAGGACATAGTTGGTGATCGGTCTGTACTGCTCACACAGACGTTGCAGCATGTAGTAGGTCAAGTCCCAACGTGCTAGCACCTCCTTATGAGGGCTTTAACTGGTACTCTATTAGGGGTTTTAAAAGGATGACTGAAATGAGTGAAGATTCTTCTGCATGTAGCCATAATGTTGTTTACTATGTCTTCTTTTTTGAGTAAGTCCTGCACAATCAGGTTGATGCAATACGCCAAACACAGGATCCTGAAAAATCCACCATCTACCATTGCCTTGAATATAGTAATGCAATTGTTTGTGACAACAAATCCAATTCTGAGACCTCTAGTTCAAAGCAGTTCAAACACCTTGCAGTTAAACTCTTCCAAGATGTTTACAGCTTTATGGGATTTCTCCATGGTGAACATCGCTACTGTTGCATGGTGCTGAATGCCCTTAAAATGTTCTTCAGTGCTGGGACCTGCTGATGGCTGTTGCCTAAACCCCACAAAAGAGATCCAGTGTGCAGTGATACCCATGTAATCAGTTGTTTAATAATTAGTCCACAAGCCTGTTGTCTGGTGGATAGGGTGAACAGCACTCTGCTGCCTAGCTTGGCCAACCAATTTCAGCACATCATGATGGAGCACTGGAACAACAGCAATACTGGCAAAATAGGTCCAGCTGGAAACCTTCCATTTTGGCCAGATGACTGCCACAAATTCTAAATATACCACTCCTTCCACAAAAGAAAAGGGGAGGAGATCCAGCCCTAACATTTTAGCCAGCTTCCCGTTGTACAAATGTGCCATTGAGTGGTTGCGTTTGTAGAGCCCCTCCTGCCTAAACATGCCTGCAATAGTAGCTTGGAATTTTTTCTTTTGAGGTGTCACTGACACATGTGACTTGTAGAGAGAACCAGAGGTGGTAGGCTCAATGTGCATCTTGTGGGAATCACTGTATGTGCGGTCAGTGGCATAGGTAGGCCTCAGGCCCCTGCGTTTGCCGCCCTCGCGCGGGGGGTGCGGCCGATTCTTGCGACGGCCGCATGTTAGAGCGGGGGGAGGGGGGGCCGGTTGCCGCCCCAAAACTCGTGCCGCCTGGGGCGGTCCGCCCCCACCACCCCCCCCTAGCTACGCCAGGGTGTGTGGTGTCTGCATCTGAGAATTGTGCCGTTTGGAGTATGCTGATGTGGGTGGTGCTGGCACACTACAGGGGACAGGGCTGATTTCTGTAATGCCACCATCCTCTTCTTCCTCATGACCACCTTCTTCTTGTTTCACTGTGAACTGAGCTGCTTCCCCTCTCTCATCACCACCAACTATCTTTTTAAGATGATCGTCCCACTGGATTACATGATGTTTTTTCAGATGTGACATTTTGCCTCCGGTACTCTAGTGCAAACCTGGCCTACTATGATGAACACTCATGTGGCAAATGGCCCCTAGTTATATTCCTGCTTGTTAATCATAAAGAAGACCCAAACTGGGGAGGATAACTCTTTTTAGTGTGGCACTGTCAATGCCTGAAGAACTGGAGGGTGTGTCATTTGCCTCTCTGTAGGACATACTTCGCCTGTGGTAGTGGTGGATGCAGGTCTCGGCTTTGGTCTTACAAATATGAAAGCCAGCAGGGTGGTGGTGGAACCATATCCCTTTGAGCAGGTTGAATAGGAGGGGTCATCTCTGTGTCCTCTGAGCCACCCTCTAAACTGACAATCACTAACTCATTGTCATCACTGTCACTTTACATAATTCTAAGCCTTTAAGGAACTTTCCTTTTTGCTTGTCTATCGGGGCGAGTCTCAGACCTGACCGAGGTCCAATCTATGTCCAGATCATCAGACGACGGGCTTAGAGATGATGGTGGAGTATCTTACTTTTTCTTGCTGAAGATGGTGAAGCCTGTGGTTGAATTGTAACATCTTGCTCAGCAGGAAGCTCAACCTCCTGTTCTGCTCCTACTTCAGGAAGAACTGTTGCTGGTTGTTGTCCACTTTTCTGCAACAATTGGGTACTTTGCAGCAGAAACAAATCCAGTCCAGACTCACTGCTGGTCGCCATGACTGCAGTGGCTGCATCACTAAGAGACATGGGCTTGGGCTTAGCTTTAGGTTGGGGTGGTGCCGTTGATGTGGGAGTGCTTCTCCTAGCCTTTTGCTGTCTAGAGAAGGGTACAGCAGGTACACCACATTTCCGGAAAAAGGTGTTGAGCTGCACACCAAAGGTGGCATTCTCTTTCTTCTCCTCCTCACTGGCCACTTTCTTGGCAGGAACACCCTTCTTTGGGGCCATCTTTAAGTTCTTTCTTAACTCTGGCAGTTGCCACTTAGCTGCACAAACAGACGCAGAGGATGACTCATGTGGTGTCACTGCCGGCCTTCTGTCTGGCAGTACTGTGTGTGATGTGTCTTGTTGTGCACCTAAAACCAAACAAACAAGAAAAAAAATATGTGAAATGTGGCATTTGTATTTTGAATCTACAGGCAATATCATTTATTGAGGTCATCACAAATAATTAAAAATAGTGTATCTATTCCAAACCATGCATAAACATAATATTTCAATAACATACAGATTGAAAAGGTTACTTTATGTGTCTCTAATGCCTTTGAGATGCCTGTGGCAGGCAGGTGGTGCAGTGGAAAATGAACAATTCTTTAAAACATTATTGCTGGTATGCGCCTATGGCCTATGAGACACCTATGGCAGGCAGGGGGTGCAGGGAAAAATGGAACACTTCTTAAAACAATTATGTCTGGTGTACGCCTATGGCCTATGAGACATCAATGGCAGGCAGGGGGTGCAGGGGAAAATTGATTCATCCTTAAAAAACCTTTTGTCTGTGTGCACCTATGAGACACCTATGGAAGGCAGGGGAAAATTGAATAATCCTTAAAAAAAAAGTATTGCTGGTGTGTATCTATAAAACATCTATGGCAGGCAGGGGGTGCAGGGGAAAATGGGATAACCCTCCAAATATTTATTGCTGTGGTGCACCTATGGCCTACAAGACACCTATGGCAAGAAAGGGGGTGCAGGGAAAATGGACTAATTCTTACAGAATTATTGCTGGTGTGCGCCTATGGCCTATGAGACACCTATGGCAAGGAGGACCAGGATAACATGGAAAAATGCATTAAAAACACTGTACTACAATCATCTTCAAGCACATTAAATTCATATCAATGAAAAACTGAAAAATGAACAAAAAATAGAAAGGCATAGGCCTTTTCTATCAATTTGTCTAGAAAATGGCTTTGAAAAGTGAAAGATAAGGATTTAACACACTGGCTACACAAAATGGTTGCCAGCCACATGCTCAGAACAACAAGCAAGAAGACATGAACAACAAAGTACACATTGGAGGCCCATAGTAAAAGCACACTGGCTACACAAAAAGGCTGCCCTGCCACATGGCCATCAAGGGGGAAGGCATGGACAACAAAGAACACATAAAAGCCTATGGCAAAAGCCCACTGACTTCACAAAATGTCTGCCAGCCACATATTCACAACAGCAAGCAAGAAGGTATGGACAACAAAGAACACATATAGTTCTATGGCAAAAGCACTCTGACTGGACTATGCAAAATGTTTGCCAGCCACATGTTTGGAACAACAAGCAAGAATGCATGGACAACAAAGAACACATGGAGGCCTATGGCAAAAGCACACTGGCTACAATAAGTGGTCGCCCTACCACCTGCATGGAGAATAAAGTAGGCCTAGAGCAAAGACAAAATGGTGGCCTATGGCAAGCACACACACACATACACATGCACTGGCTACACAAAATGGCCGCTTGGCCAGCAAAGAAAAGAGGCCTGGGAAACAAAGAAGAAAACATTACTGTTAATTCAGCAATGCCAAAAACGAAAATTAAGTCGACTTTAAAAATTCCCCAACCACAAACATCCCAAGGCATCAAAAACTACCCCACCAAAATACACGTTAACACTTTGCAGAAAACGTAAAATACAAAAAAACACATGTTGCATTTAATCCAAGGCCATCTATAAATCCATAGATGTTTTTAAAAAAATATGTAGCACAGAAAGGTTTTTAATATACACCCAATGCATAGTTCTGGCTGGCCATGGCCCGGGGCAGACTAGGCTCAGGTAGTAAAATCCGCAAAATAGTGCAAAAGTAACATACAACACATAAGAAAATGGATAAAGGGTACTTTAAAAGCAGGCCCCCAGCCCTCCTAAAAATGTGCAAACTTTTTCCCTTAGAATAAAAATAAAAAAGTTAGTTCAAAATAGGCAATTACAGCTACCCAAGGCTACCCACAAACAAATTTAGAAATGTAAGGAAAAACAAAAAATGTTAAAAAAAAAATACTGGTGCCCGCCCTCCATCAAACAACAAACTTATCCAAAAGTTATTTAACTCACCTGATTTTTCACAAATAAATCATTTTAAAAAACCTTAACATCCAGTGGTATAGGCAGCAGGGATTGTAGTCAAAGGAGTGATCCTTTCCCTTCCAAATCCAAATGAACAGTGACCAAAGGATGGACAAAGCAGTGGTAGGAGTCTTTTCAACAGGAAGAGGAATTTGGAGTCTCTCTGGCACTGTCTTCCTGTTTAAAAAAAAAGTAAAACAGAAAAAATGTGTTTCATGCTAAAAAAGTACCTGAACTATCCATTTGAGTAGAATACCTGCTCGAAAAACTATTTCAAATTGATTTTGCTACTTCTTGAGCAGAAAATCTACTCAAGGACCAGCCCTCGGACGTGACCGCTCGCATTAGAAAATCACGCTGGAAGGCTTCATAGCAACTGCAATCGCGTTAGGGGACACCAAATCTCGCTTGCCAGCTCAATTGCAGGGGCCTCACGTTGTTCCCGTTGTCATCATGCTGCTCTATCGGAGAAAAAAATTCTGCCATGAAGTGATTGGCAGAATTTGGCCTGGACTCCGTATTACAAGAGTAAAGTGGAGTTGCATTCTTGCCATGGTCTTTCCCCAACTTTTTGCCTTTACTCCTCCTGTTTTGCTGAATTCATTTTTTTTGTTCTGGTTAGGACTTATGCACTGCACCACTGCTAACCTGTGCTAAAGTACATGTGCGCTCTCTCCTTCAAACATGGTAAAATGTATAACCCTGGGCAAAGCACTACGCTACGCTCGCGTAGTTTGCGAAGTTTGCGCTACTTCGCACAACGCGAATTGCACGTAGCACAGTGCAAACACGCGTAGCGTAGCGTAGCGTAGTGCAGCGGTCACTTTTTGCTTGCTCGCGGTCCTCAACGTCAAGTTGGCGACCGCGAGCAAGCAAAATGACATCCCGGCGAGACTTTTTCCTCGTTCGCGATCAGCAACATCAAGTTGCCGATCGCGAGCGTGGAAAATAAACCTCCCGGCGAGATTCTCAACGCGGGGAGGTCAGGTTTCTCATTGCGAGTGGTCGCGTATGCTCGCGACCGCTCGCGATGAGAAACTACCAGTCCGCGTTGAGAAAGCTGCCGCTCGAGTAAAAATCTACTCGAGCGGCAGTAAAAGACAGCTCGCACTGTGCAAGATGTCGTTTTCAATGATTGCACAGTGCGGACAAGCATCCGGCACTGTGCAATCATTGCGAACAGTGCACTACGCAGTTCGCGTAGTGCTACGCGTAGCTCGCGTAGTGCGAACTGCACTTTGCGTAGCTTCGCGTAGCGCTACTTCGCGAACTACGCCCAGGCTTAAAAATGTACCTACACCTGATTGGCACGTTTAATTTACTTGTAAGTACCTAGTAAATTGTGCTACATGTACCCCTGGCCTGTAAATTAAATGCTACTAGTGGGCCTACAGCACTCATTGTGCCACCCCACCGAAGTAGCCTTTAAAAACATTTCTCATTCCTGCCACTGCAGCCTGTAGTGCAGTTTTAAAATGCCATTTCGACCTTGTAAAATAAACCTTTTGTCAGGCCTAATCCTTTCTTTTAAATACTTATAAGTCACCTCTAAGTTAGGCCGTAAAAGGCTCATAGGGCAGGGTGCATTGTATTTGAAAAGTAGGATACATGAGTTTAAGCCTTCCCGGATCCAGCGGAGAGGGGTAGGTCAACCACACGGCTTTCATTGAAAGCAGACACATAACTTATATGTGTCCACGGCCCGCTGGATACTGACGAGGCACGATTCAATTAGTGATTGGGTCGTCCATAGAAACAACGGGCGCACAACCCACTTATCCAAGAGTGGTAGGTAGTTCACCACACCACTGGGTGTAGATAGACTCACTTTACGGTCCTGAAGAATCGCCTTTGATCCTTAAGACAACAATGGCGAGAAACATGTTGACCCACTAGGAATAGAGCGCCCTGATCTTGACCCATTATAGTCAGATAGACGCCTCTCCTTTTTCTATTTTAAATCAGGCAGGGGGCCTACCAAGAATAAAATATGTTCCATAAGGCACCCTGACTTGTTTTAACTCACTTCACATACTACTACATCCACACAATCAAAAGGGCCCTTACACCCACGGCACCCACCGGCAAGGAACAAAAGATCTCCGATAAAGAGCCCCTTTTTGGGTGCCCGTCGGGTATTGCAGCGCCGACCCGACGAGGAGCAGGCCCAGATGATGAAGCATGACACCTAGCTTGCTGGGTGTGTGAGGGCACCAGTTCCAAAAGGAAGAATCCCTTTCCTTTCACGACCTGCAATAAATACTCTGTATTCACAGAGGAACCACGTACTTCTTCTTTATTGTTTAAGTTTTACATGCCCTTGTAGTGAAAAACTCCTAAAGTCATTTTTTATTACTGGGAGACCCACCGCTCCCATTGACTAACATGGGGCTACCTTATTACATTTAATAAGTGATAACTTTGGATCTGAAGCAGATAGAGATATGTTGTTTAGACTCACATGAATTGTAATTTAAAACCTTCTTTAATGGTAACAGTGCCAGAATTCTGAAAATGCAGCTTTTAGAACTTTGGCATTTCCTTGTACTAGCATTTGTGCCTTATGCCAGTGTCCTTGGTAACATGCCTCTGAATTGCTCTGCTGTTGGGGTTTGTGTATTTCTCCCAGACAGTGACACAAAACCGGACTAGATGTAGGCAGGGTAGGCCATCCTGCCAGGATTGGTGGGGGCGTAGCTGTTTCCTGCCCCACTTACATTTCAAAGGGCTTGCCTCCAGCACACACAATGGAACCTGACTAAAGTCTATTGTCATCCCAGATGTCTTGGATCCTTTACAGAGAACGGGAAGATCATTCTAGAACCAGATGTAGGGGCAGTATAATGAATCCCCCTCACTCCAAAGGCTGGCACCAGGTATAAATATTGGACCACCTGTACATTTCTGAGTACATTTCTGGACCTGTGGTTCCAGATCAAGGACTGCCTTACCGTCCAGAGGATTCCCCTGCTGCTACCAGATGACTGCCCTGCTGCTTGAGGACTGCTTTGCTTCCTGAGAAGGAAGACTGGATCTGGTCCCTTTATCCTAGGCTCGCCTGAATGACTCCAAGGGTCAGATGGCTGACCTCCTGTCTGAGCTATAGGGACACAACAAGCTCCAGAGGCATCCCTCCAACTGCCCAGCTGACCTGTTGCACTGGACCTGCCTGTACCAGCAACTGGACCTGGCCTCTTCTAGAGTGAGTTTTTGATCCCCAAGAGGTGCCTCCCCAAGCCCAGGACTCTTGGCTGGCATCAGTTGAGTGCAACCGAGTCGGCGATGAGGCGAGCGCAAGGTAAGTGGTTTTATTTTTTATTTTTTTTTACTTTCCCTAGCCGTCATCTGTCCACTTCCAACCCAACCCACACTGCCCTGCACCCACCCACCGCCCACCGCACTGTTACCTGTGCTGGCCATGCCAGATTAACAGATTTGCTTTATTTACGTCACATTGCTTTTGTCTTCGGTGAGAAAACCTGTGAACTCTCATACATCCCATCCTCTGCAGGCTCCATCTTTCAGGATAATAAGGGCATGATTTTGACTTTTGAGTGGTTATGGTTTTCAGGATAATGGTTATAGTGATGGAGCAGAGATATTATCTTTCATCTATTTACGAGAAAGTTTACATGAAAATGACAAAATGTGAATTAGGCTTCACGTTTCAAAAACTGCATGCAATGAAATTCTGATTTAGCTACTGCATTGTAAAAGCATGCAAAATGTTAGAAGTGTTTTTTCTGAATAACACATAACAGTTAATAAATAGATGTGAAAACTGATATTTAAATGCCATGTGTATTTATGCTTAGGGAAACAAGATGAATAACTGATAATACAGAAAATTTCTATGTGAGAGTAAAATGCTTCATGTGTTAGAAAAACGGATAAGGAATACTAGAAGGTATAAACTTGAGCAATGACGTGGACAAGAAAAGTAGGTGCTACATGAGATTATGTTCAGAATGCATTTTGTAAAGTTTTTCTTTGATGTGTCTTTAAAACCTTGCATGTTGTAATAACATCTAAAGTGCAAAAGAAAAAGAGATATATAAAATTATATGTGAAATGATGGTGAACATTAAAAACTTTTCATGTGTACCTTATACTTACATGAATTAATTGCAAGTCATAATGAAGTGATATTAATGTGTTTTATTGGGGAAATTAATGCACAAATTCTATGTAATACAAGATTCATATTTTAGAACAACTTCATCGTGTATAAGCTGCATTTCATGAAGGCGTCAAGCTTTGCTTCCTTTCCTAGAATGAATTTAAGAACTAAAGAGTCTAATGCCTATGGAAACCTTTTGTAAAGTTACCACTTGTGTTCTAACACTCAATCGATTACCTTCTTTGGCGTTTGTAACTTATTTGACTAGACTTGCAACACAAGTGTTACTTCCTAGAGCAAACGCTTGAGGATGGACTGACAAGGGATGAGAGCATGAAATCTTCTACTTTCTGAATGCAACAACTAATCGAATGACTAAACTACAGTGGCTCTAAGGACTTGGAGTAATAGATTACTTAATTCTTCCGGATCTGTATACTTTTACCTACTACATCATCTTATCCTATCGTGAGCAACCAATGGGACAGAGTGGTCTGACAAATTTGGTGATGTCAAGGGGTGTAAACCTGGAATTGATGGAGTATAATTGCCTAAATTTTGAAATAAGGGGCGTCTCCCCTCTACCCATCTTGCGGTGCAGAGACTGATGATTGGGACCTCCAGAAACAATGTGAACTGTGAAAAAATACTGCGATATTGCTGCCGGCTGGTATGCAAACTTAGTGAAACCTTTTTGGCTGAAAGGGTTCGCGTCAGAGCAGCTGTCTTATTGACGCTGCAGTGCAGACAGAGGCAGACGATTCTGTCTATGAACTGGAACTGGTCACTTGGAACTTACTGAACTTGCCTAATAGGGTTGGTAAGAGGGTCAACTGATTTCACCTACTAATTCTTTTTCCTTAGGATAAATCTCCTTCGGCTGAGGAAGATTGGTTCCTTCATATTTGGATCTCGCAGAGTTTGTTTATTAAATTTGATCTATTTTATGTCTAAGTTGTGTTCTAATTATTTGAATTCAAATAGAAAATACAATCTAAAGATAACTTACTCTGCTGATCATGTCTCATTATTTGTTTGTGGCTAAATTCAATTTTGATTTGGTAAATTAACTAAACTAGAGGTGGGATTATTTGGGGGTTCTCACCCAAGATTGAATGATAACAATTATCTTATTCCAGGTCCTCATATGATCCCTTTCAGCACAGAACAAGATCCATCGGAGGACCTATGAGATTTGGTATGGTAGCTGAGGTTAATTAGGGATAAGAGAAAAATAATTAAAATAAAATAGTTCATGAGGCCCAACACATTTACATTTTACGGTACAACAATAGTGTCCAAAGTAATAAGGGCATCATTATTAACTTTTTTGCTGTTATGACTTTCAGGGTAATGATTATGGTTTTCAGGGTAATAAGGGTGTGAGAATGACTAAGTGACAAAAGAATGATTTGCATTTAATGCCTCTAAATTCACTAACCTAAATCATATTTTCCCTAATCTCTATCAGGTATTTATTAGATGAAGTAACATACATGCCCACATGAAATCATATAATATAGCTGTCGTCTTTGTGGCCACTGTGAGATAACCATTGATTTAATATCACTCAAATTTGAAATGAGACAATCAGTGGTGCAGCAGCTAGACCTACACTTCCTAAATTCAAGTACAAATGACAAAGCCTCAAATTATCCCTTCAAACCCCTGATTTCCTTTTTCCTACACATGCAAAAGAATTGTCATCAATGCAGCTGATGCAAAAACAACAATTGATGGACAGAATGCAGAACAATGTCATACATTCACCCCAGTACAGAGATCTGGGCCTAAATCCATCGTTTTTTTGCTCACCATGCCATTCCAATTTGGACCCAGCCATATGCAAATCAGTCTTGACCCTGCACCCAATGGGAACAGTCCAGCCCGAACTCCCAGGCCAGGTCCTCCCTGGACTGGAAACAAGCATCCTAGGACCGGTTTCGGGCTTTCAGCCCTCATCAGCCAGGATAGCTTGACTCCAGTGGCATGGAGAGCACGGGACCCACGTCTAGGCATACCCGTCCCACTCGGGTGACAAATGCAAAAACAACAATTGATGGACAGAATGCAGAACAATGTCATACATTCACCCCAGTACAGAGATCTGGGCCTAAATCCATCGTTTTTTGCTCACCATGCCATTCCAGTTTGGACCCAGCCATATGCAAATCAGTCTTGACCCTGCACCCAATGGGAACAGTCCAGCCCGAACTGCCAGGCCAGGTCCTCCCTGGACTGGAAACAAGCATCCTAGGACCGGCTTCGGGCTTTCAGCCCTCATCAGCCAGGATAGCTTGACTCCAGTGGCATGGAGAGCACGGGACCCACGTCTGGGCATACCCGTCCTACTCTGGGTGTCAAATGCAAAAACAACAATTGATGGACAGAATGCAGAACAATGTCATACATTCACCCCAGTACAGAGATCTGGGCCTAAATCCATCGTTTTTTTTCTCACCATGCCATTCCAGTTCGGACCCAGCCATATGCAAATCAGTCTTGACCCTGCACCCAATGGGAACAGTCCAGCCCGAACTGCCAGGCCAGGTCCTCCCTGGACTGGAAACAAGCATCCTAGGACCGGTTTTGGGCTTTCAGCCCGTATCAGCCAGGATAGCTTGACTCCAGTGGCATGGAGAGCACGGGACCCACGTCTGGGCATACCCGTCCCACTCGGGGTGACAAATGCAAAAACAACAATTGATGGACAGAATGCAGAACAATGTCATACATTCACCCCAGTACAGAGATCTGGGCCTAAATCCATCGTTTTTTTGCTCACCATGCCATTCCAGTTTGGACCCAGCCATATGCAAATCAGTCTTGACCCTGCACCCAATGGGAACAGTCCAGCCCCAACTGCCAGGCCAGGTCCTCCCTGGACTGGAAACAAGCATCCTAGGACCGGTTTCGGGCTTTCAGCCCTCATCAGCCAGGATAGCTTGACTCCAGTGGCATGGAGAGCACAGGACCCACGTCTGGGCATACCCGTCCCACTCGGGGTGACAAATTCAAAAACAACAATTGATGGACAGAATGCAGAACAATGTCATACATTCACCCCAGTACAGAGATCTGGGCCTAAATCCATCGTTTTTTTGCTCACCATGCCATTCCAGTTTGGACCCAGCCATAAGCAAATCAGTCTTGACCCTGCACCCAATGGGAACAGTCCAGCCCGAACTGCCAGGCCAGGTCCTCCCTGGACTGGAAACAAGCATCCTAGGACCGGTTTCGGGCTTTCAGCCCTCATCAGCCAGGATAGCTTGACTCCAGTGGCATGGAGAGCACGGGACCTACGTCTGGGCATACCCGTCCCACTCGGGGTGACAAATGCAAAAACAACAATTGATGGACAGAATGCAGAACAATGTCATACATTCACCCCAGTACAGAGATCTGGGCCTAAATCCATCGTTTTTTTGCTCACCATGCCATTCCAGTTTGGACCCAGTCATATGCAAATCAGTCTTGACCCTGCACCCAATGGGAACAGTCCAGCCCAAACTGCCAGGCCAGGTCCTCCCTGGACTGGAAACAAGCATCCTAGGACCGGTTTCGGGCTGTCAGCCCTCATCAGCCAGGATAGCTTGACTCCAGTGGCATGGAGAGCACGGGACCCACGTCTGGGCATACCCGTCCCACTCGGGGTGACAAATGCAAAAAGAACAATTGATGGACAGAATGCAGAACAATGTCATACATTCACCCCAGTACAGAGATCTGGGCCTAAATCCATCGTTTTTTTGCTCACCATGCCATTCCAGTTTGGACCCAGCCATATGCAAATCAGTCTTGACCCTGCACCCAATGGGAACAGTCCAGCCCGAACTGCCAGGCCAGGTTCTCCCAGGACTGGAAACAAGCATCCTAGGACCGGTTTCGGGCTTTCAGCCCTCATCAGCCAGGATAGCTTGACTCCAGTGGCATGGAGAGCACAGGACCCACGTCTGGGCATACCCGTCCCACTCGGGGTGACAAATTCAAAAACAACAATTGATGGACAGAATGCAGAACAATGTCATACATTCACCCCAGTACAGAGATCTGGGCCTAAATCCATCGTTTTTTTGCTCACCATGCCATTCCAGTTTGGACCCAGCCATATGCAAATCAGTCTTGACCCTGCACCCAATGGGAACAGTCCAGCCCAAACTGCCAGGCCAGGTCCTCCCTGGACTGGAAACAAGCATCCTAGGACCGGTTTCGGGCTTTCAGCCCTCATCAGCCAGGATAGCTTGACTCCAGTGGCATGGAGAGCACGGGACCCACGTCTGGGCATACCCGTCCCACTCGGGTGACAAATGCAAAAACAACAATTGATGGACAGAATGCAGAACAATGTCATACATTCACCCCAGTACAGAGATCTGGGCCTAAATCCATCGTTTTTGCTCACCATGCCATTCCAGTTTGGACCCAGTCATATGCAAATCAGTCTTGACCCTGCACCCAATGGGAACAGTCCAGCCCAAACTGCCAGGCCAGGTCCTCCTGGACTGGAAACAAGCATCCTAGGACATGCTTCGGGCTGTCAGCCCTCATCAGCCAGGATAGCTTGACTCCAGTGGCATGGAGAGCACGGGACCCACGTCTGGGCATACCCGTCCCACTCGGGGTGACAAATACAAAAAGAACAATTGATGGACAGAATGCAGAACAATGTCATACATTCACCCCAGTACAGAGATCTGGGCCTAAATCCATCGTTTTTTTGCTCACCATGCCATTCCAGTTTGGACCCAGCCATATGCAAATCAGTCTTGACCCTGCACCCAATGGGAACAGTCCAGCCCGAACTGCCAGGCCAGGTTCTCCCAGGACTGGAAACAAGCATCCTAGGACCAGTTTCGGGCTTTCAGCCCTCATCAGCCAGGATAGCTTGACTCCAGTGGCATGGAGAGCACGGGATCTCTTGACTGGGGGTGAATGTTTTGATTTGTTCTGCATTCCGTCCATCAATTGTGTGTCTTTTGCTTCCTCGCCCTAAGTGCGCCGGTTATGCCCAGACGTGGGTCCCGGGCTCACTTTGCCACTGGAATCAAGCTATCCTGGCTGAAGAGGGGTGAAACCCCGAAACCGGTCCTAGGATGCTTGTTTCCGGTCCAGGGAGGACCTGGCTTGGCAGTTCGGGCTGGACTGTTCCCATGAGGCACAGGGTCAAGACTGATTTGCATATGGCCAGGACTAAACTGGGGTGGCATGGTGAGCAAAAGAATGATGGATTTAACCCAGATCTCTTGACTGGGGGTGAATGTTTTGATTTGTTCTGCATTCCGTCCATCAATTGTGTGTCTTTTGCATCAATGCTGCTGAAGCATGAATTCCAAACCTGGACTTGAGAGGTGGAACGGCAGTACGCTATTGAAAATATTGCTTCCGATTTTAAAGTTTTGCTTCCCGTGGTCAGAAACTAAGACAAATAATTTAAAAGATACATTTGAATAGACTAATACATTTGTAAATCAGCACGCTGAGATTCCACACAAACAAAATCTAATTATGTCACATTCTGGTGCCGATGATTTGTTCACAAAATCAAAATCTGCGAACATTTTCCTCCCACAGATGTAAATTGCTGACAGAAAATGTGTTAGTAGGGCAGGTATCATAAGTTTAGGTTTAGGTGGCGGACTAGCTGTATTCTCCGAGGCGGCTGTGTGGGGTAGCTATTTTGAATCTTTTTTTAGCAACCACAAAGCCATATATTTCTGGAAGTTTAACAACGCTTTCAATTCCCGCACCAAATTCAAGCCACTACAATTACTGGCACAACAATATTGGCTTTTGGAGCAAATAATTCCCTAACACCCCTACATTATGAGTCGGAGAAAGGGAATGCATTTCTCAATATGCAAAAATATTTTCAGAGGAGAAACAAAGTTACAGGCAACCGGTAAACGTATGCGAGTGTATAGAAAGGCTTAACAAAGTAAATCTATATTTTTTATTAGGCCTTGATGGCCCAATTGTCTGAGGGGCATATTCACAAGGACTTATCGCCGAGTTATTGCCACTTTAGCGCAGCAAAAGTGGCGATAGAATTACCGCCCCATTCGCAAGCTGGTGCTAACTGCCTACATCGCCACATAACCCGCGATAGCTGCAGCAAAAAACATCGCCACGGTTGACACCGCCAACTAACGCTAATGAGATGCAGAATAGGCGTGTCCGTGCAAAAACACATGAAAAGACAACACCACGCGATTCTGAACGGACAGCCAGATCTGCGATGCGAGTCAAAAACTGGCGATAAGCTGCGGTGGCAGCAGGTATTTAACACCTGCCTTTTGCTGGTGCTAAGCAGGACGACCACCTGCAGTATGAAAGGGAGCCCAGACCAGAGCCACACCTGAAGACCAACAGACGCCATGGAGCTACTGATCATGCAGCTTGGAGACCCAAGAGGGCCACAACACCCACTGCCACCACCCCCAGGCCTGCCATCACCACCAGGACCCGCCCCGCCCCCCCCCCGGACTACCACAGAGGCAGCGTAAACAAAGACAGCGGACCTACCGTAAACGCACCAGCCTCACAGACCTAACGCCAGAGGAGGTCATTGCCCACTAAAGGCTCAAAAGGACAACCATCCTCCGCATCCTGACCCACATCGCCCATAGGCTGACGGTACCAACACAGCGGAGAACCAACATCCCTCCGCAGACAAAGCTGCTGGCTGTGCTGCACATGTTGGCCTCTGGTACCTTCCAACCCACAACTGCCAGAGTCGGAGGAGTCTCACTCTCACTGCCAGCCCTATCCAAGTTCATCACACCTGTCCTGGATGCCATCATCAGCCTGGTACCCCAGCACCTTCACTTCCCCCACACTGCGCAGGAGCAGCTAGAGACCAAGCAAGGCTTCTACGCCATAGCTGGATTCCCTCACGTGTTGGGGGCTATTGACTGCACACATGCCCTACTTGTGCCCCCTGCCGAACCTGCACACAACTACCGCAACAGAAAGCACACGCATTCCATCAATGTGCAGGCAATAGTGGACCACCGGGGACTCTTCACCAATGTCGTGGCCAACTACCCAGGCAGTGTGCATGATTCATTCATCTTCCGACAGTCCATCATCAACCAGCGCTTCCAGGTTGGCACCTATGGAAATGCATCGCTCGTTGGTAAGTACCAAATGAACACACCACACACTTCAACTCCACAGTCATGCAACTCACAACTCTGGGAATGGGCACGCAGCAAAACTATATGCAACATGCCACACAACATGCCCACCAACCAGACACGACAACACGACTCAATTGGGAACCTGGGCTTGCCATGTACACAACCCAGCTTCGGCATGGCACCACAGCCACACAATAGCAGAATGTGTGGAGATGTTGGAAGCAGGCATGTGCGCGGGTGGCAAGTGACTAATGAATGACAATGACAAGTGTGGCATGGATGTGCTGGACAGACTTGAGTATGCAAACCACGGAAATGTCCATGTGGACATTAACCGCTGGTGCATGGAGCGTAGTGCCCAGTGGATGCAACCATGTCACCACAGGCTGTGGGGTAGAACGCGGTGATGATGCTCGTTACGTCCCCCCCTTTAGGCGTGGGCACAGTGGGTTGGCCCTGCGTACGCCAGGCCTGCGTAGGGGTGTGAATAAAAACCCTGTCGCTCTGGGCGTTGTTCTCTTCCGGAATGGCCAACGTGTCTGCCAGGGCGGCGCCTCTCAGCCCGCCACGAGGCCGTGAGCGGCGGGGCCTGTGACCCTGTGCACCTGCTGCACCCCAGACCGCTGGTCCCCAGACCCATCTTGCCTGCCCCAGCGCACCAAGGCCGCTCCGCTCACCTGCCGACACGGGCATGTGTCAAAGAGGGCCCACCACGTGCCGGTGCAAGCTCCAAGCCCCAGGCCCGCGACCTTGGCAGCCAACTCAGTCCATCGCTGGCCTCGATGACGCCGGCAGCAATCCTCTCTCGTTGACATACCCCACCGGCTTACACTTCGGCCCAGTTGGTGGCACATATTGTACTGAGTCTTGAGTTTTGAATGGCAGTGACCAAATGTCTATGGCAGCGTCCATATCACTATACTCCCTTCGATCGGTGAAGCCAAAGTCTGCATCGCAAGCACACGACACGTGTCTGTGGGCCCGTGCCGACCGCTGCCCACAGACCACACTGCGGTCCAGTAGGTCCCACATCCAGCACTTTGTCGTGATTCATGAATGGCAGAGTCCATACCAGTGAATGCATGGAGAGGAGTAAGAGGAAGATGCGGTCAGTCCGGATGTAAGCCGGATCCTCGTTACGGAGGTGACGAACACTAGCAACAACTGACCTGGGGCCACTAACCCTGTTCAACGCAAGCCGGAGACACGTGGTGCCACTAACCCTGTTCAACGCAAGCCGGCGACACGTGGTGCCACTAACCCTGTTCAACGCAAGCCGGCGACACGTGGTGCCACTAACCCTGTTCAACGCAAGCCGGCGGCACGTGTTTTTGGGCCCCTGCAGACTACTGGCTTCGGCATGCACTGCGGGCCAGCCGGCCTCACACCAATCACATCAAGGCGGGACCAGCCAGGGCACGGCATCGTTGCAGGCTGCACACATGCTCGGCTCTGGTGCCTCAGCCTCCGTGAGCCACACGTCATCGCCACATGACATTCCAACGCCGTGTGTGGGAGTACCAGGAGGAGCTGGCTGAACAGCCATTGGCCCACGCACACCGCTGCCACCGGCCGACACTGCGGTCAAGTAGGTCCCACATTTGTGCCTGGGTCTTGATTTCTGAATGGCTGAGTACACACCAATGTACACGCCTCGTCGCAGACTGCATCCCCTTGCAGCCCTGGTGCCACTGACTCTGTGCGCCGTGAGTCATGGTCACTCTCTGGTTGAAGTTTGGTGGCATCTGAGTCTGTGGCCTGGGGGTTGTCGTCATCATCACCTGGCAGGTACGGACTTGGTGTTTGGCATGAGTCTGTGTCATTCATATCACCCATGTTGCCTGTTGCTGCATGGTTGTGCCCTCTGCATCATACCCTGGGGGAACACCTTCCACTGTCCCACGATACACTCAGCGACAGTCGCCTTGGACATCGATGAGGACCCGCTCAGCTCTCATGGGCCTAACCCAGTGCATCGCAAGTCACCGTCCCGTAGCGGTGTGCCCATGCCAGCCGCTGTGCATCCGGGGCCACTAACTCTGTGCACTTCAAGTCATGGTCCCTTGCTGTTTGTACTTTGAATGTCTGATTCAGTGATGACTGTTGTAGTTGTTGCAAGCACCAGACAATCCCTGGGGGCTGTCTTACACTCACCCCATGCACAGCCAGCACAGGCATCACTAGACTAGTGTGCCTGCCGACACATCATGCCGAACCACCTATTGACTCATCTCTCGCTGCACTGTCACAGGTGATCAGGGATATGCACTCTGCCCTTGGATGATGACACCCCCCGAGACCCGAACACACATGCCCAGAGGCAGTACAATGCTTCCCACATACACATCAGGGGCATCGTGGAACGCACATTTGGCGTGTTGAAGTCACGATTCAGGTGCCTGGACATCACAGGCGGAAGGCTCCTGTACAGGCCAGACATTGTGTGCAAGATGATCGTTGCATGTTGTGTTTTGCACAACATCTGTGTACGCTCCAATGCCCCATGGATCCCAGTGCCAGATGCGCCGGACGATGATGAGGATGATTGGGCAGGTGGCCCACACCCCACTGCAGCTGCAGCAGGAATAGCCCGTAGGAACACCCTCATTGCCAATTTCTTCACCTGAGCACGTCACTTTGTGTCCGTCCTGTACAATGATGGGACAGTACAAATTGTCCACTGGCACTGCATGTGTAAATAAAACTGATACAGGTTACAGGTTGTACTCGTCCATTGTCATGTCACAGATTCCTGTGATGCTAGATGTGTTTGGCCATTTTGTGCACGCATGCGGCACCAGTTGTGTACTGTGTTCTGTTGTGGAAGTGTTGCAGTGTGTACCACATTGTTGACGATGTTGGGGTGCTCAAATTCTTATGCGTGTATGTTGCACTGTGGCTGAGTCGCCCCTGCAGCTCTGAATTGGCTGCCACTCATTTCTTTCAGGCGGTGTGCCTTTCACTTCTGTGCATCTACAGTGCTGAGATGTTGCTGACTTGAGTGAATGGTGCCCTTCGTCATGTTGTGACTCGTGATCATGGTCAGTAGGCGGATGTGTAGTTGACGTCAGGGGTTTTTTGTGCACGTGGATGTGTCCGAGTGTGACCTGCACCTTTGCGGATCTGGCCCACACTCAGCCGCATCAGTGTCGTGGCCTGCACATTGACATGATAGTTGGACTGCAGCAATGCTACTGGTCATGTAGTGTCTCTTGCATTGTCAGTGTGGCTGACGAATACGCATCTTCGCTGGGTTTCGCACGTGTGCATGTGTTGGTTGTGTGATTGGTGATGTGTTGGGTGGGGACTCCTTTGGGCACATGGTGGAGGTGGGTCTACTTGGTGTTTGTGTGTGCTGCAGTGTTCCAGGGGGATCAGGGACATGATCCGGAGTCATTGTGGGTGTGCAGTGTACTCTGCTTAATTGTGCATGTGTGCCATTGTGCCCATCTCCCCCCGTCCCCCCACTCCCTGGTAGGTACTCACCCTATTGATGTCGTGTCAGGTCATGTTGAGCAGTGTCCGGGTCCTCTGATCCTGTCACCATCTCCCGACTGATGACTGTGGCCACCATTTTCTCCATTTCATCCTGCTCCTGGTGTTCTGCTGGCCCCCCACCTCCAATGTGCGTTGCTGCTTTCATGTTGGCAGCGAGTTCCTTCTTGGGTTTTTCCCTTCGCATCATTCCAGCGCCTCTTGTCCTCTTCCATTGTCATCCTCGGCGCGGCAATGGCATTCTCATAGTCCAAGATGGTCTGCCATCCCAGCGTCTTTTTTGCCAATGACACGTTGGAGGTGACGTACAGTTGGTGGTGGTGTTCTATCTCATCTGTGACTTGGATCCGGGTTTCCTGCAGACTGTACCCGTCTTCCTCTCCCTCTTCTCAGTGCCCTTCCACTACACCTGGCTTCCTGGCTGGGCCTCCGTGGGTCTTGTGGGTTTCGCGTTGTCCTCTGCACTCGGTCCGGGTGCATCCTTGGTGCGCCGCAGTTCATCTTGTTTTTGGTGTGATCTTTTTGGGTGTTTTTCTTGTGCTTTTCCCCGCATGACGCGTGGGACTTGCTGGCCTCTCACTAGTTATCACACAGATTTTATCGCGGTTGGGCCCATCGCAACTTTTTTCGCGTTGGGGTTTGCATTTTTATCGCCGTCGCGGTAGTTGTTTCGCGGACATTTGCCGTGTTCTCGTGCGATTATCGCACGGTATCGCCGTGTTGTGAATGCCACGTTGACACGGCGTTATTTTCCCGTGATGGACTGTGATGTGAGAAGTTGCGGTAAGCTATTTTGGCGATGTTTATCGCACGTTCTTGTGAATATACCCCTGAGAGTGCAGAGGGCCTGCCTCTACTTCCTGCACTGGCCTGCCCACTACATGGCTTGCAAAAAGACCTCCTGTGGACATGGTGGGAGCACTTTCACTGAAATGGCAATGCTACCTTATAGCGAGCCTGTTGGCGTTTTTGGTTCTTCAGAAGCAAACCACCACCAAAGTGAGGGTTGTTTTTGAAAATCAAAAAGACAATGTCTTGGATGCACTGAGAGTGTGCTCTCAGATTATTGAGTGGGGTTCCTATCTGCGACCTCCATTCCTTGCATGGCAGTTGCGAAAAGGAAAAAAACAGCATTAACAGGTTGAGCCTTTCAATACCACTATAGTGGCGCTCCTGGGGATATTATCCCACTGCAAATAGGTTTCTTGAAAAGAACTCTGCTGAGCTTTTCCATTAGAAACAAACCAGAGCCACACCTTTTAACAAGACGGGGGAGCCAAGGGATTCCCTTCAATTTGTGGCGAATGTCTTGCTACCGACTGAATGTGAGGACGAACTTCATTACAGATTAGGGCCGAGACACACGGAAGAGTACAAGAGAAATAATTCACTTGCAACAGGGCTGAAAAAATCAAGAAACGAAAAACAGAAGCTAAAAGTGCTTTCTCCTGAAATTTGATGTTCTTGTTTCCAGGAACCCCCTGAGTGTACAGAAGAACCTCTGCCAGCAGAGTAATTCATATGTTTTGATATTGTGCTGGCATTTACAGTGTATTGTGAATTCTGTATGGTTTTATGTTTTATCCCCTGTTCATTTCAATCGTCGGCGTAATTGGTGGGCTGCACAGCACTACTTCTCTTAGTGACACCTGCCTCTGCTGAATCCTCACACAGTTATACTTTTCAACTGACTTGATGTACTGTGCTGTTTCTTCCAAATCACTCAAACAGCCTTAGTATATTTACTTACACATCCCCATCTCTGACAATGTGGACAATGTGCTTTGTCTGAATCCACTGTGTGCAGAAGTGACCTTTTGCAAACTGATGAATCTTCCCACTGGGGCTTAGATTCCAGATGATTGCGCTATGTTTCTCCACGTGTGAAACCACTGTAGTTGTGCCATACATTTCATGCATTTTACCTATCAGGTTAAGCAGCTAAATGGTGTGCCATGCCTCACAGATAGGTGTTTGATGACTCTTTTTGTTTGTAAGATTGTACATTTTACAAATTAAAATTCCCAAGGAGTTTGTCAGAAGATAAAGGTGCTTAGCAGAGATCATTCCAGTGCATTTTAGAGTAAATTGAGAGCAAGGTTATCTGGTGTTATCTATCCAGGTGGAGTTCGTCTTTGCAGTTAGGGAAAACCAACTAATATGAATGAAATATTATTTTGAAAAAATCTGTTGCGAGGAAGTGGGTCTCTCATTTGAAGGATCTGACGCTCTTATTACCATATGTTTTAGTGCTGCTCTTCTAATCCGTAGGTATACTTTTATTAATTACATTTGATGTTTCTTCTGTAGTAACTGAGGGGCTGATTACGATGGCAGCAAACCCGCCACCGGCAGGCTGCCGGTGGCAGGTTCACCGCCATCGTACTGCGTTTTTCCGCCTACCAGATTATTATGGAGGGCGGAAACATGGCGGTCGGAAAGACCGACCACCACTGTTCCGTCAGGGTGTCCTTTTCCGACCGCCTGTCGGAGCAGCCGCATTGCCCAGAATGGCAGTGGTGCCTGTTAGGCACCGCCGGTCATATTATGATGGTCCATCCCCCCAGCCATTCCATAGCGGTTCATCCGCCATGGAAAGGTTGGTGGGGATGGACTTTGGGGGCCCATAGCGGGCCCCCAATTCCCCCGGGCACTTTGGTTTTGCACTTGGGCGGCACCTATGGTGCCCCCCTACATTGCCCTGCACCATGTGGCAGGCACCGCATGGTGCCCGGTGCCTGCCACGTAGTGCTGGGAAATGCAAAACCTGCATTTTTTCCTTTGCGGCGGGTGGTGCAGCCAGCAGAACCCGCCGCAATGGAAAACATGTACAATGCGACCGCCACAGTGGCGGTCGCATTGTAAATTGGCCTGTGGGACCCCCAACACTATGTCGGGCGTTCCCCATCTCCGTTAGGGTGGCGGGTGGACGTGAGTCCACCCGCCATCCTAATCTGGCCCTGAGACTCTACTTCTATGTCAGGTAACACGTAGGGACTGGTCTCACCTTGCTTTCACTCAACTTAGTATGGATTTTAATCAACCTTTAAATAAGAAGTACTGTTTTTCCATGTTTCTGTCGTTCTGAATGTATTTATTGTTTTCCAAACCTCCCTTTGAGGACTGGGGTACGAAGTTAGTCACGCACCAAATGCAGCCCTTTTTTAGGCTCATCTAGACACATGAGCTGAGTGTTTGAGATATTTTGTTTACTATTAGTGGGTTCACAGCCCACCCATTGCTAATTATTGGTTGGCTTCATTGTCCCTCTCATATGCCTGCTTCAATGTGGTCAGCACGTGACGGCTTGACTTACTTTTCATCTGCTGAGCCCTCCCATGGAGCATTGGCCAGGTACTTGTGCGCTTTCACTGCTTCTCTGGTGGAAGCAACTTTAGCTTTAAACAGCCTATTTGAGTGCATGTCTCCTATGTCCTGAGTTTTAGCTTTTTGTTCAGTATTGCCCGTTTATTTCTTTATGCCTGTGCATTTGTGTACTTTTTTTCAAACAGATTTTCGTGCAACAAAAGGCAGGCATGTTTGTGCTTTGTTTTGCAGTTTTATATAGTGCAAACATGAGCACCAGTTTAACCTCGTTACATTTCATTTTTTTAGTAAAACTTCATTTTATGTTCACTTCATATTTTTTAAACAGTCCATGTGAGTGCACCTTTATTTTTTTCTTTCTTAGTCGCCCACATCCTGAGGTTTTTCTTTTTTCCCACATTGCCCATTTATTTTTCAAGTCCTGGGCTCCGGAACGGGGACTTGTTTTTTGGAATTGAATTGAGGAGCCTGACCCAATCGTGCACCCAACCTATCAAGGTAAAGGCTAACGTAGCGAAAAGGGATGGCGCGAGGAAAGGACTCAAGGAAGGATAATATCCTGCCATGATCGTGCTGCATAATGATGGTTTTATTTTTAAGTCAGAATGAAAACGAGAACACTGTGGTATTTTACCAACTCACCTGACTGCCTTTTAAAAGTATTCCACATTGATATCAGTGCTTGTGCTTTATGGAAATTACCAATAAGGCAAATAACATCTGAGGACATCCAGTTATTTCACCAACTGGCACAATGCACTGTGGGACTTGAAGTAAAGTGAATACAGTTATGTGACCTAACCCCATTAAAAGCACGCCTAAGCGCACCTGAGTGTTTGTTACTTCCATCTGTGAACGAAACGTCGGAATATGGAAGCAGGCGCTGCCAGACTTTGAAAACAAAACCTCTGCTGCAGTATTGGGCCTCACTACTTGTGTGCTTATAGTGGTGTAATGATGGACTGCCCCGTGCCCATTGCATGAGGCCGCCTTGTAGGGTCCTGGGCTCCGGAACGGGGACTTGTTTTTTGGAATATATATATATATATATATATATATATATATATATATATATATATATATATATATATGTGGAGTAGCATAAGCATCTGTCATGAACATAAAAATAAAAATATATGTATATATATATATATATCAGCAGCAACTATTTCTTTATTGCTCACCGGCCTCTACAGCCATGACGCATTTCAGCCCGTCAAGGGCCTTGATCACATATATATATATGTATATACATATATTTTTATTTTTATGTACATGACAGATGCTTATGCTACTCCACTCTATGCCACTCCACTTTACGCCACTCACTCTGCTCCACTCCATGCCGCTTCACTCTATGCCACACTATTCTGCACCACTCTACTCTATGCCTTTCTATTCAATGCCACTCCATTCCACTGTACGTTGTTCGACACTACTCCACCCCACTCTACTCTACGCCACTCTACTTCACTCCACACCACACTACTCATCTCTGGTCTATTTCACTCCACTCTACTCTATGCCAGACTGCTCTACTCTATGTCACTCTATGTCACTCCATGCCTCTTTACTCTATGCCATTCCACTCTATCCCACTTTGCGCTGCACCATTCCACTGCACTCTACTGCATTCTATGCCAATCTATACTACTCTAATCTACTCAATGCCACTCCACTCTTCACCACTCGGCTCTAAGCCACTCCATGCCACTCCTCTATATGCCCCTCTGTTCTTCTCTACTCCACTCCACTCTACACCACTCCATCCCACTATGTGCCATTCTATGCCACTCCACTCTACACCACTCTACTCAATGGCACTCCACTCTATGCCACTCTGCGCCACTTCACTCCATGCTACTATACTCTATACCACTCCACGCCACTCAACTCTATGCCACTTCACTGTATGCCACAATAATGTATACCACTCCAAGCCACCACACTCTACACCACTCTATTCTATGCCACTTTGCACCACTCTACTTTATTCCACTCCACTCTATGCTACTCAACTCAATGCCAATCCACCCTACGCCACTTCACTCTACTCTTTGCCACTTTACTCTATGCCACTCCACTCCATTCTACTCTATGCCACACCACTCTAAGCCACTCCACTCCATTCTAAGCCGCACCACTACTCAACAGTACTCTATGCCACTCTACTCTATGCCACTTAACTCCTTTTTCAACATTGACTGTTTATTTTTTTATGCCTTTGTGTTTTTCCTTATTTTTTATTTCCAAGCATTTTTTCGTGCAACCAAAGACAGCATATGTTTTCATGTTTGTGCTCCTTACGTTTCATTTTTTTATTAGTATTACTTCTTTTTATGCACACGCCAGATCCTTAAAATAGTCTTTGCGAGTGTGCATTTTTTTCTTTTACAGTCGCCCACATCCTGAGGTTTATCTTTTTTCCCACATTGCCTGTTTATTTTTAATTACCCCAACTTCCTTTTATGTACATGGCAGATTCTTACTCTACACCATTCTATGACACTCCACTCTATGCCACTCTAAGCCAATCCACTCAACTCTACGCTTCTTCACTCTATGCCACTCTACTCTATGCCACTCTATTTTACACAACTCCATTTTACTGTACATCTCTGTACACCACTGTAGACCACTCCATGCCACTTTATGCCACTTTACTCCACTCAACTCCACTCCATGCCACTGCACTCTATGCCACTCCATTCTACTCTATGCCAGTCCACTCAATGTGACTCTACACTATGCCACCCCACTCTACTCTACGCCACTCTACATCACTCCACTCAATGGCACTCCACTCTATGCCACTCTGTTCCACACCTCTCCACTCCACTCCACCCAGTTCAATTCTACTCTACAGCACTCCACTCTATTCTATGCCACTCTGCTCTATGTCACTTTGCTCTATGCTACTTCACGGCACTCTACACCTCTCCACAGCACACTTTGCCACTCTGCCCCTCTACTCTATGCCACTCTACTCCACTCTACACTACTCCACTCTGAGCCACTGCATGCCACTCCACTCTCCTCTATGGCACTCCACTTTACTCTTTGCCAATCCATGGCACTGTACTCTATGCCATGGCATGCCACTCTACTTTATGCCACTCCACTCTATGCCACTCTCCTCTATGGCACTCTACGGCATTCCACTCTATGCCACGATACTCTACCCGACCCCATTCTACGCCACTATACTCTACGCCACTGCATGCCACTCCACTCTACTCTACTAATCGCCACTCTACTCAATGCCACTCCATTCCACGCTAAGCCACTCCACTCCACCCCTCTCTGCTCTACACCACTCCACGGCACTCTATACCACACTACCTTACGCCACCCCACTCTATACCACTCCACTTTACACCACTATACTGTTTTTTGATCATTGCCTGTTTATTTATTTTTGCCCACGTACTTGTTTATTTTTTATTTTCGAACAGTTTATGCCTTCATATTTGTGCCCCTTACATTTAATTTTTGTTATTAGTATAACTTCCTTTTATGTACACGTCAGATTCTTGAAACAATCCTTGCAAGTGCATGTTTTTTCTTTCTTTTTCAGTGGGCCATCTCCTGAGGTTTATCTTTTTTCCACATTGCTCATTTATTTTTTATTAGTATAACTTTCTTTTATGTACACGCCAGATTCTTACTCTTCACCATTCTATGCCACTCCCCTCTACGTCACTCCACTCTACACCACTCCATTTTACGGCACTCCACACTTCTCCAATCTATTTAACACAGTTCCATTTAACTGTACCCCGCTACACGCCACTCTACCCCACTCCATGCCACTCTACTCCACTCAACGTCACTCCATGCCGCTTTGCACCACTTCACTCTACTCTAACCCACTCCATTCTACTCAACTCCACCCCATGTCACGCCACTCCACTCAATGCCACTCCACTCTACTCTATGCCATTGCACTCTACTCTATGCCATTGCACTCTACTCTATGTCACTATATGACACTCCAATCTACACCACTCCACTCCACAACATTCCATGCCACTCCCCTCCAAGCCACTCTACGCTACTCAACTTTATGCCACTCCACTCTGTGCCATTCTTCCACACCACTCTAATCCACTCCACTCTATATCACTCTGCTCCACTCTCCTCTATGCCACTCTACTCTACACCAAACCACTAACTTTTAGCCATGCTGAACAGCAGCCATTCGGCTGCACAACATGACCTAAAGACATTGGCAAAGTCATTAGATCTTGTGTAGGCGAAACCTGTTGGCTTTGCCAATGTTTGTCTTTTGTTTTCAAGCATTTATGAAACGTACAATATTGTTAAAAAAAATATTTTCTTGGCTTCACCACAGGTCCATTATTCTTCTTCTAATTTATGGTTGGGAAATTACCTCTTTGGATGTAGTTGATGTAGTTAGTTACTTGTAGTCATAGGAATGTAATGTTTAAATCACTGGACAATCTCCTCCGGGATTTCTTTAAGGTGGGTTGCATTCTGAAGGATACATTCATTCATAAGGTATTTCTAAAGATGCTCCGAGTTCAAGATTTGAAATGTTTGAGTTCATATGGCCAAAGACTTGGATTGGAAAATGGCATGTACCAAGGAAAATGCTTCGTTGCAGCTAAAAACCTGATACAAGAATTATTTTGCTGGTGGGAAATTATGTAACAAATTAACTTAGTTGCCCCACTGTGAAAGAGAGAAAAACAGCAATATTGTGGAAGGATGCTCCTGCCATGAAGGAATGGATCTGTGATGAGTTTGTTGACACAAGCCCGAGCTCAATGACATGAACCTAGACTGTTCAAGGCCTAACTTTCACAGAATTCCAAATAACTTGGATTACCGTGCACACCAACTTCACCCTAAAGGAACAGATTGCCAAAAAAACACAAAGATGCTCTGGTATTAAATCTTTCTTCTAAAGAAATTGAACTTAATTCCTCTATAAAGCTACCTCAGAACTGCTGTTCAAGCCCTCATACTCCCAAGTGGATGGTGGTAGCGCTCTGCACCATGGGCTCCCACATTCCACACTGGCAGCTACTTTATTTACAAAGCCATCCTGACTAGCACCCCAACTGATTCTGAAGACAAGTTCAGCACCTCTGGTGGTTATCAGCACACCCACAGCCAGTACACAATAAAATAGCAGAGTAAGGGTCTGATTTTGATCTTAGCGGACAGGTTACTCTGTCACAACGGTGATGGATAACATATCTGCCGAAATATAAATCCCATTATATCCTATGGAATTGATATTTCGGCGGATGGGTTATCCGTCACCGTTGTGACCGAGTAACCTGTTCGCCGAGATTTAAATCAAGCCCATAGAAATGTACAAAAGATAAAAACAAGGCAGCAGGCCTTTTCTATCGATGCACCCAGGATGTGGAATTACATTCCCATATCCATCTGGACCATCTCAATGCTGCACCAATGTAGGAAAGAGTTGAGGACACACCTTTTTAATGAACACTACATCAGAATGCATTAAAAGTGTACAAACCAGCAACCTCTCCTATCACTCATTGACTTTATGCTGGTCATGTTTGACTAGGTTCACACTATAGAAATACCACATACATATTAGCTACATACATACATACATGCATGCCACTCGTGGAGAGGTGTGGTGCAGCGGCCAGGGCAGCTGACTTCGGAGCACAGGGTTCACGGTTCGATCCCCGGCTGTTGCAGCTCAGCTCAGCACCATGTGACTCTGGGCAATAGCTCACTTAATTTCCACTACGGCCCCCAGTGCCTTGAGACCCGTAAGGGTGAGTAGCTGCGCTATATAAAAATGGACTTACTTACTTACTCGTTGAGGCAGACATGACTAGAAAAACGTTTAGGGATTTCCAAGGTACTTGGATGTAGCAGGCCCTGATTGGCTCTCAACTGTGTCCAGGAGGGGTTATATATTAAGCATTCTTTCCATGTGCATAATAATGTAACTGTGTTTCATGAGAGAAAAGTCACCACTGGAAGACACTCTCGTCATTTATTTGCAATTACTTCCTTAAAGTATATATAGCACCTAAAAGCACAAAGTGCCACTCACTGCCATCTGGTCATGCTAGACTGGAGGAAAGTCACAAGTTGAGACCAACCGCGATGAAGCGCAGGCCAGATACAGAGACCAGGTTAGTCCCGCTGAAGAGTTACTTTCTCAAAGTTCAGTGCAAATAGTTCCGTTCACTGTGGAGGAGGCTGCGAGGAGCAGGGAGAGCATCGCGGATGGTCATCACAGTAGCACAAGGAGCAGGTAGGGCAGCGTGGGCTGTCATCGCCGTAGTGAAAAGAGCTGTTTGGGCATCACAGATGATCATTGCTGGAACTTCACATTGGTGTTCACCAAGGTGTGTCATTGCTATAGTGCGAAGTGCAGACTTGGTGTTGCCGGTCGTCGCTGATGGTCAATGTAGTGCGAAGAGTCGGGTTCATTAGAGCTTCAATTGTGCAGTCATCATGGCCAGCAGAGTCTTAACATGAACAGGTTCATTTGTGGTTGAGAAGAGCCCAAATACCCAGGATTTTACCTTTTCTTGTAGAGGAGTGCACTCATATGCCAGTCAAGAGTTCAGGTCCTGGGGAGGCACATCTTGGGGATCAGGGAATCACTCTTGCAGAGGCCAGCAGCGCTAAGGCAGATCCAGGTATGTCCAATGCAGCAGGTCAGATGGGCCATTGCAGGAAGGCCTCTGAAGCTTGCTGTGTCCCTGCAGCTCAGCCAAGTGACAACTGGAGTCACTCAGGTAACCTGGGATGATGGGAACAGGTCCAGCCTTCCTTCTCCGAGAGTAGGATAGGTCTCAAGTGGCAGGACAGTCCTCTGGGGAAGAAGGCAGGCCTCAAGCAGCAGGGCAGTCCTCTGGGGAACAAGACAGGGCTCAAGCAGCAGGGCAGTCTTCTGTGGAAAGGGCAGTCCTACTTCTGTAATGTCCACTGGTCCAGGAGTGCACTTAAGAGTAGCTCTGGAGGTCAAATATTTATACCTGGTTCCAGACTTTGAAGTGGGGGGACATCCTGGGCTACCCCCACATCTGGTTCTAGAACATTCTTCCCTTCCCCTGTCAAGGCTCCAAGAAGTCTGGGGTGCAAAAGGCTGGAGTCAGGTTCCTTTGTGTGTGCTGGAGACAAGCTGTTTGAAGTATAAGTGGGGCAAGAAACACCTCCTACCTGAAGGAAGTGGCCCGAAAAGGGCCACCCGGGTTTTCTACAACCTCCTAATCGCCTTCCACCAAATGAAGAGTCAGTCAGACAGTAGAGATTACAAAACAGTTGTTTATTACAAATACTCTGCAAAGGAGTACAATCTGACATGCACCCTATAATGTCTGCCGAGGGACTGGCCCCCCCAACAGTCTGCAACGCATAATCATTCCTCCCAAGGGCCTCCCAACCACGCCCACAATGGAAAGTTACCGGCTTAGGCCGAACATGAACAAAGGAGGCACAGAAGGATGAGCTACCACCTGCTAGATCAAGGTTGCCGTGCTGGGTTTCGGCGTCTCTTAACCTGGGAGCAGAGCTACACACAAGGATAGGTATGCGAGGGCAGAATGGCCTATTCCTTAGCAAGTCAGAAGGTAACCTTGGACAGAAAAGAAAATAATAACTGAATACAGTGTTCTGCTGAGGCAAGCAATGCGAATAATGAGGCCTAGTACAGGCACAGCCTAATAGGGATTACGAAATTCAAAATGGAGTCACACTCGCTAACTGAAGCTCGCACATTACAGGGATAACTCAGTGGGTTGCATAACGTGAATACGAATGATGTCTAATTTAGCCGCACACTGCTAACCTAATATAACGTAGAACAAGTGTATAACGAGAATGAGATTTTCAAACCTAACAGACCCTCCTTTTAGCAGTGGAGGCTAAATGCTTTATTGGCGCTATTGGGTAGGGTCTTTACAATTCTAAGCAGGGTAAAGAGAAAATGCATAGTCACTTTGATATCAAAGGAAAAGTAAGCAGCACATGTATGGCAAGATATGTTTAGTACTCAAAAATACCCTCATCTATCTGCATAATATCCTGTATTTCTTGCATCATCATATTAGAGACTTTATCATTACGCCTGGCAATTTAGGAGTAGGGGTGAGTTTACTCACACAATAGGTGCAGCATGCTGGAAGGCAATTGACACATAGGCAGCACGTGAAAATGACACCTGCAATAGTGACTAGGAAAAGAAGTATCTTCCAACCCCAGGATGATAGCAGACCCCAAAACCACCCTATGAAGGACCATGAACCATTATCCTGATGAATATCGGATGCAAGCCTATGAGCTTCTTGATAGCTGAGTATACATTTGGGGCATGGTCTGGGATGTAAACGCAGCAACTGCTGCCTATGACGCGATAAGCTCCACCCCTATCTGCATGGATAACGTCTAAAACCATCCGATTCTGAAGAGCAACGAGTCTGGTAGCCTGGAGCTCAGCCGTGATGTTAGTGAGTATGCCTGCTGTAGTGTTGATAACCCCTTCAAAAACCCTGGTGAGACGACGAATGTTAACACTGTTGTACATAGGTCCCCAGAAAGGCACAATACCCTTCATGGCATCCATGAATTGCTGTAGAGTAGTATCAGTTTGATCGATATCTGCTGTGTCAATAACTCTCCTTACCCGGGACAAATATACACCTCTCCGCTGCAGCCTATGGTCTTTGTGATAATTGGACGGTGCAATGTAAACGGGAGGTAAAAGGAAAGAGACATAATACAGGCCAGACCATCCCCTAGGGAGCCATGTATCAGCCTGCTCCCCACAAACAAAGTATACATTTGGAGGAGTGAGCAAAGGCGGGCTACTAGTAGTGTTTAATCGATAGGTGTAGTTACAACTGCTCTGGCCCACCATAGTATTCCCAGAACCTTCAACACAGAAACTAGCTGCTGTATGAACCACAGGTACGGGCATGGCTTTATCTTCAGTGATATTTTGTTCATGGAAACATTTAAAGTATTCAGTAACATTAAATCCCTGAAAATCCGACATTTCATTTTGCAGCCATGTGGCATTCTTGGTACCTTCGTAAACATTCATGCAAGCATGTGGATGTAACGTACCCACCTTTCCTCTTGTGCCAGGTGTATTACCCTGGTGTACCACAATATATTCCAACACTGCTTCATAGCATCAGTATGGTAATGTATATACACCATGGAAAGCAACAGGAACCATGCCTCACAACTACTTAGGTACGACAGGGGTAAAGACACCAGTAAATCATTCTTGTGCATAACTGAGGGGAGTAACTCGCACACCCAACAATTCGTGGCATTTGTTGTGTTATGTACTTGGTGAAGCATTTGCAGGAAAGCATTTTCAACATATGTCTGTCTATGTCTCTCTTTATGTGGGGCCAACGTAACGAACAGATGCTCAGGTGGGATCGGGGTAGTCCCTATCAAAGTGTGCACAGGATGCTGTTCTTCTAAATACCATACTACCCCAAACAGTATTATCATCACTATGAGGAGGAACACTACCACCACTATCTTACTCCTAATAGACCAGCTAGACCACACAGGACTACTCTGCCCTGGTGATGGTGCCGCTGGGGCTGTTCCTCTTCCATGACAGCACGGCCAAATAGAAACATGAGAAGAGCCTTATGAACCGGAGCCACAAGAATACAACCGACCAGAGGGGCACTGTCTACCCAGCGTCCAGTTAGAGCCTTGCTGGCAGGCTCCTATCGTTCATCAACGATGGTGCTCTGAAGCACTCCCTCGAGGGGGCCGCGCGATCGCTGCCCTTACTGGAAACAAATCCTTCTTCTTTCAGGATAGGGCACCCTCCTGGGGAAGTACCCTCAACGATCCTGTCCAGTGTCTCAGGCAATGCACCAGTGTGGCTCACCCTAATCTGTCGCAGGCACTGCAGACATAGTACCTACACCCTAATCTCAAGTCCTTCCCTAACTCCTGGACTGTCCCTCTGGCGCACTGTCCTTCTTTCGGGGGGCGCAAATTATACCTGTTAACTCCAGGCACTGTTTCATCAACAAAAAGGGGGTGAAACTCAGGCTCAGAAAGGCATGGGGACTCAGGTGCCAGTGGATCAGATGGGGCAGAAACCAGGGCAGCCCTTATCTCCGTAGGGACCGCCTCAAGAAGGGTGGCGTCACTCTCTGCGTCCGTCCGCGCCCACCTTAGCCGGGCGTCAGAGAAGGGAACAAAGCGGGGCACCCTTTCCCCTTCCTGGTCAGCAATGCCGTCGAGCACCCACTTGTTATAGGGAAGTGGGAGAGGAACCCTCTTGCAGTGTGTACCATGCACCCAATTTTTCCGGCCGTCGAGTTTCACTGCCATCCTAGTGGCAAGGAGGACCAACAGGGGGCCCTTCCAACGAGGCTCCAGGCAGCTCTTCCTCTGGAAGTTCTTGACAAGGACGTAATCTCCGGGCTGCAGCTGATGCCCGGGCCCCTCTGGTACCGGCTGCAGTGTCTGCTGAATCTGTTGATGAAGAGAACGAAGATCTTTAGTTAACTCATACAGATAGTCTATAAGCAAAGGGTGTTGTATCTCAGAGAAGCGCTTTGGCCTTGGAACGCCCCAGATATTGGCAGGGTGGCCAAACACTACCTCATACGGTGACAACCCTGTCCTAGAGTGTGCCGTCGTCCTGGTGGATAACAAGGCCTGGGGCAACGCATCTGGCCATTGCAATCCTGTGCTTTCCTGTATCTTTGCTAACTTCAGCTTGAGAGTACCATTATATTTCTCAACCAGACCTGCTGACTGGGGGTGATTAGCTGCATGAAACTTCTGCCTGATGTGCAAACCTTCGCACACCAGTTGGATGACCTTGGAATTGAAGTGACTTCCGTTGTCACTCCAGATCACACGCGGCAATCCGAAGCACGGGAAGAACTCCTTTATGAGTGCCTTCGCCATAGCCGTATTCTCTTTAGTGGGGTACGCTTCAATCCATTTACTGAATGCACAAATCTCTACCAGCACATACTTCAGATTGTTGACTCGTTCCATTTCGATGAAATCCATCTGGAGAACCTTGAAAGGGAAGGAAGGCAGTGCAAAGTTACCAGAGGGTGTAGGAGTACCTTTCCAAGGATTATGGGTCATACAAATCATACAGTGTTTCACTAGATGAGTGGCTCCCTTGGAAATATTGTCATTCTGCCACACTGGGTCCAACACCTTACATATTCCCCTGGCGCTGATGTGGGCTGGGCCATGGGCCGTAGTAACCACAGGAAGTACATAGGCATTAGGTAACATCCATCGCTGTTTCTTGGACTTATCAGTCCAGCACCCATCCTCATCCAGACACCCTGTACTCTCCTGCCATATTGCCAATTCATCTAGGGTCGCCTCGCTTTGTATCTCCTTGACATTTTCTAATGTGTCCTCGAACATTCCATTGTCTGGGACCCACCTAGCAGGACCTGCCAAAAACATCTTTTTCATCTTTGATCTAGCTGTCTCTTTAGCTGTTTGATCTGCAAACGCATTTCCTCTCCCAACATCATCTGTTATTGCTTTGTGGGCACTACATTTTATTATTGCTAACTTATCGGGAAGTGTTAGAGATGACAAGAGTCTATGTATCAATGGGCCATTCTGTATTCGTAATCCATGTGATGTTAAGAACCCTCTCTCTGCCCAGAGGCGTCCAAAATTATGGGCGACCCCAAAGGCGTACTGGCTGTCAATATAAATATTGACAGTCAGTCCCTCACTCAACTCACAAGCCCGAAGAAGGGCAACCAACTCTGCAGCTTGGGCTGATTGGTATGGGACACGGGATGTCTCAACTATAGTGGGTAACGTTGTAATTGCATATGCTGCAATGGTGGTGCCATTTGGTAGTTTGAAACAAGAGCCATCAACATATAGTTCTCCTTGGGGGTCAGATAGGGGAACATCAGTCAGGTTTACCCGTCCTTTCGTCTCCTCTTCCGTTCTGTACACATAATCATGTGCATCTGTGTCATTACTCGTCGAAGGGAGGGGTAGTAACGTGGCTGGGTTCAGAGTGGCACATCTTTTGATGGTAATGTGCGGAGCAAATAAAGTTAGTTCATATCCAGTCAGACGTGCACTAGTAAGGTGCTGTGTCTTTGTCTTATTCAAAAGCGTATCCACAGCATGGGGTACCATTACCGTGAGATCAGTATCAAGAACGAGCCCTGCCGATTGTCTGATAGAAACTGCCACCGCTACCGCAGCTCTTAGGCAGCTCGGGAGTGCTCTGGCTACGTTATCCAGTATAGCAGAAAAATAAGCGCAGGGTCTTTGCTTACCACCAAAACCCTGTGTTAAAACAGAAAGCGCGCAACCGTCCGCCTCATGTACGTAAAGCACAAAAGGCTTCTGGTAATCAGGAGTACCAAGCACAGGAGCAGAGCAAAGCGCAACCCTTAATTGCTCAAAAGCTTGCCGGCATGCAGATGTCCAAGGCAGGGGTTCATGCACTTCTTTGGTGGTCAGGTAAAGGAGGGGTTTTGTTAGTAAGGAATAATTGGGGATCCAGTGTCGACAATTCGAGGTAATACCAATAAATGCGCGTACTTCACGTTGGGTCTTAGCAACAGGCATATTAGTGATAGCAGTAATGCGCTCAGGTGTTAGTCTGCGACCCTCCTTCAACAGTAGGTGACCTAAGTAGGTGACCTCCTGTCGACAATATTGAAATTTGGAAAGGGACACCTTATGGCCATAGCGCGCCAAATGTAATAGCAATTTTACAGTGGCTTCTTTACAACCATCCTCAGTATCAGAGGCCACAAGGAGGCCATCTACGTACTGCAATAACACATTACCAGTGGGAAGTACCAAAGAATCCAATTGACTTTTTAAGGCTTGACTATAGATACTAGGACTTTCTGTATAGCCTTGAGGAGCCCGACAGAATCTAAAGCTCCTGCCGGCTAGGGCAAATCCAAACAGATATCTGCTATCTGTATGAATAGGAATGCTAAAGAAAGCATTCTTCAGATCAATGACGGAAAAGAGTTTTGCTGATGGGGGAATCATTGTCAATATCGTGGTGATGTCTGGAACTACAGGGTATTGGGGTACTACTATTTTTTTGACCTCTCTGAGGTCAATTACAAAGTGATAAACATCGGGATGAGCATCACAAGTGTCCAAGGGCGTCTTCTTGAGAATCAGAAGGATAGGGCTATTACACACAATAGCCACAGTCTCCTCAACCACGCCAGACTCAATCAAATCTTGTAATATTTGCAACAAGGCCTTTTCTCTTGCTTGTGAAATCTTATACTGAGGAGTACGTGGCAATACGGCATTGTCTTTGACCTGAATAGAGACCGGCGGGTTCTGGAGTAACCCCACATCCGTGTCTCCTGCCGCCCATAAGCTACGGGGCACCTCCTTGAATTCAGCGGGGAAAGGTGCATCTTTTGCAAAGCATTGTTTTGCATGAGCCACTAGTGGCCCAACGGTCATGTAAACACCATCTGGAGAACAAAAGATGGTGGCATGTAATCTCTTCAACAAATCCAATCCCATCAAATTCTTCCCACAATTTGTCGTTAACAGGAAAGGCGAATCCACAGTAAAGGGACCAATAGTCAGAGCAAGAGGTTTGGAAATGGGGCTAACAACCGGCATGCCTGAGAAACCTACCGAAACATTGTTTTGGCCAGACAGAGCTGCCCCTGGGACCAGCGAACGAGAAACAGAGCTATTCATAGCACCCGTGTCAAGTAAGAACGTCTTGGGCGTGCCCTGCAAATCCGCAGTGACATAAGGTCCCCGCTGCTCTACAGGCACCGGAACCGGTCCCTTACCCTGTCCCTGGCTGTCCTAGCTGTGGGACATCCCCGTCAATTCATCCATGTCATAGTCGTCATGGTAGTACTGCCTTCCCCGTGGTTCGCCGAAATAGTTCTTGCTCTGCTGAGCATACGATGTATCCTCAGACTGGCCCTCTCTTCAGCCCACACCCCCTCTACCACGTCCTCTAAAACCCCTACCTCTTGGGGCTTCTACTCTCTGCAACAACTCTGGGCACTCACTTCGCCAATGCCCCTCCTTTTTACAGTATGCACATTGGTTGTACCCCACGGGCACACCCGGTGTACTGTTCTGGTCAGACCGGGACCCCGCTGGGCCGGACCCGAACCCCTACCTCTTCCATTTCTCCTCGCCACTTGCTGCATCAACACCCTTGTCTTCAACTCCTTTGACTTTTTCTCCACCTTCTCTTTGTCCTCATTCTCTCTATGCTCGTAGTACTGTGCCATACTCAAAATTGCTGATGGGGATGAGGTGGTCCAAGTACTTTCCGAAGCCTGCAACCGAATCGCAATCTCGGGAAGCAAATTAGTGACAAGCCTGTTGACAAACAAACGAACACCACCCTCCAGCGACAAATCTTGGCCACTAAAATCCAGAAACACCACTTCAAACCTAGTAAAGAAATTGGACACACTTTCCTCCTTCTTCTGACGACATGCAGTCAACTTGTCCAAATCCACTCGTCTCGGCAGGATAAGGGAATGCATGTAGTGATAATACGCCCCGGCAAGGCTAATAACTCCGCCTTCGGTTTCTCTCCGGGCTTGCGCTCCTTATCCCATGCCCTGATCTCAGTCCATGTTCCACCCAATTCCACCACATGATCCTGCGTATGCACCTGTCTCCATATATCTACCAGTACCAACAGACCGAAAAACAACTCTATATCAGCTAATGTCATCACCATGGAGGAGGCCGCCTCCGTCAATTCTTTATAGTACGCAGTTGGATTTTTCTGAGGGTCCGGCAACTGTCCTTTTAGGGATATTACCTCACTCCTCTTCCAAGGAGTGTAGATCCACTGTTCCTGGAAATGGGCCGCCACTCGTGGGCGAGTGACAATATTAATCCCATCTCGCAACTCTGGTATTTCGGGGTGGTAAATGGGATGAACTTCCCTCATGGGGAACTGTAACACTGTTGTCGGGACCTTCTGGAGCAATCTACCCTGATAACCCACCAATGTCGTCACATTACTGAAAACCTAATTTGGGGCCATATCTGTAGTATATACCCTATCCCGAATGTCATAAATTATCTGTGGTGCAATACCCTTGAAACACTGTTCCCACAAGCCTATCAGCGTAGCCGACATATGCTTAAGAGCATGTTGTTGTATAAACGCCTCATAATCTTTCATCACGCTCCACACATCTTCCACACTATAAATTGGATTCTGGGCCCACTGTGCAGCCTGGTCAGCCACCATTCTCTTTTCCTCATCACCCACAGCAGAGCACACCAGCACTTTATCCATGCGTTCACGTGCCGCTGCCCAGTTCACTTCATACCCTCCACGCACAGGCGTCTCGGCATTTCGCAATGTCTGAGGTAACACACTCAAAGGGGAAAGGGCAGAGGAAGAAACAGGTACCATCACGCACAAGGACTGTGTTGCAAGAGTAAGAGGAGGCGTGACCACAGGTACGGAGTCGGGAAACAGAATAGGGAAACTGACGGCTCCCGCCCCTGTAACTTGCGAAAGTGGGGAAGAAGCAGGTGGGGCCGGGGCCGAAGCAGTAGAGCCAGAAACAGGGAGCGTAGAAATAGCAGAACCAGAGGCCGAAGGCTGAGGTGTTGGGATCATGGGATATATCCGGTCGGGGCATAAGGAGGTGGGGGTCGAGAATCCAATAACTCCTCAACGAAAACATCACCTTCCTCTCTAGCAACATAACACTTATCACTCTGCAATCGAAACTTCCTATCTGCACACTCTATGCCTTTCTCGATCTTTTCTCTCTCATATGCCATTGCTTTCTGCGTTATTGTTTGCGTCTGTCCTCTCCGAGATTGCTTCTCCGCTCTCATACGTCATTGCTTCGCTTCCTTCTGCCATCTCCTCAGAGAATCAAACATCGACTGCCTGCTCTTTTTGGCGAACAATTTTTCCTGCAAGTAATTCAACTTCTGTTCATCGAATGTGCCAGTAAGTGGCCACTGTAACTCAACATTGTCCCTCGTATATTTATTCCACAATGTGCTAAACATAATAGGGCCAATACCATGCTTGACGTATACGTCAAAATTTGGGGTACCCTCTGGAGGCGCCGGCTGCCTTTCATCCAATCGAGCTTCAATGGAACAACACCGACATCCAAAACACCCTAACTTACTTAGACAAGGCATCTTAATATAAGAAAAACACAAAGAGGTGTCCTCTGGGAATGCTTTTTTAGACACTACTCATAGATACTTTACCAAGCACAACACTCAATCAACCAACATCCAACCGTAAGGGTTACTGCTCAAATGAACTGTCACGATGAGTTGGCACAGAAATATACAGATCATACGTCTGACAGAGTATCAAGCAAACGAGGACGGACGTAATAGTGCGCCGCCGGCTTCTTTCAAAATAGCCACGAGAAGAATTAAATTTTAATACATAGTGGATCTGCACGGAACGTGGTTAACAAGTGCCAACCAGTCAGTGGTATTCCTCAGTTGTGGATTGGATTTACACAGCGATTTCCGAAATAATTTCCGCACTACTGTGGAGGGTTTTATGAGCAAGTGATAAACAGTCCATGGTATCTTCTAATCAGGAAGTGGACCTACACAGCAATTTCCCCAGTAGTTTCTCCACTATTGGAAGTGGTCTATTAATGTTTTTTATTCAACGAGAGTACACTAACCTGTTATCTTGAGAAAGATGGTTCAACCAGAATAAACCATCGAAATGCGTCGACGCCAGCTTACCACAAATTCATCAATCTTATGTTACCCTAGATGTTGATGGACTGTGGTGCATCAGGGTTCATTTGAAAAATTTGTAGAGTTGGATATGGTACTTTATGACAAAGTTTAATGTCTGTTTTAACTCTCGTTTTGTGTTTTTAATATTATCCTATTTTGTGTATGTTATTATCGCATTTGAGTTTTAAAAAAAATAATCTTTTGTCATATGTATGAAATGACTTTTTAATCTTGTGTAATATTTTTAATAAATTGATCTTTCAGACTTATGATCTCTATATTTCTGTGCCAACTCATCGTGACAGTTGATTTGAGCAATAACCCTTACGGTTGGATGTTGGTTGATTGAGTGTTGTGCTTGGTAAAGTATCTATGAGTAGTGTCTAAAAAAGCATTCCCAGAGAACACCTCTTTGTGTTTTTCTGTTTGAACTAATCCTGGGCATAATACTTCGCTACGCTCACGGAGCATGCAAAGTTTGTGCTATTACGCACTACGCAAATTGCACGTAGCAAAGTGAAAAACTGTGCTAATTGACGTAGCGTAGCAGCAGTATACTAAACACCCAGAAATGCTTTGATAAAGCAAATTTCTATGCTAAAAAGCATATAACCAATTCACAAAAGTGAACTTTGCTATAAAATATCAAGCAATGAGAGAGGTGATGATTTTGGGGTCCCCCCTAACCTAGGGGGAAGACCAAGCAGATGCCTTGAACACAAAAAGCATATCATGTGAACGATTCAGTGGTGGTCCCTTCCTCCTAGGACCACCCCAAGCACAGTTATGGGCAAAAATACAATCCCAACCAAAGGCCCTGCAAAGCATTATGGGACGAGATTAGCAGTGGACAGTGAATATTATAGTGTTCAATATCAAAATAATTCTACAAAGAGCTGCAGTTCAACTAGTTGTTACTAGATGTCCCTCACGAGTCAAATGCAAAAGCATTGAAATTATTAATACATCAAGCTGCAGTTCCACTAGTCGTTACTAGATGTCCCTCACGAGTCAAATGCAAAAGCATTGAAACCCTTTCATGAAGCTTTTGCATTTGACTCGTGAGGGACATCTAGTAACGACTAGTGGAACTGCAGCTCTTTGTAGAATTATTTTGATATTGGATACTATAATATTCACTGCCCACTGCTAATCTCGTCCCATAATGCTTTGCAGGGCCTTTGGTTGGGATTGTATGTTTGCCAATAACTGTGCTTGGGGTGGTCCTCAGAGGATGGGACCACCACTGAATCGTTCAAAAGATGTGCTTTTTGTTTTCAAGGCATCTGCTTGGTTCTCTCCCTAGGTTAGGGAGGATACCAAAATCATCACCTCTCTCACTGCTTGTTAATTTATTGATTTCACTTTTGTGAAATGCTATATGCATTTTAGCATATAAAGACAGAGATACTTATTTTATCTTAACTTGCACTGTGCAAGATGCCTTTGGCAATTATTGTACAGTGCAGTCAAGCAAGCACACAGCTACGCACTATGCAATTTGCATAGCTACGTGTAGTTCATAATGTACTTCACGTAGCTACGTGAAATGCTACTACGCAAACTACGCCCAGGGTTAGTTTGAACCCTAGTCCTTTGGGTTTCCAAGGGTCCCTCTCTCTTTGTTTTAGAATCTTAATATAAGACACATACACTGTCCCCAAGGGACAAATATAACATCAACCAACAAATGGTCCAAGACCCAAATCAAAGCGGTCCAAAAACCGCACAAGACAGTCCACAGACTGTACCAAGACAAGAAGACAGGCTCTAGCCCCAGACCTTTTCAAGAATAAGCCGAATTTCCAGTTGGCCTGGCAGATTGTTCGCAAACAGCCCCAAACCTTTTCAAGAATGGGCCGAAATTTCCAGTTGGCCTGGTAGACCGTTCACAAACACTCTGTGTCATTTCAAGGGTCCGCAAACCCACCAAGTTCAAGACAAGACAGTCCGGAGACTGTACCAGACACAGTCCGTAGGCTCGTGCCGTTCAACCAGGGCGCCACATTTTCCAAGAATTCAAGTCACTCACCTGGTGCACTCAGGTCGCGCAATATTATTCTCCACTGCCGACTCTTCGGACCAAACGGTCAAATTCAAAGTTCTGCCTTCTCAGGACCCCAGCCAGTGACCACTAGACGAGGAGTCGACCGATCAGACGGGCGGGGCAGCCAAGAGAACCAGGCTCTTATCGTGTGGGGATCCCCGATCCGCCCGACCGACCGGACGCAACCCCAACCCTACAACCCGATTATGGGCGAGTTGGGTCACCTTGCGGAGTCCCTGTTCGGGCGCCAACTGAAGGAAGTGGCCCGAAAAGGGCCACCCAGGTTTTCTACAACCTCCTAATCGCCTTCCACCAAATGAAGAGTCAGTCAGACAGTAGAGAATACAAAACAGTTGTTTATTACCAATACTCTGTAGAGGAGTCCAATCTGACCTGCACCCTAAGATGTCCGCCAAGGGACTGGCCCCTCAACAGTCTGCAATGCACAATCATTCCTCCCAAGGGCCTCCCAACCACGCCCACAATGGAAAGTTACCGGCTTAGGCTGAACATGAACAAAGGAGGCACAGAAGGATGGGCTACCACCTGCTAGATGGGTACACGCTATCACTATCTCAAGGTTGCCGTGCTGGGTTTCGGCGTCTCTTAACGTGGGAGCAGAGCTACACACAAGGATAGGTATGTGAGGGCAGAATGGCCTATTCATTAGCAAGTCAGAAGGCAACCTTGGACAGAAAAGAAAATATTAACTGAATACAGTGTTCTGCTGAGGCAAGCAATACGAATAATGAGGCCTAGTACAGGCACAGCCTAATAGGGATTACGAAATTCAAAATGAGCTATCTCATTTTTCCTCACCCGTACTATCTCTCCGCTGTTACCTTTCCCTTTTGTTTTGTTTTGTTTTCTTCCCTTTACCTCACCACTTCTATTCGACCCTATCATCATTTCACCTACTCCCTTGTTGTGAACCATACTCACGTACTCTGTGACCATCGTCTAGCTCAGTATTTTCCGTTGGTTACATTCGCCGTTTACAAATTTCTTTCCAGTAGACTGTGCATTACGATACGGTGTATGAATAATTATTTTCCACTCATGCGTTCTTTTTCACTGCGATTCCGTTGTAGCATGTCATGTGATTCATTCTATCAGTGTCTACTGTGTACCACTATTTTGACGTGCTTGCAATTTTGGTCACCTTTCTGACTCCGTCTAGACACCTTCTTCGTGATATGATTTATCTGTGTACTGACACAGTTCTGTGTTTTACACCATGTCTTTCACTTCCACATGGATAGCAACACATTATGGTTCTCTTGTGCCTTTGCACTACATTTCCAGTATGCTTGTTTCACCTTGTTTGGTCACCTTTGACCGGTCCATGCAGCGTCACCAGTTGTTTTAATACCGGTCTCCATTCTTCACTGCTAGCACCTCCAACGACCCTTGTCACTGTGCCCAGATGCACAGCCACAGTCTGTTGTAATTTACCCATGTTTCTTTGTATTTTAGGCTTTCCTCTGCTGTGTTTTTTTGTACCTCGATTCACTTCATGTATTTCCCCTGGGGTTTCCTCCACTTTTCCTGGTGATAGTGCGTGTCGTTGTCACTAGTTACGCAGATACACATTGTGTGTATGAGTGTTCCTCATCATTTGACATACTTTGTATCTTTCCCAGCCCTGAAGAGTCACGGGACTACCACCCATTGTGACGAAACACGTGTCAGCTGGTTCTTCCTTTTGCTTTGTTTCATCATTAAATAATCTTGATTCACACAACTGATGTCGATCTTGAATTGGGCAACTTTTGAGACTTTGCTTTGATCTATTATCCCAACTACGTGTGCACAGGATAGTGTTCATATTACCAGTGTGGGTTGTTGACTCACACGAATTACGGGGGTTATTGGGTTACTTCCCCCAACCTGGTAGCACCGTACACATACATTAGCTAGTGTTACATAGACGCGTACGAGTCTGAGCGCCATTTCCCTGATGTACGGAAAACCCTACACAGCTTAAATGTATTTCTACTTGCTCCCAATCAAAAGTTAGCACATAATTGTAATAAGGTAATCCAATGTTATCTAATGGGAGAAAGAGGCCTTACAGTAGTGAAAAACTAATTTAGTTTTTTTTTACCTCCAGGCTATGTAGTCTTTAAACCAACATATCCTACTTTTTAAATACAATGCACCCTGCCCTGTAGGCTTTTAGGATCTACTTTAGGATTGACATATGCTTAAACAAGCATTGATAAATGGAATAGGTTTTGCCTATATAATTAATAATCATTTATTTTTTGTAGGTTTTATGTTGGTGATCAGATGTAAATCTGATATGGTAAACTAATATTTTAACGGGAATACCTGAATGACAGAAGGTATGGGTGTGACATGCAAAAGTTGTGCATACTCACTGATGGATGTAGTGAAAATAGTAACCCCTTACTCTCTGGGGACACTGTAGGAGAATAAGGGACAACATTACAATGAGCTGAACCAGGAAGAACAAAATGGTGCAGAAATAAAATGCACAGGTAAGCGACTTACTAAGAGTAAAGTATGTATTGCTGCCCTGAGCAGGTGCTACTGAATATGGGGGGATTCTTCTAAAAACTCCAGTGGTGGAAGAGTAGAAAAATACACGGAAGTCAGGAAAGAAAAAAAAAGATGGTCGTCGAAATCACTGAAACAGGGAACTAAAGAAACCCAACTGTATATATTGACACGATGGGAAAAAGAGGGGCTTTTTAATATATCAGTGACGGTTTAAATTAAGTAGAGGATGTAAATAGATTTGAAAATTAACTCATATTGTATTGAAAGATGAAGGCTAAATAATGAATGCCCATACACCCACACTATCAAGGCCATCAGACGCCTATCAATATTGCCCCGCACATCGAAATCGTAAACTTAGTTGTAACTAACACAGATCCTGCTCTCTTACTCAAAAGAGTTTGCAAAAGGCTTTCCCATTTATACACATACACTCATGTAACAAAAAACTAAGAGGAAGTAGGCTCACTGATTTAGGGGTTTAGATCCCCCAGCAATCCTGTGGTACAACCAAATAATTTTCTTAGATATTAGATACAAAAACATACCTTACTGGAGAGTCACACAGTACTGATACTACAAAGATTGCACTACGAAGATCCATACTGACTGAACAAATCGTAAACCCTATCGCCAGGGAACACCTTCCAAACCCTATTCCTCAGATCGCCTTCAATTGCAAAAATTAATGAGTTTAAACAACTTCCTTGTCAGACCGTAGCAGATTTATTTTAATACTAGTATTTGACAAATGAGCGACACTAGGCATAACTATGACTATAAGCCAACAAATTTAGGCAATAAAAAAAATCGACTGGAACATAAAAAGCGCATTGCAATAAATTAAGAGGAAGAAGAAACTATCAGGCACATGCATCAACCTTTTTTGCAAGCGCAAAAGGTGCGATTCGCAAAAATCGTCCGTATGCGCCCGCAAAAAGGGCTTCTGCGATGCATCAAACTGTAAGGCTATTTATTGCGATTCCTTAAATGCAATGCATGATGAAATCGCAAATAGCGATTTCACTAATAGGGGCCGCAAATTACAATCAATTTGAACTTGATGGTAATTTGCAAAGACTTTGAAAAATGCACTAAAGTGCATTTTTCAAAGTTGTAGGTTACACACACACACATGCCCTTGGGGGATGTGTGTGTGCAACATGTGTGCACAGATCAGTTTCAGGGGTGCAACAGGGTGTCCTTTTGACACCCTTGCACCCTTGAAATTGCATGCGCAATTTGCGAGTACCTATTGGTACTCGCAAATTGCGCATGCAATTTCCCATTCAATTTCCCATTCATTCCTATGGGCCTGTAGGCCCATAGGAATGAATGGGAAGGCATTCCTTCATTGCGACTCGCAATTTGCATAGGCTTTTGCAATTCCTTAATTGCGATTCCTTAATAATCGCAATTAAGGAATCGCAAAAGCCTACATTGATGCATGTGCCCCTATATCTCTGGAAAAAAGGAAACCGACCTGGGAATACGGCAAGGAACACATTTCACCTCAGTTGAAACAGCTCCATTTAAAAGAGACTGAGGGGCTTATTTATGAGCCCTTGCGTCACTTTTGCGCCGCCGGTGCGTCACTTTTTGTGACGCACCAGCAGCGTAAAAAATGCGCCATGGTGCGTCAGATTTACAAAGTGACGCATCTAGGTAGATGCGTCACTTTGTAAACCCCTGCGCCACATTATACCTGCGCCAGGTATAATGTATGCAGGGTGGGCGTTCCAATGCAAGTAAGCCTCGTAGAAGTGACGCAGTGAAATCTATGAGATTTCACTGTGCCACTTCTAGGACGCAAATGCGTCAATATCTTACGCCTGCCTCACAGCAGGCGTAAGACTGACGCAGGCACATTTGAAATGGGAGTTGCCCATGTGAAATGACCCATTGCTGGAGTTGCGTCACTTTTGTGACACACTCCAGCAATGCGTCATTTTTGTGCCTACAGATACGCCAGAAATACTGACGTATCTGTAACTTCTTGCGGCATGATGCGTCATACTGTAAATATGACTCATCCAGCATGTCGCAAGGAGGGCACAATGAAAAGTGACACATCGCTGTTTTCATGCAGCGATGCGTCACTTTTCAAAAATGAGGCCCTGAGTGGGATTAGTCACCGCAAATAGATATACTGAGCCTGACTCAGACACCCACAGACACAGCTCCAACCTCTCCAAAACAAGAGGAGCAGCGATAGTCTTCAGAAACTATCTTGCACTAAAAATTGTGAATAATGGGCAGATGCGCACAGCTGCTGTGCATCTGTAAAAGTGTAAATAGCAAATGAGATTATGACGATTGGGTAATCTGTTCCAAGCTAAAACGCATAATAATGGAAGGGATTGGAACTTAGCCTCTGATTCAGTCCTAGGAAGAACTGCTCTCTGTGACAGAGGCAAGTTCGCAGGCGGGCAATATGAAAATATGTTATGAAGCATTATTTAGTGATTATTCCTCCCAAGAACAGAGAATGCACTTTCCTTTCTTGTGCACATGTTACAAGCTCCAGAATCGACTATTTATTTTTGGGACTCGTCCTAGCCGTCCCAAAGGTCCACCCGTGTGAAATATCAAAATACTGTCTGCATGACCATAGGCAGCTGAGCTGTAATTCAACACTGGCATAATTGCTTCTTCAGTGAAACATGGTGAATAAACACAACAAAATTAAAAACGCCAGATGACATCAACCAAATCTATTTCCATCTTCAAAAGTACATAAAAAACTATGAGGTCTCAGTGGACCCACAGGTGCATAGAACACGGGGCAATGGGCCAGCCTACTTCAGCCATTCGGTAAGTTCACTATGAGTGACTGCATTTTGCTCTTGCACATGTGCAAATGCACTGAAACATTAGTTCTCTTCAGTACCAGAGCTAGTTCAACGATCTTTTTTTTCCTGAATAATGCAGAGAAGGGTGTCAACAGGTTCTACATATGAATTTCTTTAATTAACCAAACAAATATCCTCCATGCTTTCTCACTCATGTCAAAGGCAGAGCTGTCGACCTTGGCGCTATAAATGTATCTATAGTTTTATATTATACAATCATCGTGCTCATGCTAGAATTTATTGACTGGGTTGACCAAATTATATTTTGCATTCAACACTGCGTTCAACAACTGTATAACCAATGTTCACCAAAATTAATGTAAGGCATCGCAGTATTTGAAGTTATTGAATCCGCACGTTGACTGCAGCATAAACAAGGGGGTCCTCACAATGGAGTAATTGAAAGGGATTGGGCAGCAGGAGCTAAGTAATAAGGAGAAGAATAGAAATTGCGGTAAAATACGAAGCATGAAAGAACATGTATAACTGAATGAGAAGGTAAGGAGGGATGCCTAAAATGCGATAGGTGAATGAGAGGAGAACAGAAGATTGTTTGGGGATTAGAAAGATATATATATATATATATATATATATATATATATATATATATTATCTACTGGCAGTCGCTAGTAGATAGTTATAGTTAGGACATATTTTCCATAGGAAATCCGCAACATTCTATTTGAAATAACTTTGGCGCCGGTTGACGAATCTTCGCGAAATTTTCCAACTTGTTGGGGCGCTCCGGTCCGCTCCTATCATGAAAGTCTCGGGGTGATTTGGCAAGCGGGGACCGAGAAAAAAGGGGGGTCCCAAAACGTGTTTTCCCCATGCAATTTTCCATAGGAACCTTTAGTCGCAGCTACAGCCCGAACTGCTGAACGGAATTACACCAAATCTGCCAAAAAGGTAGCCCTTGGTTCAGAGTCGTGCCTTTTGGTTAAATGGTGTAAATCCGTTCAGTAGTTCCTGAGAAATTTGAAAAAGAAAACACATATATATCTGGGCGGAGCCTAACCACACATGTCATCGTGAGATCTGATTGGCTGTCAGCACTTCATCCTGGAATTGCTGGCAGCCATCTTGGGACCAATATAAATGATAGTACCCCATTGAAATGCATTGTAGTGAATCGAAGATTTTGAGGGTTACCAAAAGGAGAACTATACAGGGTGATAACAGACTTTAGTTACATTAGAATTCATTTGTTGATGGTACCATACTAATTTCAGGAATTGTGGTGTGTTCTAAGGTGATTTTACCCTGTGAAAAACCTTCTGCTGGGATATCATGAATCATGTTTGAGAGAAAACTATTTTCACATGCTTGTCCCATACAGTTTTGGAAGGTGCTCCAGAAGCTAAAATGAGAGCATATTTTCTGTAAATTCACATTATCTTTCTCAGTCATGTGAGAATGAAGTCTGACATTCTCAGTAAAACATGTACATCCAACAAGGGCAGAGACTGTCAGTTGATTCCTTTGTGTTCTACTGCAGCTTCCCAGAGTGTTCTAAAGAACAACTAGAGTGCTAACAGCCTTACTTATGACAAAAGTATGGCACACCTGAAGCCATCTTGATTGGAATAAACTGGTAACACTTAAAACATTTAATTTAAAAAGGAACAAAATGAGGGGGTTCATTTTGCCATAGAAATTATGGTTAGTGCTGTAGAAAGAAAAATTAGGACATGTTTTAAGTGAGATCTCAAATATCTTCCTGTTATATTTCAACAGGAGCAGCCTGTCAGTTGATGCCTTTGTGTTCTACTGCAGCTTCCCAGAGTGTTCTAAAGAACAACTAGAGTGCTAACAGTCTTACTTATGACAAAATTATGGCACACCTGAAGCCATCTTGATTGGAATAAACTGGTAACACTTAAAACATTTAATTTAAAAAGGAACAAAATGATGGGGTTCATTTTGTCATAGAAATTATGGTTAGTGCTGTAGAAAGAAAAATTAGGACATGTTTCAAGTGTGATCTCAAATATCTTCCTGTTATATTTCAACAGGAGCAGCCTGTCAGTTGATGCCTTTGTGTTCTACTGCAGCTTCCCAGAGTGTTCTAAAGAACAACTAGAGCGCTAACAGTCTTACTTATGACAAAAGTATGGCACACCTGAAGCCATCTTGATTGGAATAAACAGGTAACTCTTAAAACATTTAATTTAAAAAGGAACAAAATGAGGGGGTTCATTTTGTCATAGAAATTATGGTTAGTGCTGTAGAAGGAAAAATTAGTGCTAAAACACTACCCCCAGCACGACACCCTACACTACCCAAACATAACTGCACTACCCTAAACCCTAAAACACTACCACCAGCACGACTCCCTACACTACCCAAACACCACTGCACTACCCTAAACCCTAAAACACTACCCCCAGCACGACTCCCTACACTACCCAAATACCACTGCACTACACTAAACCCTAAATATACCCCCAGCATGACCTCCCACACTACACAAACACCACTGCACTACCCTAAACCCTAAAACACTACCCCCAGCACGACCCCCTACACTACCCAAACACCACTGCACTACCCTAAACCTTAAAACACTAACCCCAGCATGACCCCCTACACTACCCAAACACCACTGCACTACCCTATACCCTAAAACACGACCCCCTACACTACACAAACACGACTGCACTACCATAAACACTACCCACAGCATGACCCCCTTCACTACACAAACACCACTGCACTGCCCTAAACCCTAAAACACTACCCCAGCACTACCCCCTACACTACCAAACACCACTGCACTAACATAAACCCTAAAACACTACCCCCAGCACAACCCCCTACACTACACAAACACCACTGCACTACCCTAAACCCTAAAACACTACCCCCAGCACGACTCCCTACACTACCCAAACACCACTGCACTACCCTAAACCCTAAATCTACCCCCAGCACGACCCCTACACTACCAAAACACCACTGCACTACCCTAAACCATAAAACACTACCCCCAGCATGACCCCCTACACTACACAAACACCACTGTACTACCCTAAACCCTAAAACACTACCACCAGCATGAACCCCTACACTACTCAAACACCACTGCACTACCCTAAAACACTACCCCAGCACGACCCCCTACACTACCCATACACCACTGCACTACCCTAAACCCTAAAACACTACCACCAGCACGACCCCCTACACTACTGCACTACCCTAAACCCTAAAACACTACCCCCAGCACGACCCCCTACACTACCCAAACACCACTGCACTACCCTAAACCCTAAAAACCTATCCCCAGCATGACCCCCTACACCACCCAAACACCACTGCACTACCCTAAACCCTAGAAAAGAAACCCCCACCCCATGCCCAATCCCCCTTACCTCTCACTCCTCATGGTTCCTCTCTCCTCGTGGTTCCTGCTTCACGTCATCTCTGAGGGGCGGTGCACGTCGTTGTGAGGAAACGGAACAGCCTCTGCTTCCTTACAACGACATGGATCGTCTACATGTTTTTTAGAACGCATGGTCATTTACCATACATACCTTTACAACAAAATTCGTTGTAAAGGCATGCGTGGTAATGACTTTGTGATGTATAACGCATGCGTGGTAATGCATGCATTGTAATGGTATCGCAAAGTAAAAAAGTCGTTGTAACGGCTGTTTACCGATCGAAGCTGGCCCCTGTTCTTCAGTGAGACGTTTATTTGATTAATTAGGAGGAAGGAATGTGTTTTTTTTACCGAAAAGTGCATTCCCGGCTGTTGTATTGTGAAAGTGTCCGCGTGGCCTTGTTTCACTTCCGGTGAGAGAGTGGAAGAGTCTGTTTGGATCTAAAGGAGTTCTGTTGTTGGACGGGGCCGGCGCGACATGTCATCAGAAAACATAGCTAATGGAAAGCGTCCTCCCTGAAGTGTGGAGCAGTGCCATGAGAGGTCAACGAGTGTGCGTCCCACCGCAGTATGACCGTACCGCGTGACCCATGTGCCGCCTCCAGGGTACGGGAGGCAGAAGCGGCATCGCAGGTCCTCTTGAAGACCGTTGTAGCACTAATTCTAAATTTTGGTACTAGGGCATTTTAACTTCGTTGTTCCTGCCAGATACAAAGAGAAGATACTGTGTTATTCAGTGCCCTCGTTACCTTTTTTGTGGGTTGTGGTGCTTGTCACTTCGCTGCCCCGCCGGTGCACACGACTGGGCACCCCACCTCGTGTGCCATCTGCAGGGCCTCTGCCCTCGGATCACTGGTTTTGGTTTCTGGAGTGGCAACATAAACAGTTGCTCCCAAAGGACTAGCCTGAACACTCAGGTGAATATCCCCTGCACCAGCATTCCACGGAAATTCTTTCCTAGCTCTCCCATGTCAACGAGCACGACTCCGCTCGCGACACCGCATGACGTCATCGGAGCCATAAGAGGACCTCGTCGGCGTGCTGACGTCAGTTCCACCCATTTTTTCCGTGCCACCGAGGCAAACAGGGGACCGAGACATTTTCACATGTATACAAGGGTATAATAAATATATATATATTCACTGAAAAAACCATAGGTTTCAGGCACGTTATAGTTAGAAATTAGCATTTAAAAAACCTTAGAAATTCACTGAAAAAACCATAGGTTTCAGGCACGTTATAGTTCGAAATTAGCATTTAAAAAACCTTAGAAATTCACTGAAAAAACCATAGGTTTCAGGGGCGTTATAGTTAGTTGGACATTTCACTCGTACAAAACCATAGAAATTCCCCCGTTATAGTTAGTTCAGCTAACTATAACTCGCGCGCCCGCAATGCACTGCTGATGACGTCACATATTACATCACTCATGACATGGTCAGTGACATCACTCATGACATCACTGATGACATCTCAAATGACATCACTGATGACATCATCCAGTGAATGTGTGTTTTTCTGAAAATTAAATATGTTTTATATATGTATATCTCAAGGTCGATGGAAGAATAAATGGGTATATAAGTGTCTAAATGGATGATTTCTTTTTGTAAAATTGATTGTATAACTGACTAAGTGTATCTTAGTGAATACATGGGTTAGTGAGTAATGTTTAAATATGAAAATATCTGTATCAGTCTCTCACTTTGTGTATATGTGGCTGCATGGGTTGGTGAGTAGCTACATGAGTGTCTATATGGGTTATTAGTTGGTTTTTTGAGTATCAGTATGAGTGTCTGAGTGTCTGTATGGTTCGGTGGGGGTATTACTTAGTGCATAGATGCATGAATGAGTGACTCACTGTTTGTATGTGTTGAAGACAGCATGTGTGCAGGACTGTATAGGTGGATGAGTATGTGTATGGGTGTGTTAGTGAGTGAATGACTGTCTCAATAGTGTCTTTATGAGTAACTACATATGTTTTAAACTAGTATATGTGAGTATTGGTGTATATAAGTGAGTATATGTGAGAGTGAGAGATTGGAAGAGTTCCTGTACAAATAAGTAGGTGTTTCTATAAGTGATTGTTTAAGAGAGTAAGTATGTGTAAGTTTCTGTAGAAGCAAGTGTGGTAGTGTGTGTATAACTGTATATGCAAGTAAATGGATGTTTGATACTTTGTTTGCATGTGTGACTATGTGTGTGAGTAACTCTATGGATGAGTGGCGGTGTGTAACAGGATGTATAGGTGTATGAGTACATATGATGAGTGAGTACATGTATGAGTGACTGTATAGGGACTGTTGGTGAATGAGTGGATGTGTGTGTAGATCTTGGAATTACTGAATAGGTGTGTTGTAATTGGTATCGGTATGTCCATTGTTTTGAAAATGGTAGTTTGTATTTTTGAGTGTGTGTATCAAAGGTTATATTAGGGTGAGAGGAGGTCTGCCACTCTATCACAAGGATGATGTCATCAGTGATGTCATCAGTGATGTCACTGACCATGTCATGAGTGATGTAATATGTGACGTCATCAGCAGTGCATTGCGGGCGCGCGAGTTATAGTTAGCTGAACTAACTATAACGGGGAATTTCTATGGTTTTGTACGAGTGAAATGTCCAACTAACTATAACGCCCCTGAAACCTATGGTTTTTTCAGTGAATATATATATATATATATATATATATATATATATACATATATATATATATATATATATATATAAATAAAAGGTGCATGCAGAAACAGAGGAGGTGCTTAAACGGGAGGAGCAATGAAAAGGTTCGGCTGAAATGAAGTGTATGTAAAAAATGGTGCACTAAATGAGTGTGCAAAAAGAAATCTGTGAGGTAGAGTGTATAAGAAAAAGACGATGCTGGTGAAAGCGAAGGTTTATAAATAAGTTGATGGAAGGTGTTGGGCAAAAGGGGGAAGGTGGGTGAAAGTAAGGGCGCATGATGACGTTTTTTAGCTACAAGTACAAATGGAAATAAGAGGAAATGGGTGAGAGTGGGTGCAGTCCCAAGTGACATTATTGAGGATGTGCTTTAGAATTAATGGGTGATGTGTATATAACAGGAAGAAGATGGAAAAACAAAAAAATATGTATAGGTGGTCCAAAGGGAGAAACATATGAAAAGAATGTGCTATTGCCAAAAAATAAAGAGTGTAACTGGATGAAATGATGATGTTAGTGTAATAGCAGGACATCAACAACAATAAAAATAGAAATGGAATGGAGAAAAGGGTAAACAAGCATGAAGAGGATGTGGCACAATATGAGCAATAATCCTCGTGCCCCACTTAGGCACTCCCTCTCACATCCAGATCCATACAGTCCAGTAATCGACACCAACCAACCAGCCCACCTGCCTCTACCACAAAGCAGCTATTTCTATACAGTGTATCCCAGTTTTAATTACCCTTGTGTTATGTTCCTTACCAAGACACAATGGGTGGTGTCCCCTTGTTTCAGCACCGCAGATCAATACCATGACGATAGTACACTATATAGGCAGAGACTTGTATTATCACACAACCAATTAGCATGATCTCTCCAGAATCAGAGATATTGGTATACTACAACGGATGCCAATATGCAATGTTGATGTAATAACACACTGGATTGCATGCTGAAACTGTATTGTGCACATTCAATGATCATCTACAATGTCTGTACTCAGTATATAACAAAATGCTAATAAAAATGCAGTTACAAAACAAAAAGAAGAGGATGTGGCACAGCGGCCACAGCTTTTGACTCCATAGCTGAGGATACCGATTCAAGTCTCAGCGGCGCAACATCCTGTGATTCTGGGCAAATCACTTAAACTCTCTGGGTGAGCTATATAAATCTGCAGCAAGACAAAAAAGCAAAAGAGGCAAAACTTTATGAAATATAGTGCCACCAAAGCGTATGTTAACAGTATTTCGGCTACGGGAAACTGATAAGAGAAGCAGAGAAGAAAAAGCATTGTTAAATGCAAGAAAATATGCCACAACCAATAGAAATCAAGGAAAAGTAAGTGGCAAGCACAGGAGCCAATGAAAAGCTACAAAAGAGAGGGGGTGGGATTTAAGCCCCTTTTAGGTTTATATTAAAAACAATAGATTTCACGCAAGCGAAACCTAAAAAGGAAGGTTTAGGCCTGGCAAAGGTTTATTTTGCCAGGTCAAAATGACATTTTTAAATTGCACTACAGACTGTTGTGGCATGCCTCAGACACGTTTCAAACTGCTAATTTAGTGGGTGGCACAATGAGTGCTGCAGGCCCACTAGTAGCATTTAATTTACAGGCCCGGGGTACATGTAGTACCATATACTAGTGAGTTACAAGTAAATTAAATGTGCCAATTGGGTGTAGGCAAATTTTACCATGTTTGTAAAAGAGAGCACAAGCACGATGGCACTGGTTAGCAATGATAAAGTGCACAGTCCAAAACAAATTTGGCAAACAGTAGGAGTGAAGGCAAAATGTTTGTGGGAAATACCACACCAAAGATGTCGGGCCTAACATGTGTCTGTGCCAGGTGAAGCAGGGAGAACTACCCACCCTCATGGGAGTTCTCATCACTAAGACTGAATTACCTGGAAAGATCATCAACCTTAGCATGGCCAGTCCCAGGGCGATGTTCCACCCTAAGGTCCATTTCCGCTAGGGAGATGGACCACCCAAACAGTTTGGTATTCTTACCCCTCATCTGTATTAGCCATTTGAGGAGTCTGTCTGAACCCTAAAGTGAGTCCCAAACAGTTATAGTCTCAAATTCTTCAGCACCCATACCACTACAAAAGCTTCCTTCTCTATAGCACTCCACATCTGCACTCTGGGAAGTAGTCTCATGATGATGAAAGCTATAGGCTGGTCAAGGCCCTCTTGATTCAGCTGTGAGAGCACAGCCCCTATTCCACACTCTGAGGCATCCGTCTGGAAAATGAACTCTTTGGAGAAGTCAGGTGCCTTGAGCACTGGTGCTGTGCACATGGCCTCCTTCAAGGTGTCAAAAGTGTTCTGACATACCTATGTCCAGATCATGTAGTACCCTATACTGGGGACGTATGAGTAAATTAAATGTGCCAAACAGGTATATTCCACTTTTTAGGGAGTGAGCACACACACTTTAGCACTGGCTATCAGTAGTAAAGTGCACAGAGTCCTAATGCCAACAAAAATGAATTCAGCAAAATAGGGGGGCTGAAGCAAAACATTTGGGGGTGATCCTGCAGAGAGGGCCACAACCAACACCTATCTAATGAGATCGGATTTGATTTTTGTAAGTATTGTGTTTTGTAATATTGTGTTCTATCATATTTGTCTGTCCAGTTGATACTTCTATTCCCAAGTATTTGAGTTTAATAGCAGACTAGTGGAACGGATGACCACCCAGTGCCAGAATTGCTGTGTATGTGGTTAGTGGGAATTCTTCACATCTATCCCAGTTAATCATATATCCAGAACAAAGTATAGAACTGTGAAATCAAGTCTATGAGGGCCTTTAATGAGTAAGGTGGTTTTGTAAGCATCATCAGGATGTTTTCAGTGCACAAAGACACCATATGTATCTCACCTGGAGTCTCGATGCCCTGGATGTCATTTGATTCTCGAATTGTTGCTGCGAGGGACTCTAGTCCCAAAATAGACAGGGAATAGAGGGCACCTTGCATACTGCCCCTGTTGACTAGAAATGGCGCAGAAATGTAGCCATTGCATGTTAGGCTAGCAGTGGATTGGGTATATAGTTACTGGACATGTGAGATGTAGGTCGGTCCTATGCCAACCCATTCTAAAACCACATAGAGGTATGTATGACCATTCTACCCTATTAAATGCTTTTTTCAGCATCGAGGGACAGTGGTAACTTTTTTCTGGATCATTACGTGTCAGCCAGAGGATTTGTGCCAAAGAGCGAAGGTGAGATGCAGAAGTATGGTGAGGGCCAAAGCCTGCCTGATCTCTGTGAATGATAAATGGCACCACTAGCCTAAGTCTGTTGGCTAACATTTTGGCCAAGATCTTTGTATCAACGTTAAGTAGGGAAATTGACCTATAGCTGGCACAATTTAATACATATTTATTTAAGAGGAATGTGATGTTGACACTGTTCACTTCGCGTAGCGCTGTATGCCGAGGCTGAGGTTGTCCAAACGACTTGCATAAAGTAGTTTTCGATATTTTGCTGGGTATCCATATGGGCCTGGTGATTTACTATATATGGGAGATCATCTATAAATGCTTTGATTGCCTTCTCCATAATGTCTGCCTCTAGGTCTTGCCATTGATGTGGGGAATGTTTTAGAATTATGTAACAAAATAGAGTCATCTACTGTTGTCAGTGTTGTGACGCTTTCTGAGGAGGATACAGTTTTGTAGTAGTCCCTAAAAGTCTCTAGTATATCAAGGGAATTTGTCAGAGTGACATTTGTGCCATGGGGGTTTTGGATTGTTGGAATGATATGATTATCTTCTTGTTGTCGCATTTGTATCCCCAGCAGTCACCTTGCCTTGGCCCCTTGCTTGTAATGCATCTGTTTAAGGCAAAACAGGGATACTTATGCTCTAGATGTGTAGAGAGTGTTAAGGTCATGCTTTGCTTCAAGTAGTGCTTTAATCATTATCTCAAACATTGACATTGCCTTGTATGGATGATTTCCATGCAGCCCAGAGTATGCTAGGAGAGGCTACTGTACCATCATTTTGATTCAGGAATATCTGGAGAAAAGATCTAAATTTAATTTTGTGTTTTTTTGTTTCTTTTTTGTTCTGCAAGCTTATACATGTTCAAACTCCGTTGACTTGTGGTAGGTTGTAAGAGTCCCATGTCAAGGCTAATTTGTATAATGTCATGGTCAGAGACCCCTGAAGGTCTGATGTCTGTGTCCATGAGGTGGCCTATAAGTGTAGTGAATACCAAGAAGTACTCATACATGTACATATACGTGTCTCATGAACACAGGATGTGAAAGTTTAATCCCCCAGTGGGATTACCAGGGAGCAGTCAGTGATCATGCCTTTCAGTATTCCTCTCTCTGCGCCAGTGTAAAATTGTAGGTGGTCTGATTTGTCTAAAAATGGGTCTAGGACTGGATTCCAGTCTTCCCTAGTAACTGTTTGGTTTTATGCTGCTGGCTAAGTATTCTAGTAATTGCTTCCAGTGTTGCATGTTTGTTGTGCTTTGGGTGGGGCAGAGATAGAACCTAGAAGGAGTTTCTGTTGATATATTGTGACACTGAGAAATATGTAGCATCTGTGGGGGTCTTTTCACACCTTAAGGACTCTCATCGGCAGGTGCTTCGAGATTATGATGGCTACTCCCCCTTTTCAATATAGTTGGGAAGAGTGTACGTCATGAGTGAACAGAGTTGTCTTGCTGGCATGATACACCCATTCTCTCTTTAGTTTTTATCTCTCTGAATATGATAAGTGGGTCTCCTGGATCAGAGCTTAGTCAGTATGTAGTGTCTGCATGTAATGCAATGCTTTCTTCCTTTTAACATAAAGGGTGAGTCCATTTACTTGTCGGAGGAACTGTGTATGTGCATGGTATGCCTGTGTATTGATTAGTCTCTGGAGAACAAGTGTCTCTGTTTTGGGGGATGGTCCATGATCGAGGTGAGGTTGTTGAGGTAAGAGGTCTTTGTCTGCCTCAGTAAATATGTTGTTTACGTTGAATGAAGCACTATGGAGTGAGAGTGTCTAGCTTAGTATATTAGGAGGGTCCAGTAGTGGGAGAAGGTATAGCAAGGTTCTCACCTAATGGGGTTGAACTAGTTCTTTGGTCAGGTGGGTGGCCTGCGTGTTATGGTGTAAGATGCCTGGTGGAGTTTCAAGGGTGAGCCTGATGTATCCCGGGGTAGCATGGTTTTATTATTGGATCTATACTTTTGTCCCATAGACCATTGTCTAGTGGCTGTCAGGGGAAAATATTTGCACCCTCCCAGGAGCAATGAAAGAAACACACAATACACAGCAGTTGCTTAGAAACAAAATGAAATGTATTTGTAGCTACCAATGCTTGCTGGCCAGCAAGGAAGAAGTCAGTGCACACACTGGTGCTTCTTCCCTGAGTGACTGGTCTTTGGATCATATATACAATACCGTAATGCAACTTCAGCAGAACCAGAAAAGGATATAGTGCCAAACATGGGCAACAGAGAAATGCAGGATGGCACTTGTGCCAAATATAATACAGACATATAGTGTAAGCAGAAATGAGCAACCTGATGAGCAAACTAATGTGGAAATCAGGAAAAGCAAAGTGACCTGTAAGTTGGACCTGAACAGCTGTTGATGCTTGTCCAGGCAAGGTCCTATTGGAAGCCTTTGCAGCTCCAAGCAGCGTGTTACGATGAGAAGTGAGATAGTTCAGTATGTTTGAAAAAGTGTGGGTGAAAACTAGAACAAAGTATGATATCTATGTAATGCATACATACGGATATATATTTCTTATCCAACAGTGGCTTCTTCCAGTTGTTTCCTCTCATCAGCTAGAATAGACGTAGATAGACATCTCTTGCTCCGTGATTGTACATGGCCCCCCCTAAGATGAGGTGCTAAGTGAAGGGTGGGGGAATGAATGGTGGGGTCCTCACCACTTCTACCTCCGTGGTCAGTCCCAATGGCCTGCTGTTTGGAATCCAGATCCCGCTGATTCCTTCTAGTGGTCTGCACCACTCTTCCTTTGCACTCGAGGCATCAGAGTATTGTGGCAACCTTCCTGTCAAAGCGCCTGTTGCTCCCCGGGTGACTTCCTCTTGAGGCTCCCATTCATTCAATTTAGTGCCTGTGGGACCTCTGCTTCTCCTGGTGGGTCTGTACGACTCCCTTCCTGTGAAGGAAGGAGTTGGGGTCGAGATTATGGCATGGATCACGCACGGCACGATATTGAGGCTGATCGCGGAGCCTCACTGAAGTTCTGCCATACCCTCGGGCACCAGCTATGCTATAGACCTTGTAGTGCAGACTCTAGCCAATATCTACTGCCACAAATACAGTGCATAGGTTTAATGTGACACTCTTTGCCAGAACAAGGCGTTCAGTTAACTACAATCATTCCTAGTGCATGTGTGATGTTACCAGGGGTACTGAAGCAACCTATGGTTGGAACATAGTTTAATTGTCACTGCCACTATCCTCAGCTTTGTGCTCTTGCCTACCTCCAAATGTGTGCATGAAAATATGGCTGCAAGTTTGGCAACTGTCAGCCAGAGCAGTTCTGCTTATTTTCTGCCTTGTTTATCCACAAACTCTGTATTTTATTCCACAGACTGCATATTCTTTCCATTCTGCCACATAGGTGTTCAATTGTGGTGAATTTCCTGTGGCCCTCATTCAATCCTATTTCTGTACTAGGCACCTCATGGCACGAAGTAATATATTACTTCTTTTTTATCTTTAGTTGTTCGCCATATGATTTTTATGTGCTTCAGAAAAGAGTTCCCTGTGGATGATGCCCCAGTTTGCTTTTTAGAGAGTACTCTTCTAGTGGCCTGAATGGGAGAGCAGCTTGGGCTGTGGCAGCACTTACTATGCAAAGATAAGGATTCATCTTTGTTGAAGTTGACTATCTTATCAGTTTCCACGTGTTTTGTTCGTGTTGCTTTCATGGGTGGAGGCACTTATTGACTGTTAACGGCAGCTCCTGTCAAAGGTGGAGTCCCTGGAGTGCTCTGTGGTGTTTTTAGCCGTCTGTGCTTTCTGACGTTGTTCTTGGTGGGAGAGTACTGTGATTCTGAGGTGACTTGTGGCTTCTGACTGCTAGCATCACTGTCACTGACAGAGTTCTGCAGATGCAGCTCTTAGATATCTGTCCTTTTCTCTTATGGCTCACGGTGACACTGGTTAACTCATATTAAATAACATGTTTGCCTTCTAGTGTGTAATTTTATGAGCTGTTGATCAGGTGTCCAATTTTACTTGATCTGGGTTTGCTTGAGGCTTGGGGTGTGTTGGGTTGGTCTTGCAGGTTCAAGGTATATTGAAATTGCTCTAGGGTGGAGGCAGGATAGCTGAAGAGTTCCATATCTGTGAAACATGCCTTTCTGATTGTGTCACGACATGAGGCTACGTGTGTGTGGGCAAAGCAAGGGAGGGGGTGTGGGGTAGTGGCTAGAGCTGCTGACTTTGGAAATAGTGGACATGGTTCAAGTCCTGGCCTCAGCTCACAATCCTGTGATTCCAAGCAAATCATTTATTCTCCATGTGCCTAAAGAAAAGGTGTAAGATTATCTGGTAGTCTTGTAAAGTACTCTATTGTCCTAGTGCCTAATTCTTTCTATATAAAACTGCAATAAAATATGTATATCTTTGTATAAATAAACATAACTATTGAAATTGTGGTCCAATTTGGTTGCTGATTGCAGTAGTTGCTGCTTTCATTGCGATAGTGCTTCATCCTGGCCATGGCGCTAGTGACTTGCTGTGAATCTGATGTGGGTTTTAATTATTTGTAGGGTGCCACCATGCAGTAGGGGAGCCACTATGATTATTGCCCGGTATTTGACCATTGTTATTTGTACATATGTTATGGTACAGTTCATAGGACAGATTTTAAAGATGTTTTTGCACTGTGCACCAAAATGTTTAAGAATGGTATTTAGGGGTTGTCCCCTGTGAGCAATTTTCCATCCCAGGCTGTCTTTGCATGTACCTTCTATTGTAGTGGTGTCTCTTGTACCATGTGCCTTATTTGCCAAACATGTAGTGTCAAATGTGCGGAGAAAGGATCACACATTATTTTGTGTATTTGTGGGAGCTTCTTCGTTTGCATGTTGCATAAAATGAATAATTTGTTGGACTTGACTGCTCTGCTAGGTGTGGAATGTGACTCATAGCCGCTGTCATATTTTGCAGTCAGGCCCTCATCAAGAGTTTGATGTGGTGGTAACAGGGGCTGGAATGGCCAATTCCAAACAGCCTCCTGACTCCATAAAGTATCAATTATGAGCTCTGTCCCCACAATGAGGAGTAAACTCATTGACCCACGAATTATGGGTCTTTTTTACCAGGAGCATTTCCTGCTTGCTCAGACCTGTAGGAAAATGTCAGCAGGAAGGCATTGAAGGGTTGTACGGTCAGGCAGACCAGAACAGTGTGGGGCCAGCCCAGGGACACCATTATCTGCTACCCCTCATGTTGAGCTCTCGGAGGTGGGGCACACTCAGCCCCTCTGCTAATGGACTGGGGCTCTTCCAGTTCATGTGGTGGGCCTGGGATTAGTGGCACCATCAACTCCACCTTCTGCCAGTAGCCCAGTGTTTCCTCTTTTTGCCACACCCAGCATAACAGCTGTGCTGCGGCTGATGGGTACCAAGTGGCTGACCGTGCACTCACTAACAGGGGAAGGTCTGACTTACTTGGAGGTAACAGAGTCTCTCTTCCCTATGCAGGTGTTGAGTCAGATGGGGGGGCTCTATGTGCCTGATGATACAACCTGTCTCCGGATATGGCCACGTGCTTACTTGCACCTAACCACGCTTCTTGGTGGGTCGGAGGCAGAAAATACAAGGGTGTTAGGGTCCCATTAAAGGCTTGGGCCTGACTGGGAGGACTGATATAGGCTTCCCCCATGATGCTGAAGGGGTTGGGTGGTGACGGCTGTGCTCCGGCTTGCGGCCCCTGCCTCTGTCTCTGCAGTGTGTTCACTGGGTGCTCCTCCACTCCTGGTGAAACTGGGCCCAGCGTTTCCACGTCCAGGATTACCTTGTCCAGTATTTTCAGACCCCCAATTACTGGGTCTGGTGTTTGAGGGGCAAGTAAATCAGGACCCAGAAGCACCGAGCTACTCGGAGTGGCCAGCATTCTTGTCCCCTCTCCCTCACTGGTACCTCTCCAGGACCCACCCATAACGAAGGCCTTAGTGGAATGTTTATTTGCATTTACAAGGGGAGGGTGCATCCACTTAGTGCCAGCGCAGTAGTGATGCAGTGCAGGTATAATTTTGTTATAGTTAGTTTCAGCATACAGTGATCAAGTGTGTGTGGTGTGTGTGTGTGTGTTTGTGTATATGTGAACACGCACCTGCAAATAAGATTTTGTCTGTTGCAGTTACATGTAGTTATTTCTAGTCAGATGTGTTCATATAGCTGTCTCAATGCCTATATATGGTGTAGTGAGAATGGGGATGAATTTTGATAATGTATGTGTAGAGGGTGTTTTGTGTTATGAAAGTTCTTTAATTTCTGGGAATTTAGTTGTGCTTGTGTGATCTCTGTACTTTACTGAGACATTATTATAGGCCTCTTTGCACAATAGTCCCATGGGCATCATCTGTACTTTGATTTTGATTTTTAAATAAGGAGGTGGTCTCGGCTGACATTCATGACTTGCTCAATTGGGCTCATATGATCCTATTTTAAGTTTTTACTCACCGCACACATTGGGGGTCCTATAAACATACTTAAATATGGATAGGCCCAAATGAGAAACTCTGTAGTTATATTGAAAAATTATGGAACGCACATTCTTTCTACCAATAGTGAATTTCAACTTGCAGGCCACACATGTAAAGACATTGTTACTTTTGTGATAAGCATAGCCAGATTACATTAACGAGATGAGTGGTGCTAATTTGTAGCAGAGTGCGATTTAGCGCTGAATTAAATATTGCAAGGGTGTTTCATTTTGGAGCAGCCAGTGCTATTTTGGAGCAGGAAAAATTTATGTTTTTATTAATGTTTGTTTCAATTATGCAAATTAGCAGTACCCAAGCATTTCATGTAATCCAACCTGGTGTTCGGATCACTTATAAACTCATTATTTCCAAATGTGTGAATGGAGTGAAATTTGAACACACTATTTGTGTCAATCTTGCCAAACATTTGCTAATTTTGCAAAACTGTAGCAGGCTGTAGCATGCCATTTAAATGCTCAATGAGTTAGTTTTATTGGCATGTTCTCATAACATTTTTCACACACAGTTGTTTCACACAGAGCACATTAATTTGCTTGCATTTTTTATGAGCATATAAAAGTGGGTGTTCCCCATGCAGCATCTGAGTACTGGGTAAGGACGTATAATGTACATTAGGTTAACATGCAAATAGGTGCAGCTTTTTGAGTTTTAACAAACCATTAAAATGTAATTCTCGCTCACTTGACACCACCTAAAATGATTTTGGAATGAAATCCTTTTACTTTGAATGCTTTGCCTGTTATCTGGGTCTGTAACATGAAGTTTTGATTTTTAATCTTTAACCTTTGTTGGTTAACCATTCTAAGTCTATATTTACATTGTCCTAAATATTATTATTTTTCTCTCGTTTAGGGCTTGAATTCAGCTTCTGTGAAGGACATGTGCTTATCAATTAATCAAAAGTTAAATACTGTGATTAAATCGAGTGCACATTCTTTTCGTTCTGTTCTGTTCTGCAAATATGATAATCAAGCTTACATAAATGTATTCATGGTATTTAATCATTGAAACTGACCATTTAATGTTTTATTATTATGAAATCACAGAGTTTCCACAAGGTTTATAATCAGTATTTCATTTTGTAGTCTTTTTAAACGAACACTGTCTATTAGAGTGAAATTAGCTGAAAGACATTATGCCATTCTTTGTTGATTGTTTAACCTGAATGTCTTCAACAAGCTTCTGTATAATCTTATAAAACTGGGCACAGGTAGCCAAGAGCCAGCGAGGACCTTCACCTCTTACACAAACATTGCTCAATGGATTGCCTCCCACCCCAAGTCTTTTCAGGCCTGCACACTAATATTATTACAGTTGTTTTTTTAATAAATCTTTAATTTTGTCAGGTAACTTCTCAATTTTAGTAAGCATATCAGTTTATTAATTCTGGATGTATTAATATGACTTCCACAATGATTGCTTACTAGGAATCCAGATACTAATATCTGGAGAACTGTAACTCTCAGTACTTCAAGTGGTGAATGATTGCCCTTGATGAACAGCTGTTAAACATGTTACTTTTACTTATTTATTGCTGTTTTTAAAAATACTTGAGAAGAGTTACGTTTCATTTTCATTTTGTGGATGTCTGGGTCATCCTGTTTCCAAGACCCTCCTCTCATTCCATTCCTTTCTGTACGTTGAGTCCACTTCTTTCTCCTGGGTACAAGAATCAGATCAGGTCTAATCCTTCATGTCTCTTCTCAGGTTGCAGACAGCAGGTTCAGAACTCTTTGAGCTTAATCAGGTTCAGGAGTGTTCTGAAGTGAGTGCCTGGAGATGCCACATGACAAGCTACTGGGTGGGAATGAGTTCAATCCAAGCCCTTACTAATGAGGTAAAAGTGTCCGCGGCCAACCCTATCCACTATGGGTGTTTTCAAGATAGCAGAGGTCTTCGGCCACATTAAACGTGGTCTCTAAGGGCTGGGTGTGTGTGTGGGAAGTGTGCTATGGTAATACTAGTATCCTCCCACTCAGTAGCGGCCCGTGGTGGGAGTGCTGCCGGGTGGTGACGGGGGAGCGGCTGGGTGGGGGGGGTAGTAAACTGCGGAATACGGCCAAATAGAGGTAAGTAAACATATAAATAGATAAAACAAATTCCGTTGCGCGCGCTGCATCGCCAAATGCGATGCAGCTCGGGCAACGAAATTCGTTTTATCTATTTATATGTTTACTTACCTCTATTCGGCCGTATTCCGCAGTTTACTACCCCCCACCCAGCCCCTCCCCCGCCCCACGTCACCGCCCGGCAGCACTCCCACCACAGGCCGCTACTGCTCCCACTTAAATTCAGTTTGAGGCAATAAAACCAGAGACAGAAGTCTGGTAGAACAAATCAGGGTTTTCCAGCAACCAGACAGTGAATATACAAGAATTGTTGTGGCAACTTATTTTTGCCATTTGAAGTGCGCCATAATTGTTATATGTGAACTCCCAGCAGATCTGTCAAGCAGGATTTGATATTCGGGCAGGATTTAACTCTGTAATGTAAAAAGAATGCTCAAAACACCACCCTCAAGATTCTGTCAGATTCAGGGAGTTAATCTCAGCCCAATCCATTCAGCCAATTGTTTGCTTCTGTGAGGTATTTCACACCCATTCACACCTATTCAAATGCTATTTACTGGCTGGAAAAAACAGGAAAGCAAATATAAATGGGCCTCCAGAGGCTGTAGGTAGGGGTGGGTGGAATTTGCGGAGTGTTATGCTGCAGAATTCAGCGAAGCTACATATAAACTCGGAGTTCTGCCAACAGGTGGAAAATATGCAGCTCGTGTTTTAGGGCCAATAGTGTGCGCAGCGTTGAAAAAAATCAGTGTGAACGGCACCATGCATTGCGCAAGAGTGTGCAGCCATTCAAGATGATTTTGCTGACGCTCACGTAGAAAGTCTACTTGAGCAGCAGCAAATCTACTCGATAGGCAGCCCTCTGACAGCGACCACTCGTGACCGCCCGTGACCACCCGTGACCGCCTGCGTTAGAAAATTGTGCTAGGGGATGCCAAATCTCATTTGCGCTTGCCAGCTCACATTTTCTGGAGCCTCGCGGAAGAAAAATTCTACCATGCGGCGATTGAGGGAATTTGGCTGGAACTCTGCGTTAAAGAGTAACGCGGAGTGACCAAAAATCTGCCTTATTTCTTAACTCTTTGGTGTGTCATGGGATATATTATGAATGATGCATATACTGAGCTGCAATTGGTAGATTGTTCCTCTTGCAATTGTATTCAACATGACATATAATTGCACAAGTTTTCTCTTCTTTCCTGTAACATTTGTGATTGTGATGATCTGGACTCATGTATTTTTCAGGCTGGCATAATATGTGTAACAAAATATGCAGATGCACCGCTGTGGGAACCTACGCATCAGCAGTCTTATCTTCCTTTTTCTAATGTGTCTTAGACTTCGGTGGAAAGAAGTCTTGTTCTTAACATGTGGGTTGATTGTGGTATTACACCTCATATCACCCTGCTCACTCACACATATTTGTGCCATTGGTGCCATGTCTCTGTATACTCTCTGCAAGTACCATGTTTGTAGTATCATATTAGTGTAAGAGAGCAGAAAACTAATGGACTTGCAAGGATGGCTATTCGGTTTTCATTTTCGGTCAGATGGCACCATAATTTGTTTAATAATACAATCCTGGTGTGTGACTTCTCAAATCAGAACCTTCCATCTCGGTGACGTCTGCGAACGTGCTGTGTATATTTCCACCAGGTCCGCGCTGAGTGTGTTTGGAGGTCCTACAACTCCAGTCACAGGACTGTGCATTATATTGTGAAGAGTTGTTTTCCATTTCCATTGTCTGGGGCTGTTTTTGCGACCACACTGATAGGTGCCAGCTGATTGGTTCGCTAATTACGTTCCCATTTTATGCCTCTAGAGATTATTAATCATTTTCATTGAAACAGATGTTTGTATATTTAAGTGATAGCTGTGAATTTGTGTTTTTTTTTTCTTTTTAGGTTCCCTGTAGGTGATTGCATTAGCCCATATGTTTCCTTTCCACTCCATAAATGCATTTTTTTCAAAGTAAATTGGATATGTGTTCTTTTCAAACTTGAGTGCTTTTTATTAGTTTTTTATGTTTATTACTGTATGGGTGATTGACTTAAGCTAAGACTACAGGGATCTTAAACTAATAATATTGGTCCTGCACACTACACTCATTTCTTTCGGCTTGTTTTGGATATATGCTAGACAACTATGTTGAGCATCTATGTGTCTATATGTTGAGTGATACACAGAAGGAATCGTATGCGTTTTACTCGCAGCTTTCTGTGTTTCGTCTCACCTTCTAGACTGAACGACATAAGACCTCACAATAAACTATATTCTGCAGCATCAATCAGCGGTTTATCTGCTCCATCTCAATGCCTTTCCACAAGCAAGTCCGGCTTCTATTTCTTCTCTCGTGGGACAGCTGCAAAATACGTGCTTTCAGCATTTTCTTACTTTTGCAAATTTAATAGTTGAAGGGAAGTAGTACGTTCTAAAATCGTAATTAGAGGTTTCTAAAAAAATGATGCTGCTCCATGTGCCGCTTAGGTATGCTATTTCAGTTTAGTAAATTAATAACATAAAATATTTAGGTAGATCTCATCAAAATATTTCAAAAAGAATGATGCATACTGAAAAGCATTACATAATAAGCAATTATTGAATAGTTATAACTTAAAATGTATAGAATATTATATATGTTATTGAAATAAATATATGTGACTAAGGGCTAGCTGTATAAAGGGTTTTTTGCAGTTGAAAACCCTACAAGTCGATAAAAAAACAGAGGGGCAGATTTACAAGCCCCTTGCGCCACTTTTGCGTCACTTTTAACATGGGAAAAGTGACGCAAAAGTGGCGCAAGGGTCTTGTAAATCTGCCCCAGAGTTTGCAACCACAAAAACCCTTTCCCATATGCACAAAAGCAATTTTGCGATTTGAAAGGTTTTCCATATTGCAAAATTGGTTTAGAAATGATTACTGAACTGCAATTTGGAAGGGGCATGTAAGGGCGTCCTTTTCAAATTGCGTGCGGTAAGCTATGTATCAGTGGCTTGCGAACCATAATTCTGGTCACAAACCATTTAGCAGTTAGCGTCCCTAGTTGGGGTGGTAACTCATTCGCAAAGGAGCAGGGGCAGCAGTCCACTTTGGGTTCCTTTGAGAATCATAGTGGCGGCTCTCACTGAAGTGTTTGAAAAACAGAACTATTCGTTGTATAAACGCAGCCCTGATTAATTTAATGAACTCAGATTGGTTTTTAAAAAGACGTTTCTATTTTGAAATGCAGTCATAGGGATGGCTGTCTTCTGTCCCTTGCAGGCCACCATCCCCAGGCCACCATTGCAGAGGGTCACAAATTGTGATCTGCACATGAATAGTAATGAGGCACATCATTCTATGATACCCTGCAAATTGTTATTTTTTGATTCAACAAATTCTTACATAGGTCTGTTTGCAAAAAAAATAAAAGATTACATCAGGTCCTAATTCTAATAAAAAGGTAAGATTTAATAGGAGATCAAAATATACTAGGTTTCAGATTTGCTCAAAAATGAAGAAAAAAATTAAAGATTGTTTGGAGACACTCATGGATTTTGAAAAAGAGATTGGCAAAAAATGCACGGTTCTGTTTTTGGCAGCGTTTTTGCAGCACTTTATTTTATTCCCATTCATTTTGCAGAACTTTCAGTCTTAACATAATACTCACTGTTTCAACTGTGAATACTGCACTTCAAAATAGAGATGTTTAAACTACAATGGGAGTGGGTTCTACATGTGGTAACATCCCTCTGTGGTAAAGTTATAAAACACTTGTTCCTTCTAGGAACTGAAACAGCATTCAGAATAAAAAATAAAGTGCATGATGCAAGGGGACATTGGGAGAAGCATGCAGTCGTCCCCTGGACCAGTGTTTGCTGCTGTGATGCATTATGGACATCTTCGACTTTGGGAATCCATACCAGCTCCATTGATAGGTCTGTATGTGAGTCAATGTATGGGTCCATAATTGCAGTGCCAAGACATTGATACATACCACTGCAATTCTGAAAGATGAGTGAGGCGCCCCTTTCATGTAGACTAAACCTTCCAAATGGCAATAATTCTTTTTGTCACTATGGTGCAACATTTTGAGCCAGGGACATTCTGTTACATGCACTACTCTACGTGCACTACTCTAGCCTGCCATTTGCAGCTCTTTGCCCCGGTTTATGGACCTTTTGTCCTTTCTATCCTGTCCTCCTGCTTTTCGCTTGCCATAATGTCTATAATTGCCTCCTTCTATGTCAATTCTTGTAACATTACCAAGAAAGGGGGTCCCATTTCTAAACACTTCGTTACATGCCTTTAATGTTAAAGCTGACTCTGGGCTTTATTTAGAATTTGGCAGATGCAGGACATTTGCCAAAAAGTGTCGGTTGTCCTGTCAAAGTTGTGGATGTCTCGCCCGCCCTATTTAGAGTGCTTAAAGGCCTTATGTACTCTATGTAGGGTGAGCAGGACACCCCTTGCTTTTTGGTGCATTTCTTGCATCTGGCAAACTCTATAAAAGGCTTTCTGTGTGCACCTAATTTGTAATACTACTTCATGTTTGTGAGTGTCAAGAAGAATGCCCTCGGCTCCAGGTCAAACACCTTCTGGGAATTTCAATAAAGAGCTTGCTTCTTGTTTTGGTTTACATGAATAACACACATCTTTGGCATGCAGGGAACTTTCTCCCTGCATGTCAGTGACATTGCTTTTATTTTCCTGTGTATGTCCACCAAACCTCATGTGTTGGTCCTGTGGAGGGAAAATGGAGGTTCCAAACATAGCAGAATTGGGGCAACACCTTAGACAGATGGGCAACATAACTTAGGGCCCGATTACGATGAGGTTTAACCCGCCACCGACAGCCCGTCGGTGGTGGTCCCACCCCATTGCAAACAAGCTTTCCGCCAGTCACATTTGGATGGCGGGCGGCTGTGTGGCGGTCGGTCGGATTAGAGGGGCTGCATCGGAGGCGGAGTAATGCCTACAATGGTGGAGGTGCCTACCTGGCACCGCTGTAGGCATTACGATGTTCCTTTCCGCCGGCCCTTTCAAGGCAGTGGACCCGCCATGAAAAGGCAGACGGAAAGGGACTTTGGGGGCCCATAGCAGGCCCCTTTCCCCCTGGCCCTCCGATATGGACACTGAAGGGCACCTATTGTGCCCCCTACCGTATGGTGCCTGCCACGTAGTGCAGGGATATGTGCAGTGTCCCTATTTTGCATTGCGGTGGGTGCTACTGCCGGCAGCACCCGCCGCAATGCAAACTATAGGCATTGGGACCGCCGTGGTAGTGGTTGCATTGTAATGCATACGTCGGGACCACCGACAGCCTGTTGGGTGGTCCCGATTCCCTATAGGGTGGCAAGCGGACGTGAGTCCGTCCGCCATCCTAATTGGGCCCATAGTTGTTCTCCTGTGAATTTCAATTCAAGCTGCTAATGCCTATACCTTGATTCTAGATATAAATATATGAAAAGGACAGTGCCTGTCTGCTGTGTAAGTAATTTTGAAATTGTTTTTTCTACAATGCACAAAAGCCATTCTGAAACAAATATTGCCAAGGCTAAGAGGTCTGGATAATTTTGAGTGAATGTGGTTTATGATCTAATTATTGGACATCTGGATGAATATCAACACAGACAGCACACATTCAGGTGCACATGTAAAGTCTGTATGTCAGAATTTCGACTGACATAAATATTCTGTCCCAAATATCATTATAAATGACATACAGTTTGGCATAGAATTTATAACATAATAGGGAGCACTCTCCAAATAATCAGTGGGGCATTGGAATAGAAATCCAATTATGGGCAGAAAGAGAGTTTAATCATAATAAAGTCCATCCAGATGGATACAGAGATTCTTCCATTAAGTTCATAAACACAAGACTAGACGTAGCGGTGAGTCTTCAGAACACTTTATTCTTCACATATTGAACATCCAGCCCATCCAACGCATTTCTCCCCTCAACAAGGGCTTCATCAGGGAATACAAATATTTGTCTAATAATATCCCAATGTGCATTATTATATTTGTAAGATACAATATTCCAGATGCCTGATGGTCATTGGAAATTAGACCTCTGTAACAGGGTCTGACTCCTGGCGTGTTCATTCCTTCTCTCTAGACTAAGCCTGGGTGGAGTTTGCGTAGCGGCGCTACGCGGAACCCCGTGAAGTTGCAAAAAAACTCCACTGTGCTACGCGTAGTTCCGGGAGCGCGCGGAGTTGCTTGTCCCGCCTGTTCTTGTGACGTTTTCTGCCGTACGTCAACGCGGATTGCGTGTTCGGGTGGAAATATCTCGCGAACTGCACCACGCGGTCGCACATGGGCGTGGCCATCTTGTTTCTTACTCTGTTTGTGGTGCTGGGGCCTACTTTTTCATCCTTCCTTAATCTCTGTAATCCTTGGCTTTTAAAACTTTTTTTTCCATCTTTTTTATTTATTATCTTACCCTTTGTCTTTCTAAGTGTGTATTTGTGTTTTTTCTACTTTACTGTGTGTTTTTTGTGAGTTTTGTACTTTATTTTTTTCGCTTTCCTACTGCCTTATTACTACCCAGTCCTTCCTTCTTTTTCCCCGTTTCTTTTTTTTCTCTCTTTCCCCCCCCAGCCCCATGGCAGATAAGGGCACACCAAGGCGTGGCCGCCTTCCTTGCGGAAGGCGGCGCCAGGTGGAGGTGGAGGTGGCAACGCTGGTTTTTTATATCCAGTGTCACCTCCCCTCCACCCAGGCAGCAGGCGGCAGGCCTGGGTCCGGGTACGGGATGCGGGAGCACCAGCAGCGCTGGGCGAGGGTGCGCCGGGCAGTTTACCGCTGCTCTGGGGTCCGGCGCACCCATCAGCAGTTGGCGCACTGCTGGTCCGACATCCTGGACCGAGAGCAGGACCTGCTTGACCTGCTAGGAGTAGAGGTTGCGGGGCTAGGTAAGTAATTATTAAAATTATACATTTTTATTAATACCTGTGTTCTATGCTATAGCTAATATTTTTTTCCCAAATAATGGCAAGCATGCTGCTTACATGCAGGGAAGTTAAGAATAATCTGTTATTCTAGAAAGGTGCTTAGCTTACTTTGCGCTATCCACCTAACCTAGTTATTGAATCGTACTTGTTGCCACTCACTTGGGCTGATGTGATTAGTGATGATTATGTAAGACGTTCTGTAATTAGTTATTTGTAATGTCGCAACCGCATGGTGCATGCCAATGCCACACGGATGGTGCAGGGATGTTTGTGAACAACAACATCCATTTTCAATGGAAGCTTGAGCTGCAGGCCTTTTTCGCCTGCCACACAAGCTTCCATTGACAAATGGAGGTTTGCGACCGCCCTATGGCCTATGGGCGATCGCATCGATTCGTAGTAGACTAGTGCAGTCGTCATGACCGCGGCACCAACCTAAGGCCGGGCGGTTCCAGAACTGCAATGGCGTCCGCCCGACATCATTGTAATCATTATAATAAGGCCCTTAGTGATTAGAGCATTGGACCGTCAAAGGGGGTTGACTTGAGACTGAGAGATTGCGAATTAGATTTGAGAAGAAGCAAACATGAAACATCATGATTTATTGAAATTTATTATTAGTAATTCCAAAATGCAGTTTACTAAATTTGGAATAGGAGTGGACTAGGTAGGTAGGTTTTGTAAATTTTGAATAGGATAGGATGGTCCGCGATATACTACTAGTTGATCTGATTTAGAAAAGTTCAATGTTATTGCGGTTGCCTTTGCCTGTCAAATATATTTTGGGGAGATATTATTCATTATACCACTAATCTTTTTTTGTCTTTATGTTTTACATCAGCATCCAGGGGCAAGAAGAGGGCTGAGGTGGGTGAGGGTCTGGGAGCTGGAGCTGGAGGTGCCTCCCAGAGTTCCTCGGCCGATGGCTCTGCTGGCCCCAGTAAGTCCTCCTGGTGTTAACATTAATATATTTGTTCCCCTCATTTTTCTGCTCCTTTTTGAATAATGTGATGTCTACCCGTTTATAAATCCTCTTCGATGTATCCATTTCTAAATTCTTGTTATCCCTGCATTATCCTATTTACTTATTTTCTATATTTCAAGTTTCTCTACTTTACGTCAAACTGTCTCTAGTTACTACTAGTCTGTCAACTCTGTAGCTTCCTTTCTTCTGCTTTTTCAGTATAATTTCTCTCTACCCTTTTGTGGATTGCCTAGTGGTGGTACTCTAAGACTCAGAGAACCCATTGGTCACATAGTACTACTACTCCTCTGCCATGCAGATTGCATGCCCATTGCCCAAGTAAGGTGTTCTACACATGTAATAGATGAGAAGGTTTATAATCACTAAAACAAGAGAGTGGCAATGGTCACGTTGGACACCCCAAAGTTGTGTCTTCTTATTAGCCAGGCCTAGTATTATATTAGCAGCAGTTGGTGAACTGATGACTGTGCACCATGTGTGGGTGGAAGTACGAGGAGGACAGCCCCATTGCATTAGCCAACCAAGGGCATATGCTATTTTTTTCTCAAAACATCAGATTCATCAATCAATAGCTCCAGCCACTCCTTAACAGCTTGTCTCTTGCCTTGACTTCAGGCTTTTTTTAAACTTTCCAACAACAAAATGCCCATCCTGATATTTTTTATAGAAGATATTGTCTGTAATGTATCCAATTTGTAGTGAATGATGTGTGTGGTGTTTTTTTTTACTGTGCTATAAAACAATTAATAGGGGGAGGTGTATCTGGCATCTAAGAAATGTGTAATCTTTTTTTTCTAGCCGCACCGACCACCAGTGGCGGGGCCAGTACAGACAGCGCCAGCCAGTCTGCAGATGCAGCAGCAGAATGGGGTGAGCCAGTGGCAGTGGCGGCCAGTGGTAAGTCATAATGCTTGCTTATTATTGACATTTAATTATAATTATAAGCTCACTGTAAAGGTGCAGTCTTGTGGACTTGTGAACAACAGGTGAACACAGCAGGAGTTGAAGTTGAGTTGAGTATGTAATGGCTGCTCCTATCTTCAACTCAGCAGAAAACGTTTCATGACCAAGACCTTGAACTATGGGTTGTTGGAAAAGGGAAGGATGGAAGGGGAAAGGTTGGATGAAATGTATTATATATGACTGAAAGCGAAGGATGCGTGGGTGGAAGAAAGAAAGCGCTGGATGCATAAATAGTACTATAGGTGGGTGATAGCTAGGATGCATGGGTGGGTGAAGGATGGATGAAAGGTTGGTATACGGGTAGGAACGAAGCTTGCCTGGGTCGGTGAAAGTGTATATGTGAAAGGATGCCTGCCTGGGTGGGTAATTAGAATCCTGTGGTGGTTTCTTTTGATTGAAATAAACTTAAGGACACATGGGTGGGTAAATGTCAAATGACAAATGTATGTTGCTGAAATGTTTGTACTTGAGATCATGAGACTAGAGTGAGACAGAGAGCCATGTTTGGAACTTTGGATGGATGGCTATATGGATGGATGTTCAGTTTCAATGGTGAAGCGTGGATTGCGAGAATGTAAAAAAACTTAAATGGTGGTGAGTAGCAAAGCCAAGGGTGAAGAATAAAAAATAAAATACTCGAAGAATAATGCAATGTTGAATGTAAAAATCCTTGGGAAGGAGAATAAGAAACTATGGCGCTCCTCTGTAGTGGTGTTCGTCTCACCTTTACTTGCCTGGAATGTTTTTTTTGAGGTTTTTTTTATTCAAATGGTTGAGGAGGTGGTATTTCAGACTCCTCCCTGAACTCACAGTAGTTTTCAAGTGCAACATTATGTATCCTTCCCACTCACCCATCATCAATCACCTCCCTCCATACCCATGGTATAATTTTCTATGTGATTTGCTAAGAGCATTGTTTACAATTTGACTTTTTCCTTTCTTGATATGTAGCTTTTCCTGCTGCTCCACTGACCAGGCAGGAGATTGCAGCCTGGACCTGGCAGCGGAAAATGGAGGCCATCAGGACCGAGTACCAGTGGCTGGTGGCCGAGGAGGATGAGGCAGAAGCTGCTGCAGATGCCCCAGGCCCCAGCCAGACCCCAACAACCACTCCACCACCACACCGTCGCCGCGGTCCAATGGGTGCCCACCGCCGCCGCCATCATTCCACCAGCACTGCTGCTCCCCCCTATTTCCGCCTTTATGAGTGCTGCATCATGCAAAGGTTGGCGGATATTGAAGCCAGGCAGGAACGGGTCCAGAAGCTCCTAACCTGCCATTGGTGCTCTCTTCAGCCCCTTTTTTAATCTGTTTTTGGGTGGGTGGGTAAGAGTTGGGAGATTGTTGGGTTTTTCTTTATTTATGGACATTTCTTGGACACTACTTGGACATTGGTTGGGGTTAGGGAGAGGGGTGGGCCAGTTGTGGGTTTTGTATTTTGTTCAGGGAATAATAAACTTTTCATACTTTTACATTTTATGGTTATGAATGATTTTAAAAAAATGTGGTGGGGTTATTGATTGTTTGTTTTACTTCTCAGTGCTGCCTTTGCCGCAGCCAGTTTTAAAAGTCTGCTGATAGTGTAAACAAAATAGTGATGCAGTACCCTCCCTTGTCCTACTACTTTCTCCTCCTAGTCTCTGCAGTCTACTCTGCTACTACTATATAATATTATTATCCCCTAAGGACTCGGAGGGGGTGGGGGGTGAATTACCATTGTATAGAATGATTGCCGTTCAACAATGATCAATCAACCACAGTTCACTTCTCTTACCTGATTAGATGAAGCGAGGGCTCCATGGTTTCCCAAGGTGCCATCATGGTGGTGGTAGCAGTAGCAGTATGCATTGCTAGCGTTTCTTTTGATATTGAAAGCAAACTCATCAGAACTGAAGCGAGGTTCCACACCCTCCTAGGCGAACTAGAACTGTAGGATAAGGACTCGGAGAGTGGGGACAATTCATCGAACGGAAAGTTAACAAACTGAAATAAAAAAAACTAGGTTAATGCCGTTATTATTATATGCAAGCGTGATGACAGTCACCAGAGACTAGACTACTAGAACAGACTCAGTCTCAGATACAAGAAGAGAGTATGATAAGCAATGAAAAATTTAATTAATCAGAACAATGTTGAGCTACTAAGAACTGTACGAAGTGGACAAGCTTAACCAGCTTAGACGCAAATTAATACAGTGCCTGAATGATGATGCTGGCAATGAGAGATGTTCTTCTGGAAAAAATATCATACACTGTGCTGGCTGGGGTGGATATTGTATAATATAGACAGCCAGTGTGGGCTATATGAGCTTAGTTAGGAATAAGATCCTCCTCACCCTGCACTGAGTTGTTGTGCTGCTTTCACCACATCCGCCCCACCAATTAATGGTGTAAAAATTGTTAAGTCACACCTCAATAAATCACACAGCCTGGGGGAAGAGGGTTAGGGGTTTGATGAATGGTTGGGAAGGGGGATTGAGGGAAAGGTTTGACAAAGACAAACACTACACATGGACAACACTCATCTTGGCAGCCGACCATCATAAATCTGTTATGAGAGGAAAAGGAAATGCATGCATGATGATGAGTGGTACTAGACAAGTACATGGAAGTATATTAATTATGCAGTTGTCTGTCTGCCCCCAGAGAGACCCAAGTTACATACATTATAATTATGTTCTGTTGTACCGGGCTCAGAAAGATAGCAAATACAATTAAATGATCTGTAGCAGTAAAAAGCAAACATAAACACAACACACACAGTCGTAATGATTGAAGAGGAAAAAAAAGATATTGAATAAATTGGGAGTTGCATCTCTCCATTCCTATTGGACTGTCTGCCCATGATTCTTGGGTGCCTGGCGGATGCTGTTTGGTATGGTAAGTGTGAGTTGTTTTTCCAGTATGGTGCAGAGTAAAGGGCCTGTAGATGGAAAAACAAAAAGGATATTTAAAAATCAAGGAGAAAACAAAAAGTTAAACTGCATAAGGAGGAGTGCAACAAGAAGACTTTCAGAGGGAGCATGGCTAAATCAGATTCTGTTTACAGCATTTACCTCCAACAACAGGCCACCCTCACCCAAATTCTACTTAGCTTCAGATTTGAGCCAGACAGCACTGAGCACACATAGATAGTATATGCACAGCAACATAGCATTTTTCAAATGAAGTAAAAGAAATCAATGCACCGCTGTCAGTCACACCATACTCACCGTCTCTGTTATTGTTTACCTTTAGGCCACTTCAAAATCATCATCAATCATCCAAGTTGGTTGGTTTCAGTGAATGTGAAAAAATCCATCTTCTTCTGGTGGGACGCCCTGAGTTATTTCATCAATCATCTCTGATCCTCCTGACCTGACTCTGACTGCGAGTATGGTGGTCATGGTGTCCAACTCCGAGTCCGTACCAACAGTGTCCGACTCCCGAGTGAGTCCTCCAGACTCATCCACTCCCCACTCAAAAAATGCAATGGATCAGCCTGTAGTAGTACAATTTTGTTATTGAACAACAAGAAGGGAAAGATTGACTTGAGTCACTTTGTAGAATAGACATTCACAACAAACAACAATCAGTCATCGTGCAATGCATGCCATCATTTACCTGAGTGTTCTTCCGGGGCACTACCTCTAGGTTAGGAAAGGATAGATAGATAGATAATCAGGGCCCAGGGTTGGAGGCCCAGGGTTGAATTCTCTATCCAATGTCTGGCTTGAGAGAAATGGCTTTTGGGCGAGTCAGGAGTGGACTTTACTTCTTCATTGACTGCACACAGTTGCAACTCTGATCCGGCAATAAAAAGAGTAAGATGGTGGGGATGGATTTGTGAACCAGAAAGACAGTCACACACACAAATAAATAATCAAGTAAATAATGTTCCTTAGCTATATCTTTTTTTTGGGGGGCGTCAAAGAAAGAAAGAAAGAAAGTAACTCGAAATTGAAAGAGCCTAGTTGTCAGGGAAGTAGAGCTCATCCTCAAACTCTGGTGGTTTGCCCAGAAGTAGGTCACCTAACACACTACTTTCACCTGAGTCGCCGTCATCATCTTCCTGCTGTGCTACTTCAGGTATGGTGTAATCCGGTGGTATAAAGTGCTAATCCATTTTGATCATGGTTAACCTCTCCACGTTTTGGGGCGAGAGACTGGTCCTTCTCACTGTAAGAACGGCACCAGCAGCACTGAAAACACACTCAGAAGAGACACTTGCAACAGAGCAAGCCAGATGGTTTATCGCCAGCCTGCTGAGCACTGGCCATTGGCGCCTTTTTCCATACCAATACAGCAATGGGTTTTGATCAATGTAGACCTCTGTTGGGTCATCCAGAGAGGCCTGGACCATCCGCTCAATGCTCAGGGGTGCTCCGCTTTGCTCAGCCTCTTTTGCTTTAGCTTCAGCACTGGACCTAACAAGCCCTTGCTGTAGAAACCATTCCTGTGCCGATTTTGGTGGGGCTGATGCTCCTGTTCTTGCTGTTGTTGATGTTGTTCTTGGTGGTTTTGGCTGCTGTGAGCCAACCGCACTGCCCTCAGGCTCCGAAGTTGAACTTGAAGCCGGCTGCCCTGCAGTACTTGTTGTGGCCTGGAGTAGCGAGCCTCTAAGTCCCATCTGTTCTTTTTCTAAGCGACTGGCTTCCACAGCTATCCAAGTTTTGTAGTTGGCAACATCCCCTTATGAAAAAGCAGGGCCGGACTGGGAACCGAAACCAGCCCTGGCAAACTGCTCGGCCTGCCCCCCTGCGGGGGCTGAGGGGGTGCTGCCGAGCTGTGTGCAAGGGCCGGTTTCTGCCGATTTTGTTACCGGGGGCCGATATTGCTGGCCCCCGGTAACAAAAACGGCCCCCAGGGGTCAAAAACCGGCCCCCACCCTGGCGGCCCACCGGGGAAACGCCCGGTGCCCGCTACGGCCAGTCCGGCCCTGTGAAAAAGGAATGAAAGTGTGCAGTACTGGTTTGTACCATGGATCCAGAATTGTGGCACAAATGTAATGGTTGCATGACACGATGCCTCTTTGCACCCTTGTATTTTCAGATAAGCGAAGGGTTAAGCTCTCCACCAACTCATATGCTTCTTTTTTTTTCCTCCACACCTGCGTACATTGCAGACACCCCCTTCAGCTGTTCCTGCAGCATGTACAACAATGGGATAGCTTGGCCCATAGTACAGTCTTCCTTGCTGACGTCACGTGTGAAGAGCTCAAAAGGAAGTAGCATCTCTGTCAGGCATTTAACTAGGCCCCATTGGTCCATCTCAATGATCATGCCTTTCCCAGTAGCATCCCCTCTTTGAATGACATATTCATTGATTGGTCTGTACTGCTCAAACAGACGTTCAAGCATGTAATAAGTTGAGTTCCAATGTGTGGGCACCTCCTGGATGAGTGCTTTAACTGGCATTCTATTATCACGTTGAATGATCCTTAGCTGCTTCCGGGCTTTAAAAGAATGGCTGAAATGTGTGCAGGTTCTTCTGTAGGTGGTCAGTAAGTTGCTGACTCGGTCTTCTTTCTTCAGAAAGTCTTGAGCAATGATGTTAATGCAGTGTGCCAAACACAGGACCCTGAAATAGCCACCACCGGCCATGGCCTTAACTATATTACTGCCATTGTCCGTGGCAACAAAACCGAAAGGTAAGCCCTCTTGGTCGCAGCCATTCAAAGACCTTGCTGTCAAAGTCTTCCAAAATGTTTGCAGCAGTATGAGATTTCTCCATGGCGAACATGGCTACAGTTGCATGTTTCCGAGTGCCCTTAAAAATCTCAGCAGTGTCAACAACACCTGCTGCAGATATATTTTCTCTAACCCCCACAAAAGAGATCCAGTGTGCAGTGATGCACATGTAATCAGTGGCTTGGCAACTAGTCCACATGTCTGTTGTCAGGTGGATAGTGTGAACAGCACTCTGCTGCAAAGCTTGTCCAAGCAATTCCAGCACGTCGTGATGTAGTGCTGGAACAGAAACTCTGGCGAAATAGGACCAGCTGGGAACCTTCCATTTTGGCTGTCACAAATTCAAGAAAACCCACCCCTTCCACAAAAGAAAAAGGGAGGAGGTCCAGTGCTAACATTTTAGCCAGCTGCGCGTTGTACAAAACGTGCCATTGGGTGGTTGCGTTCGTACTGCCCCTCCGACCTAAACATGCTGAGAATGGTAGCCTGGATTTTTTTCTTTTCTAGTGCCACTGATGCAGGTGACTTCTTGACGCCAGATGTCGTTAGGCTCAACGCATGTTTTTTCATTGCGGTACTCTCTTGCCTGGGACCCCTTGGTGTCTCAGCCTGACTCTTGTGCCACTGCGATGTTGCTGATGAGGGCGTGGGTGGTACCACTGCACTGCTGGGGACAGGGCTACTTTGTGTACCAGAGAAAATGTCTCCCTCTTGTTCACCTTCCACCGTGATTGGATCTTCTACTTCTTCATCCCCACCAACAACAATGGGTGCAGTTTTTTGGCTGCTAAGGTGCGCCTCCCACTGGATCAAGTGGTGTTTTTTCAGATGGGTTGTTTGGCCTCCGGTACCATAGTTTGTACCAAGCTTACCCCGACTAACACCTTGTCCACAAATGGAGCATATAGCAATGTTCACCTCCTTCCTGCTAACCGAAAAGAAGTCCCAAACTGGGGAGGTCAACTTTCTGGCACCACTGGTGCCACTTGCAATGCCTGATGAACTGGTAGGTGGGCGTGAAGTTTGACCCTCTGCAGTACCTACTTCTACTGAGGTGGTTGTGGTGGATGCAGGTCACTGCCGGCGAAATATGGAACCTGGAGGTGATGTTAGTGGTATCATCTGTGTTGGTGGTATCCGTGCCACATCCCTCACAGCAATTTGGGATGGTATAATGTCAGTCTCCACTGGGGCGGGACCAATGTCCATGATGACTGGCTCATCATTATCCTCCTCTTCTACGCTTACCTCCATAACTCTAAGGCTTTCTGGAACCTTCCTTTTCCCTAGCCTTGTCTCGTGGGCGTGGCGTGTCTCCAACTCAGATGGAGGCGGGATCCAAGTGGTGTCTAGATCATCAGAAAGGAGGCTTGGAGAAGAAGTTGATGGACTAACCCTCCTTTTCCTTGCTGGGGATCTGGAAGACAATGGGTCTTCTGAAAGAGTGGCTTGCTCTTCTTCTTCCTCTGCAGGAAGCTCGATCTCCTGAACTGCCCCTACTTCGGGAGGAACAACTACTATTGGGGGTGGTTGCGGCTGTTGTTGCCCACTTATCTGAGTTCCCTGCATTGATTGGGTACTACTTTGCAATAACGATAAGTCAATTTCAACATCACTGCTCATCGGCGTTGGACTCGTGATTAGACTGGCTGCCTCTGCAACAGTCATGGGCTTGGTGGGGTGGGTCCACTGATGCGGGGGTGCTGCTCCCAGCTTGCTCCCCGGACACCGCTGCTGCAGGCGCAATTTTTGTTTTCCCAAAAAAGGTCTTCGGCAACATACCGGTAAGTGGCAGTGCCTTCTTCTCACTGGCAACTTTCTTGGTACTGGACCTGGTACCTTTCTTTGGGGCCATCTTGAAGATGTCAGCAGCACGCAGTGGCACAAGTTGAAGAGATGTCTATGGTCACACGTCACGTGACGTTGTGCGCAGCAAGAATTCTGTCTGGCAGTACAATGGGTGATGATGTCTCCTCCTCTTTTGTGCACCTAAAAGCAAAGAAGCAAGAAGAACATCAGTGAAACGTGGCATTCATTGTTGTGGTTCAATTACTACTAGTACAAACAAACAAATATAATATATAACTTAGTGTGTGGCCACACTTGTTAGTGTTATTAATATTATTAAATGTATTACCACAGTTATTAAAAAAACATAACAATACAGTGTAGACATTTGTGAGAATTTGACAAAAACAAGGGCTTTCATGGTTGGTGTACTAGTGTACAGTACACTCAGGAAGGATAGGAAAGAAGAACAACAGCAACAAAAATACAAATGTAACGGACCCGGTTTGGCATTGTGCATTATGTGGGATTCAGCATTCAGGGAGCTGCAGCTGACAATGGATAGAAGCAATAAGCCAAGGGGAATAAAGGAAAGACATGCAGGTCTAATGCAGAAGCACACTGACTGCCTTCACAAAATGGCTGCCAGCCACATAGCCAGGCCACAACAACAAGAAAGGGAAGACAGACAATGCAGGCCTATGGCAAAAGCACACTGGCTGCCTTCACAAAATGTCCGCCAGCCACATGGCAGGGCAGGCCACAACAAGAAGCAATAAACCCAGAGGAACAAAGGAAAGAAGACATGCAGGTCTTTGGCAAAAGCACTATCACCACCACAAAATTGCCACCAGCCACATGATCACTCACAACAACAACAAGCAGGAGGCCTGGAAACAATGAACTCAAGCAGGCCTATATGGACACAGACTTTACAAAATGGCCCCTGGCCACACGGGGAGGCTCAGCCAAGGCAAATGCTGGCCCACTATTACAAACACACTCACACACTGGTCAAAGACAAAGGAGGCATGCTAAACAACACAGCTTTAATACAACAATGCCAAAAACGAAAATCCACAGGGCTAAAAAAGGTTTGCAAGTTACACAGCAACCACACATGAAAAAAAGTGAAATACCAAAAAAAAAACATTTGGCAATTCAATCAAATGCCATCCATGCCCTAAATGATGTTTAAATTCAACAGACACCACAGAAACAGTTGTTTCATGCACCCATGAGTAGCTCTGGGTCTACTGGCTGAAAGGCCTATTGGCAGACTTCTGGCCGGCTAGTAAATTAAATAAATATTGCAAATTGATTTCAAAAGTTGGAGAAAATGTAGTGAACTGTGCAACATGTTTCCTTTATAAAAGAAGAACAATTACTTACAAACAAACAACTAGGCCCCTAGTGAAACTACAGGCCACCCACCACAATACATTTTTAACACATGATGAAAAGTACAAACAAAATGTAGGTGCAATGCCCCAATCAAACTAACATTATAAACACACAATACCTGACCTGTTATTCAATACTCCTGTTTAAACATTAAACAGACTCAGACCTTTATCTGATTCGAATGGTCTTTCATAATTTAATTACTTTTTTTTAGGAAAACCATTTTTCATCTTGATAAGACATTGTTAGGACATGCCTTTCCAAAAGACACACTACATCAAAGAAGATTCTTTCTTGTGTACATACTGTGTTCAGTGTTCAACATAAAAACATATATTCTATACAAAATACAAACCAAATTAAATCATAAATGTACTGAATTAAATCATAATGTACCAGTCAAGATAATTTAAACCACAACAGCCAATTGAGTAACAATGAATACACAATTTTTCACAAACACTACAATGGCCGTTGGACTACTGGGTATTCATTTGAGAGTCTAGCGGGCATACATCATTTACACTACAATGCCCAACGTAGACAATTATCATTCAATTATCCCAGTAGGGGTAGGCGTTTACCCCCTACTGGGATAATTGAATGATAATTGTGTGTTTAGGATGTTTTAGAGGTCCTACCTGACCGTAGCAGGACCAAACCCCCTTTTTTCAAAAAACCAATCACACTAACAACACCAATTTTCAAACTTACTTGTGAAATCTCAAATTCAAAAGTCCTCAAATCCAATGATATATGATGCGGCAGACACAAAGAGGGATCCTTCCAGCTCCAAATCCAAATGAAAAGTGAACAGGAGATGGACAAAGCACTGGGAAGAGCCTGCTGGACAGGAACAGGAAGTTGGAGAATCTGGGGCACTTCCTTCCACTTAAAAAAAAAGTAAAAAAAAGAAAAAGGACTCCTTGCACAAAAAAGTACAGCCAAATGTCAATCTGAGGAGTTTTTTTAATCCAAATCATCATTTCGAGAAGGTTTTGATGCTGCTCGAGAGAGATTCTTCTCCAGATTGCAAATTCTGCGTGTTCGGGATCGCGATCGTCACAAAACTTCCGCCGGAAGTCCGATGGCGCGCATGAATGACGTGTTAGCGATTGCACACTCTCGCAGGACCGTGCGGCTGGCTACCAAATCTCGTGGCGCTCGCTAACGGATGGGAAATCTCATCAGCGATTGCAGGCACCGGGTAAGTCACTCCGGCGCACGCTAAAATGCATTTTGGGCACGCAAACACAAAAAAAACCTCTGCTCCGGTGCGGAGCGTGGAGTTTTCGGCAACTCCGCGTTCTACGCGGAAGGCAGAGTTGCCAAAAATCCGTAAACTCCGCGAGCAGAGCTGAGTTTTACGCCAGGGTTACTCTAGACCAGGCATACCATGAATATGTGAAGAATAAAGGGGCATATTTCAAGCCCCTATCGCCACCAGAATGCCACTTTTTTTGATGTTGTGGTGGCAATACAGGCTTCGCCTTATTTACAAGGCAGCGTTAAGCCACGTTACGCTGCCTTGTAAATAAGGTACTCTTTCACGCTATAATTAGCGTGAAAGGGGTGGGCAATGGTTGTTGCGGTGCGTGTTCCACCACAACACCCAATGATTTTGACTCTGCCCCATATTTTCAAGAGTGGTGTAAATATGGGTCAGCGGCAAAATTAAGACAATGGAAAGCCTGGTCTTAGCAGGACGCAACGAGGAGAAATGCTTTATTTCTCCTCGTTTTTTCTGTTTTAATGTGTGCTGCATTGTACAGCACACATAAAAACTGCAAAACGCCATGCATGATTGTTTATGTGCAGGAAGGTGTCCCTTCCTGCACATAAACAATCATTTTAAAAATGACGAGTTGCAACTTTTATGTTTGCTGCACAAAGCAGCACACATAGAAGTTAGAAATAGCCATTTAAGATTATTTATGTGCAGGAAGGGACACCTTCCTGCACATAAGCAATAATTCCCCACAACGCAGGCACCCTTGCAATATAGTGCACGGGTGCCTGCATTGGCGCTTGGCAGCTGAAATTAGCACCAGCGCAGGGGGAAATGCAGGGCTGCACCTCATTGTTATAAATACAGTGCAGTCCTGCATTTCAGAAGTGGCGGAGTGCAGCGTTAAGTCAAGAAGGCTAACACCGCACTCCGTCACTTCTTTGTAAATATGCCCCTAAGTGTTTTGAAGACTCATCTCTATGTCTAGTCTTGTGTTTATGAACTAAATGGAACAATCTCTGTACCCATCTTGGTGGACTTTAATATGATTAAATTCTCTCTCTGTCCTTAATATGAATACTATTTCAATGACCCAGTGATTATTTGGAGAGCGCTCCCTATTCTGTTCTTATTGTATATTGAGAGGTGAGAGGGGTGGGGCCTTTTTCCAAGGTGTAGCGCTACATTATAAAATCAGTAGTACTTGTGCGATCACAAACGGCCTACTACTACTCTGTTTGGATTGTTTAGGACACAATATTTATGTCAGACAATATTCTAGTACCACATCCATGTGTTCACCTACAACACATGAAGGCTCACATACTAGCAGACAAGAAACATATGCACGCAAGTACACTTAAGGGGATGAATGTATGGAAGACTCAGTAGCTGATTAGATGGATAGGTGGATATAGAGATTTAAATCTTTATGAATGAACTATGCCTGATAGGTAAGACTCTTTCTAATCACACCTAATCATGCATTTTAAAGTAAGCACAAATGAGTGAGCTTCACCCATAAAAAGACAGCGTACCTAAAACTCTCAAAACTAAAAAATATTTGATTCACAATTCTGTTCAAAACAGCTTCCACGTTAACAATTCAACATGAGATAATTCTGTCATTTTTATGGAATTAATTTTAAAATAAACATAGACATCTCTAAATAACGTGTTTACATCACCTAAGTGACACTTTTACATGTTCCTTCAGCTTACGTTTGCTACTTGCTTATAGTAGTGATAGTCCAATAATAGCAGGTCTATTAACCTTCAACAGTGAAGCAAGTTCTCTTGAACCGTAAAGCGTAAAATCTAATGACTGGATGCTGATTTTGTAAAGTGAAGGTGCGATGAGGACTTAAGTTTCTGGTGTTGTCATCTGGCCGACACTATCTAGAGGACAAAAGGTTCAATGTGTATAGTCAGACAATTTATGTGATCTGAAAAAAGAAGTCAGTTATGTCATAGTGATTGAGATATGAAAGATGAAATAACTAAATTATTACACTTCCTCAGCTGAAGAGAAACTCAGCGATCTTATGTTGATTCATCGTCCACCATTTGGAGCACTGGCAGTTTCATAGAAGCACTACAAAACGTCAATAGATCAAGGCAGCAGCTGAAATGAGTCTTGCACAGATAAACTTGAATAGTTTTCTATCATCGAGCTCTTTTTTTTTTTTTTTGTGTCCTCATTCTGCCAACTCTCTTGCTAGGGTCACTCTCACTCCTCTAACACCATGAGGGGTGGAACCAAAGAGGGAGGAAGAGTAGTACCCCACAAGAATACTGTTGTTTTCCACTTCCATCTCCTTCGCATACGAAGACCACAGAGGAATAGGAGAGGCCAGGACAGACAACATATTTGGCTTAATCATTGGACCCACTTGCCTTCTCTCTCCACTCTATCAATGGAGCCCAGATCTTATCTTTGCTCCTTGGATCACAGGCCATATCAGACTCACTTGTATAGATTATACTCTTAAGACACTCGGTAAAAGATGGAGGACTTTCAGATTTCCATAGCCTACAGATCTCACGCCTTGCCAACAAGATCACATAAAACATAAACTTGAGACTAACCGTGTTAAGCTGTTCTTCTTCTTCTTGGTTTAGTCCAAAGAATATGAGGCGAGGGCTTACCTTGATCTGTTTACCCAGTGTTTCCCCAAGCAAATCACAAACCGAGGTCCACTAAGATGCAACTTTTGAGCATTGCAAAAACAAATGCAAATCATCCGCTGCTGCGATCATGCACCTTGGGCAGTTATAAATATTGCCTGTAACCTTTGATAGCTTCGCTGGGGATCAATAGACTCTATAAGTAGTAAACAAATGGTTACGTTTAAGCGATGCAGGCTTTACTACTGTTTGTAACATGCAATATGAATCATACCACATTTGCTTCAAATCTTCTTGTTCTCCAAACTCTTTTCCCCATAGATTTGAAATTTCAGTTTCGATCTTCTCGTCTGTTTCCAGGAAGGCCCAATACCAAAAGGAAATTTCCTTTTTACACTGATCAGTCCTCATCACCTGATCTAGTTTCGAGTCTTCCTTCTCTTGTGCCCAATTCTGTGTTGCCCACCAGGAGCCTAATTGATAGTACTTAAACCTCATCAGCTGTCCCTTAGTGCAATTACTTAACACTTCCCAGCTCACTAAGTTAGAGCCCATTTTAAGATCTGCCCAATACCATATGCCCCCAACTTTAAAGGCTGGCTAAGTTGATCTCTCAAACATTCTGGGGTACCCGGGAATACCCAGATCGGAGCCCACGATGAAAAATATGGAACTCCTAATCTTTTCCTTACATACACCCAAGCTCTTAGAGCGGACCTCAGAATCTTCAGCCTCACCTTTTTGAAAAATTTTGGATCACCATATTTAAAAAGGAAGTGATGCTGACCTTGGGGAACATCAATCAACATGGCCTCAAAGAGTAAGCCCATAGATGTACTATCCATCTTATTTGCGGGCATGCAGATATTCTTGAAGTGGAAAGCATAACAGTAAGCAAGTAGATCTGGTAACGCCAATCCTCCTGCCTCTAACCTCCTTCTCAACTTTTTCCAAGCTATCATAGGCCCCTTTGACGCCCAGATAAAGCTACTTATTTTCCCCTAGAGTTTAGCTATATTCTTCTTCTGGAACGTTAAAGGGATAGAATTAAAAAGAAAGGTAATTTTCGGGAGAATGATCATTTTTATAAGATTTACCCGACCATAGATGTTTAAAGGTAGATTCTCCCATTTTAACAATAAACCTGCTATCTCCTGACTGACTTTTCTCCAATTCACTTTGGGAATATCCTCTAGATTCTGAGCAATGAATACCCCAAGATAACACATTTGAGTCTTAACCCCCTGACTCTTCATACTCTGATTCCATTTCATTATTTCAGTTTTTTCCGTATTCACTTTATACTCTGAAATTAGGCCAAAACTCTCCGCCTTCCTCATCAGATTGGGGATTGCATCCTGCGGGTTACTAGTGTATAAAATCAAGTCATCTGCATATAAAGCCAGCTTAACTTCAAACCCTGAGGATTTGAAGGGAAAAATAGTGGAATCTGCTCTGATCAAATTAGCAAAAGGCTCTATATACAGATTAAAGAGAAGCGGGGACAGGGGACAGCCTTGTCTTGTTCCTCTTTAGATGTTAAACCAATTTGACAGTTCTCCATTTACCAACACCTTGACCCTAGGGCAATGATAAAGGTTTTGCACGGCCCTTAATATATTCTGCGGAAAGCCAAAACTAATTAGTGTCTCCCACATATATCCCCAATGCACCTGAGCAAATGCTTTAGCTGCATCTACTGCAGCCACCGTTAATGGTAATTTCTGTGCCTCTGCTATATCTATAACCCCCATCATCTGAAATGTAAGTTAATTTAACTGCCTCCCTGGTATGAAACCTCTTTGGTCAACATGAATGACCCCTTTAATAACCTTAGCTACCCGAGTTGCTATAATTCCAGAGAAAATCTTACAATCTGTATTTAGGAGAGATATTGGTCTATAGGAGTCCACTTTCTGCGGATCCTTATTTGGTTTTAAAATTAAGGTAACCGTAGCGTCTGACCAAGAGCTAGGGACAATTTCCCCATCTATATAAATTTTGTTAAACAGGGCTTTCAAAACTGGGACCACTATATCCATAATGCAAGAAAAAACCTCAATTGGAAGACCATCTGGTCCAGTTGCCTTTCCCCTTACCATTTTGCTACACTGTGCCCTGATCTCTTCATCTGTGATCTCTCCCTCTAAGACTCTCTTCTGTTCATTCGTTAATTGTGGAAGTGTAGTCATTCTTAACCAATCCTTTATACCCTCCAAACCAGGTTGTATATCCTCACTATAAAGCTTCCTCATAAAACTTCGTGCTTCTTCGCAGATATCCGCATTGGCATATAACACTTCTTCTGACTCCCTACTAATTAAGTCCCGTATTGTGTTTCTAGCCCTATCTGCTTTAGCTTTCCAGGGCAGCAACGAGCTACATTTCTCTCCATAGGCAAAATGTTGAAGCTTGCTCACTTTCCACCTATCCAGTAGCTTTTTATCTAACTGTTCCTGAAATTCTGCCTGCAACCTCTCCAGTTCTTTGCTCAAAATAGGCACACTATCTAAGCCATCCATAGAGGCCTTCTGTAAGTCTCCTTCTTTTACCTTAATCACTCTGATTCTGTTCTCATCTTCCTGCTTAGCTACCCGCCTCTTTCCTACCATTACAAACCTTAAAACCCCACTTAGATATGCTTTAAAAGCATCCCAGACTATTTGCATTTTTGCCGACCCATTATTGGACTGGAAATAATCAGCAGTTTTTTCCCCCAAATTCCGGACCACTCCCTCATCCAATAATATAGTCCTATCCAGCGTCCACCGTCTCTGCCCCTCTTTTTGATAAAATCTCAGAGACATGGCCACTATAGAATGGTCTGACAAAATCGCTAGAATATGAGTTACCGCCTCCACATCTGCATACAACTCCTGATCCACCCAAAATTAGTCTATACGGGAATGATGCCTGTACTTTTTACTATAGAAGGTGAAGTCCCTAACTTCCCCCATTTTGTTACGCCAGATATCAATCAAGTTAAATTCCCTGATCATACTCTTCAATTTAGCAAACGTTTTTGGAGGGCTAATATATTTGACTTTCGATGTTCGGTCTAACTCCTTATTCAAAACCAAATTGAAATCCCCTCCTAATACTGTCGGGGTCGTTGTCTCCAATAAACAAGATTCAAGCTTTACTAAGGCCTCTGGGTTGTCATTGTTTGGCCCATAATATACTGCACACACCAATGGTCTACCTTGAATTAATAAAGTGGCCACTAACCATCTACCAGAGAAGTCAGATTCATATTTGACTAGCCCTATTCCAGAGTTGCTTCTGATAATAATGGCCACTCCTCTAGTGCTCCCTCTCTGATCTGAACACAGTACCTCCTGGACCCAACGTAACTTACTGAAACATTGTCTACACTCGCTCCTTTCCAGATGGGTTTCTTGCAGCAGTATAATTTGTGCCTCACTATTCTTTAGAAATTCTTTAACCCGAGACACCTTCTTCCCAATTCTCAACCCGTTCACATTCCATGTTAAGAAATTAACTATATTCGGGTTATCCATACTTGTTTTCTCAAACTCTATTTCTATTATACCGCTTCATCATCTTTAACAGCCTTTGTATTGAACCTTGATTTCCCCTTCTCATTTCTATATTTGAACCCAATCATACCCTTCATCCCTTCAAAAAAATAGCACAATGAGGACTAATTTGTTTTTCTTTTTTCCCAATGCACCCCACACCCAGTGCCCCTCTTCCCCCCCCCCCCCCCAGGAAACCCCCTTTTTACACCCTGGGCGATACAATCCGCCCTTCGTGACCCCCATCCCAAAGAGAGAAAGTATCTGAAATTGTATAAAGAAAAGAAGAAAGAAACCATAGAGAGAACAGCCTAACAATTCATAACAGGTTTAGATTTAACACCTATTCTTTATGTACCAGTAATAAACCTCTGCTCGTAACACCTAATCTAAAGACTCAAACCCTCCATCTGTATTAAGAAGGTATCCACTTCCTCTGGGTTACTTATATTATACATCTTATTTCTCCACATTATCTTTAACATTGCAGGGAACTTCATCTGAACCTGAGCCCCCTTACTGCGCAATTCATTCATCCTGGTACCCAGCTCCCACTGCCTCTGAGCAGTCCTTTTACCTAAATCTGATCTTATTTGATGGGTAAAGTCTTCATATCCCAAAGAACCTTCCTTCAAGGCACGCCCCAGCACCAGCTCCTTCACGGCATATGTAAGGAAGTTTATCAGAATCTTTCTGGGAGTTTTCCTGGTCGGACTCAGCTTAAATGGGTCCCTGTGTACTCTCTGGATCTCCTTTTCCAGATCGAGATCTGGTCTATCCTTCAGGATTCCTTCCCTCAGTAGTTTGCACATGAATGCCTTAATGTCCCCTTTCTCTGTCCCTTCCGGAATTTTAAAGACTCTCAGATTATTCCGTCTAGACTGCGTTTCCAACCGTTCCACATCTTCCTGCAACGATCTATTCTGAGCTTTAAGCATCTCTATATCTTTAGAGCTCTCAGACACTGCTGCTGACAGTGCCTTCACCTCTCCTTCCAAAATTCCAGTTCGTTGCGCAATATCATAACATTTTTCCTCCAGTATCCCGCATTTATCTTGGATCCCTTTCTGTTTAGTCTCAGATATCTCAAATTTCATAAAGATATCCTGCCTCAGGCTCAGAAACATCTTTTCCACCTGATTTTCGGCTTCTCCTGCGGCTTGCATATTATCATCACTTTGCCTTGGATTCTCAGTTTCAGAGATGCTGCTATCTCCTCTGGGTGACCTTGTACTTAGAGTTGAAATAAGACTGGGGCTTACCTCCTGACTAAAATTTTCACTCTGCTCATCCCCATCTTGTGAGCTCTCTGCCAGCGGAGAAAAACGATTTTCCAGAGGCAGAGGAGCTGGCTGCGTCGGTGGGGTAGCCTTATCCCCCTGGGAAGTTGCCACCTGTTGCATTATCTTAAAGTAGGACCTGAGAGAAGGTGGGGGCTTAAGGGGTACTCATACCTCCTTAGGGCCGCAATGCTTAGGCCTTCCTCCCAATGTCAGCGCCTTTCTCTTAGGGGAAACCACCACAGGCTCCCGCACTGCCTGCTCCCTGGTTCTCCCCCCTTTGCCTTTCACCTCTGGGAGAGGCCGTAACTGATATCGACTCCTAACTTGCGTCTCCTTTGTTGTTGATAGGCTAACTACCGTGCTCTCGCCCTTATCTGAAATATATGTGCCACTTAAAACTTTGATGCCAGATCCAATAGTACTCTCCTCCTCCCCCTTCCTACATTCTTTATCTGGATAAAGTACCTTGGAGGGAGTCTCTTTTTCCATCAGCCTCAGCGCTCCCTGTGTAACCCCTCGTACCTGTAGTCTGTTGTTCCTCCCACTTTTTCCAGTAATTTCCACCACTTCAGAGCCCCCAACTTGCATCCAACACTCGGACTGCTCCTTCTTGCTGCTGCAACTCCCTCTGCATTGCCCCTCCGGTGGCCCACGTCTTGTGCTGTCTTTGCCCCTACCGGCCCGGAAGCCGGCCAACACTGCTGCTGCTCGGGTCCTCCGCCAGAGCCCTGCTGCTCGCTGCCCGGTCCCGCGCTGCTCCTCTACATCAAAGCCCAGGAAGCCTAAACTCAGGTAAACTCGGGTGAGTCTTACCTATCCTTCTACCTAATCCGTAACTATTTTTTTTGGCCGTCTCCCCTATTCAATTCAGCCTACATCCCCTCTTCGGTCCGGGAGCTCCCGCGACCGGCGTCAGCCTGCCGCCATGTTTCCCCCCCGATCTCCCTATCATCTAGCTCTGTTCACTTTTAGATCCCATTAGACTGGGGTGCTTCTAGCTGTGTGTTGTCGAAAGACCTCTTGTGGACCATACCTAAATCTTACAGTGGACTTAAAGCAATCTCATAACTTACCATGGGCTGGCTTTATTATCAAATTCATTTTCTTGCTCCTTATCCAATAGCTTTCCTTCCTCCCTTTTTTATTTGTTTCACTTCTGGATCATGGATTCTTTGCCTTCCTTCTAACTGGATGACTTGTATCCTTCCATTGATCACAGTGAGGAACTACTCTTTTCTTTTTTAACTACTACTCTGTGAGATGTGAGAGTTCTTGTGTTTTCTTGCTCTCTCCTTTATATCCTGCTTCCCCATCAAACACCCGCATGTTCAATGTTGCTCCCTCTTCCCCCACCCCAAGCTTTTCCATTGTTTCAACCCACTTACTCTTGTCATTGTGTGCTGCTCCCCACTCCCACTCCAAGTATTCTGTGTTGCTTTCTCCGCCCCTCTTGGCCTCAAGTTCATCCTCTGCTCCCTGACCCACTCCCTGTTGCTTACCTTCACCCATTTCTCTGTTGCTCCCCCCTTAAAATATTTTAAGCCTTAAAATAGTTTAATCTTAAAGTATGTTATTTTAACGTTTTCGAGGGCCCAGCAGCTGCGATTTGCTGCTGGGTTAAAAAATCACTTTCATGCATGTGCAAATTATTTTTTTTATTTACAGCACCAAGTAGGTTCAGCATCTTGGAACAGTAAATTAAAAAATAAAATGGCCCCAAGTCATTCAGTAGGTACGCCTGCATGCATGGTGATGCGCACACATGCATAAGTCATAATGTATGCACATATATATGTAATGACACAGCATTAAACATATGTACGCATGTGCGCACAGCGTCTGCAAAAAGATTTTGGGCTTGATTATGAGTTTGGCGGTTTGGCAACGGGCCGCCACTCCAGGACCCTGCTGCCACACCGCCAAACTCGTCCGCACACCGACCACCAGATTACGAGTTCATTTGTGGTCAGGCGGGCAGTGCTTTGGTGGTCCCACGGCATTGCATCTTAAAAAAGGGACTAACTTCTTGGGCTGTCCGAGGCCCCATGCACCTCAGCGGCTCCTCGCTGCCACTGCTTAGCTGGAGTTGGACTTGGTCCCACATCGTGCCATCAGAGGAAGGAGGTGGGCTGGTCTCCCAAACACCGGAAAGGCATCAGGACACTCCAGCAGCATGGGGCTAACTTCTTAGGCCATCTGAGACCCCTTCACCTCACCGGCTCCTCGCTGCTGCTGCCTAGTCGGATTGGGACTCGGTCTCCCAGAGTGCCATCAGGGGAAGGAGGCAGGGCTGGCCTGCCAAATGCCGTAAAGGCATGAGGACACTCCCACAACGTAGGATGCACACAGGCGTGCCCGGGCCAAAGTAGGGCCCGTCTGCACCCGTCAAAGTCCAGAAGAGGCTGGGCTGGGCCACTCCCCTAAGCCTTTCTTTTCTGGGCACCAAGGTACTGTTTGAACTTACAACTTTTGTACCCAGCATCAAGGAATAGGCCCCCCCTTAGTTATTTTGCCTAACCCCACTTGTTAGTGCCTGTGTAAAAATCTGACTTTTTTTAATACATACGAGGATGGGTAAAAGAAAGGCGGTATACGGCGGGGGCTGAGGGGCAATAGGGAAAGGGGAAAAAGCAAACAAAATCACAAAGCACAATGGTAGTAACTGCGTGCTCGCCCGCATCCACAGCTTGCTGATCGAATGCAAAGGTATATTAGCCACACAAGTTCCAGTTCCTCTCCATGTCCCAAGCTTCCCTTACCTAACACAAATGCAAGCCTTAGCACCTCGCCTGTGATCCCAAAAATGTTTAAGAAAGTTATGGCCAAGAGTCCCGTAATACATATACATGTAGCTGACAGCCTCACTGAGGAAGATTTACCTCCACCCTCTGACCGAAGTTCCCTGGGTGCTTCAGACCCAGTGATTCTCTGTAGTAATAGATTTACCGCCCTCCTAGACCTGAATGACAATCCCCAGGACACTATCGAACCAGCAAGCGTGGGGACTCCGGCATTGCAAGCAGAAGACCCCCAGAACCATGACTCCAGCGCTCCTCGGCTTCTCAGCGACCTCAGAGCTGAAGGGGTTGCTCTGAGGTCCATGATAGGTGATCTTACAGGGTTGATGAAAAAACTGCTGGAGAGTAGTCACATGGTCTGCATACATAGAGAGGCCCCACCCATTACGGCTAGCAAGCCCTTGCACAAGTTTCCCCGGAAAATCTACATGATAAAGGTACCAAAAATAGTAGCCCAGAAGGGTCAAGAGGGGGAAGATTCATTAAGGAACAAAGCGATACACTGGATTCGTTGAGGGAGGGTGCAGATCCCTAATACAAGACGATATCTTAAGGGCAAGAAGATGTGAGCACCCTGACTTCCCCACTGACTGTATAGAACTATTCCTAAAAGACGGAGGAATGGTCAAAAAGTTGTTAGCCCTCGACATCAGAACATGCCCACCTGCAACATCCAAAATCCAATTCAAACGATACTTACACACTGGACAACCAGCTGCCCTCTCCCCACATCCAATAGATCGCTTAGGCCTTGACTCATCCCTTGGGGTAAACAGCTGACTACCGAACATAGATCCCTGGGCTGACAGGTACTCCCCCACTGAACCATTGAAGCCCTCCTTTCCACCCACCAAGCAGTAGAAGCGCGGAAGGAGTGGGCTGTTCATAGCACAGCATACACACAGACTAGGGGGCAATTAGGCGCCAACTCGCTAAATAAGAACACGCCAGTTGTATCCACCACCAGAAATCCTGAAAGCCCAAGCACTGTTGTACACGTTAGTACAGGAGTTGTTCCAAAACTTACGTTAGTTTACTGGAATGTGGGAGGGTTAAAGAGTAAACTGTCCCTTCCCCATTGGAACAACTTTATAGAAGGCTTTGATATTTGTTTACTACAGGAAACCTGGATCATAGTCCCAATATACAAGGTGTGGTATGTTAGCTCCTGTCTCCCAGCTGTTGTAAAGAAATTAGGTCGTCCAGCAGGGGGACTGATAATGTGGGTCAAAATAGCCCTTGGCTGGAAAATTACACTCCTCCACTCAGAAAGACTGGATATTATGGGGATATGTCTCAAGGGCCGCTCAGGCAAAACCATTGATACCTGCAACATATATGCCAAGGGAAAAAGCAGGGGCAGACCATCATCCACAGTCCAACAACTTGAGGAGCTTCTAGATGAGAGAACTACATCAACCCCATTGTTAATAGTGGGTGTTCTCAATGTCACATTCGAACCTCTCGATAGAAATGATGTGACGGAGACAAACGAGGAGGATGCCATGTGGTTTGTCCCCCCGCTAGATCTCCCTCTGGCCAAGAAATGGTCCCAGGCTGCACTCCAAGTAAAAGCCCTGAGTATGGAGTTGGGGTGAGGGTAGCAAACAGTAGGACAAAATCCAACAGAATGGGTGCTAATACTTATAACAGGTCAAATAGTATGAGTCGAATAGATTACATTATGCTAGATCTGAGGCTCTTGTGCAGTGTCATCGACATGGCAGTGGGTGTAACAGTTGATAGTGACCACAACCCGCTCTGCCTAAGCATGGTATAAGTATGGAGAGGCATAAGCAATCAGACCATTGTTCACCAGCTAGCAAGGGAAGTCTACCCAGCTAACGGCAACCGCCACCTTAAGAGGCACAGTATAATCACATGTGAAGTATGCATCAGGATTTGTTGGCTGGTACAACAGAGTTACTGTTCCTGCTCGAGAAGCCAGGAGGGTTAACGGAAGTCAACGATGCTCATTCCCACTTTTTCGAGCAATTGGGCTCTAATTTCACTGTATCTGGGCATTACACAAATCCCAGACACAAAAACTGGGATCAAAAACATGGTTCAACAAAGAGTTTAGAACCTCTAGAATTCAACTAGCCAAGGCAATAAAATCCAAGGACTTCGGACAATTATAACTACAAGGAAGATTTACAAAGTAGCCCTCCAAAAGGCTAAAAGAAAGTGCGAGGAATCCCAATGGCAGCTTATCAAAGAAGCTTGTGCTGCTAGGGAATCAAAAAAGTTTTGGTCATTGGTTGTATGGGGCAAGGAATCAAGGGCTCCACCACCCCAAACCACATCCTAGCCTCAGACTGGTATGAGCACTTCAAAATGCTCTATTCAGATGCTGATACGCTGGCCTCCGTGGCAGATGCTCTAAGCCCCCCCTCCCCAATTTTTCGGCAGTGACCTCTTCTCCCTGAGTGATATTGAGGCCTCTATTGGGCTAATTGTTCAGGCGAAAGCTCCGGGTCCCGATGGTGTACCAGTGGACCATTTTCTACACGACAGCCCCAGTTGGTCCCGCTATACTCTCGAATGCAATAGCTAGAGGTGCTCCAGTCCTAAGGTCCTGGAGGGGGGCAGAGTCGGTCCCCTTATTCAAGAAAGGTGACAGAGACCTACCATGTAACTATAGGCCTATCAGCCTAATAGACTCTATCCAAAAAGTATTCTGCCAAGCTCTTTTACAAAAGATCCAGGCATGGGCTGAAGAAAAAGCTATTTTAACACCTTACCAAGCAGGCTTTAGAGAAAAGACGCCTCCTCCTTTTGTACTGCAAAACAGTGGTCATCGGCTGGGGCAGCCTGTATATAACTTTTATTGACCTAAAGACAGACTTTGACTTAGTCCCCAGAGAGAACCTTTGGCAAGTCCTGAAAGACATGGGGATTCCGAGCGAATTACTCAATTTGGTTATATGACTCCATGAAGCCAACTTTGCCCGGGTGAGGTGGGAATCACAGGGGCAACTTACAGACTGAAATCCTAGTCAGCAGGGGAGTATGCTAAGGGTGTGCACTGGCACCCAATCTCTTCTCCCTATACATTAATGACGTAGTACAGTTTCTATTTCAGGAACCTGCCGATGCTCCAACTCTAGGCAGGGATAAGGTAGTGACCCTATTGTTCACAGATGACACCCTACTAGTGTCTAAAACTCAGTGGAGGGGTTACATTTACTTCTTAAACGATTCCATGACTTCTGCAACTTGTGGGGTTTAGAGATAAACACATCAAAACCAAATGTTATGAACCTAAATCCCCATAAATCTTAAAGGAGAAGGCCATCCCTGGGAGGGGCATCACTGAAGAGAGAGTAAGTACCTTCGACTACCTAGGGGTAAAATGATGTGAGCAAATGTGTTGGAAACCCCACATAACAAAAATGGCTTTGAAACATAAGCAGATAGTAGGGGCCCTGGAGAAAGAACACTGCACCTCCTCGAGTAAACCTGTTGCCGTGGCCCTGCAAGTTTATGACTGAAAAGCAGTTAGTTCTACCTTGTACAGGTCTGAATTGTGGGGTTTCAACAAAATCGAGGAGCTCAGCAGATCAGGAAATGGAAAGACGATCTATTATTGATATAGCTAAGCTTCGCCCTCTATTATTCTGGATCAGAATCAGGTCTACCCCGGAATTGTCTCCGTACGCCAATGCCCTGAAGGAAGTAACCAGCCTGGATAGTTACAACAAGATTGGCTGGTTAGGCAACATAAGGAGGCTCTTATCGGTGCTATAGGGAGTCTGGAAAACAATGACACATCTTTACTCCCCCAAAAAAGTTTAGTGAAGAGATGCTATTGGGACTGGGTTGCCCAAGTAGATCACTGCAGTTCTTCTTGGGGGAAGTTAACAACAGAATTCAAGATCCACAAACAGGATAGTTCCCTGGTGCCCTATCTCGACTTAATACAAATACCAAAGGACAGGAAACTGCACATCCAGTTTAGGTTTGGCACTCTCCCCTTGGATGATTTTCTAAGCAGATGGCATAGTAACATACCAACATCACATAATTGCCCAGGCTACAAGGCAGCCACGGAATCTGTGGCCCATGTAATGTTTGCCTGCCCGGCTTACGCACCTCCTAGATCAAAATGGTTAAGACCTATCTGTAAACAAATAGGAACACACAATCATTCAGAGGTCATGCAGATTTTAAAATCTGATGCAAGACCACTGTTTGGTTGTGCAGACGCCACAATTCCCGGCCACATTTGGAGTATGAGGAAAAGGGCCCAAATGACGGGGGAAAGATAATTCTACTATACATAATCTTTCCCTTTTTGCTCCTCTGCTCTAACCCTGCCCTTATTATAAGCAAATGAATTTAGGTATGAAAGCAAATCTTCCAACGAGTTTAAGATAGGACTGTTTTAACCTGTTCAGTTTTAAATTAACATTGAGGTCGCTTTTTCAAATGCAAAACAAAGATCTCAAGGGGGTTTTTAATCTGAACAATGTGGAATATGTACCACTTATTTTGCCATGCACTTTAATCCCCGTAGCTGATCTGCTTTTTAACTACCCGTTTAAAGTTTTAATTGTGAAAGTTTAATAACCACATAAGTTAATTTATTACAAATGGATTCTTGTTCTTTGCATGTGCATTGAGAATGTGGAAACTTTTATGGCATGCATGCCGAAATATAGTATTTTCAATTGAATTGAATAAAAAAGGTTCATATCTGAGCCTTAGAAAGGCACCACAATGGGAGCGCCAAAGCACGTTCCTGCACGTCATGGACTGTTAAGTCCATGCCGTGCAGGAACTGGGAGTTTATGCATACAGGGGGGCACAACATGTGCCCCCCTGCATGCATCCGCTGGCCCTGAGGTAACAGGGGCCCTGTAGGGCCCCCTTAGTTTCCTCACGCCACACTTTTCATGGCAGGCTCATCGCCATGAAAACTGTGGCAGTGAGAAAACTTGTAATATGCTTGGTGGTGCCGCAGTGGCACTGCCAGCATATTGTGGGTCTCAGACAGCTGCAAGACCACCAGGTATCACGGATCACTGGCGGTGGCAGCGGTCCTATGGTGGTCTGACCACCAAACTCGTAATACGGCGGTCGGCCCGCCAGTGCGGCAGTGCCCGCACTGCCACCATGGCTACGGTGGAGTCATAATCAGGCCCTTAGTTTTTGCTGAGGCTGCATAGCATTACTAAAAAGCATTGTCAAAGCCAACAGATCAAAAAGGTAAGACCTATTAGCATTGCCAGTGTTTGTCATGTTTCCTATCACCTCTACAAGGTCCCATTGACAATGCATCATGGCTTTAGCACTAGTTCAACTATGTCATGCATCAAATTAAGGCATGCAGGACAACATGCACTGAGTCAGAAAGGCTGTGATCCATGTGAGAAATTACTGTTCTGTTGGGACAACAGAAGTCTCACAAAAAGTAGCAATCAAACTCTGGAAGGCCATCTTATCAGCTTTCCTACTTAAGCCAAGCCTATTTCCTGGGGCCTTTGTCCCGCTACTGTAATTCAGATGTCACAGATGCTGAAGATCACTTTAGAAGCTGTTGTTTCTAACAGCAGTCTTCAAGTAGATTCCTCCATAGTCTATTGCTAGAGCTTTCCTGTCCGTCAGAAGCAAACCTCCAACAGGACGACCAATAAATATTGAATAGCAAAGCAAGAACCAGCAGGAGCCATAAAACATCAGTGGTATCATTACTCATACTAAATATACTCTCTACGCAAGACTTAAGGAATCTAGTGCCAAGACGTAAGAAACCTCTCTTCAACCCTCTAAGATTAAAGTACTTAGTGAGCATTAAGACTTTCTCCAGTGACTTAATGGGGCTCATTGGACACCTTAACCTCTCTGGATCTTACATAATGGACCAAGCACTTGTAAGGTAAAGAGGATGACCAAAAAATGTGTAGTGTTGCATAGGACAGTACGCTTGTTTTTAGTCCTGTCATAATGGGTAATCGGATAGATATCAATAAGGAAACCATAACCCAGGTAGACAAGGCTCAAAAGCTTATGAAGAACACATACCTTGCTCTGTGGTTAGAGCTACTAAACAATATAGACAGAAACCTAGGCTAGGACGTTCAATTCATTTGTGCGCTTTTGCAGTAAAAGATGGATTGCTGAGGTGACAAGTGACAACCAGGGCACAATGGATGGAGCCTAGCAGCTGGTCTCCTGCACATCTCTCAAGGCTTCCCTTTCTCCATTGGTTTGATCCACACTGCCATATTCATTAGGACACAAGCTTCAGTACATAGGGGCATTGAAAAACCACATTGCTTCTACAAAGACTGCAGGATAGTGCCTCCTGATAGGACCCGTCGTTTTTTTATGTTTTTAATTGTCTCTTTGTTTGGTTGGTCTTTTTTTACATGCAACTCCTTTTTCATTTAAATGGAGATTAGCTCGCTACTCAGGCCAAAGGTGAATTTTGCCAGACCTCAGTTAAAGCTCATATGAAGAATTCTGATTCTCTCTCCTATAACGCACCAATTGTATCCCAATGAACTAGTTTTTGTCTTAATTGGGTCCAAGCAAAAGATCAAAACAGTTTCAGATTGTAATTGTCACTTTATAAAATGCCTTGGGAGCAAGAAATAGACATCCGTCTAAGATGCTCACCAATCGGAAACGCATGAATGGTATTTAAGAATTAGTATATAATTTCAATGGCCGGGACAGGATCATTCAAAGGAAAGAAAATCACCTTTGATGTTAAATAGAAAAAATCCCCATAAAGATGCTTGCCACCACTATCAATCAGCAAATAATTTCAATAACAGGGCCAGTATCATTCAAAGGAAAAATCTTCTTTGATGCTAAATTACAACAAATCGCCATAATGATGTTCGCTACCACTAGCAATGTGAATTCAAACACTGACGAAACCACTATAATAATAGCAAGAAATCCGTATGAATGATCAGAATTAGGAACAGGGCCAATATAATGGTTTTGTCTGTAAATAGAAAATCTATAATTGAGCAAAATATGCTTGTTCAACAGAAAGCAAACTTCAGGAGTCTATTCATCAGATTTAGAGGCATATTTACAAGAACTTAACGCCGCCGTAGCGTCAATGTTTGACGTTACGGCGTTTTTTTTAATCTCCTTATTTACAAGTTGCTGCTAACTGCAGTTAGCTGCCCTTTTCCAGCGTAAATGTGAATTTTCAAGATCGCTACTTCTGTTAGCGGGTCTTAACAAAAATGAGATGCAAGGTAGGCGTTCCCGTGAAAAAACTGCAGCTAAACACACTATGCGATATTTACAAGGAATTCCTTGTATGGTACAAAAGCAAAAAAACTGCCCCTAAGTCCAGTTAGAGGCAGTTTTTATGACCAACAAATAGCTGGTCTTAAAATTGGTGCAAACACTTTGGTCCACATATAAGATGTTTGGCTGCTGGACATCGCTGCAAGGAATATTGTGGCGCTGCCCTGCGTCAAAACAAAAGGTCAGGAATGCGCCCTATCAATAAGATAGGGTGCATTCCTGGGCCTCATTCATTAAAAGTGTTGCATCGCTGCGACAAAGCAGCGTTGCAATACTTTTCACTGCACCCTCCTTGCGACACCATGGAAGCGCCGTATTTACTGTACGGCGCTCCATGTCGCAATCAATGACAGATACGTCTGGAATAATGACGTATCTGTCAGCGATAAAGTCCCGCATTGCTGCAGCTGTGTCACAAGCATGACGCAACTCCAGCAATGCATGGGGCCAGCCTATCCCTATGGCACTGCATCACGCTTACGCCTGCCATGAGGCAGGCGTAAGGTATTGACGCAGTGGCGTCCTAGAATTGTTGCAGTTAAATCTGATAGATCTCACTGCAACACTCCTATGAGTATTTGTGGTGTGAGAAAGCCCACCCTGCATACATCATACCTGACGAAGGTATAATGTGGCACAGGGCTTCACAAGATCACACATATGCCTAGATGCATCACTTTGTAAATGCGGCGCAACATGGTGCAAAATTGACGCTGCAAGTACGTCAAGAAAGTGACGCACTGGCGGCTTTAAACTGTTGCCAGGGGCTCATGAATAAGCCCCTCTGTATTTTTCCCCTATGTTGATGCACAATGGCTGCCATGCGCCAACGCAGGCACCTTGTGCATGGTGCAAGGGTGACTGTGTTGCGGAGTTGACTGATGTTCCACAAAACCTATCAATCCAGGGTATTTCCTCTTTCTTTGTGTGCTGCAGAATGCTGCACACATAGAAAAAGTGAGAAGAAGAGGGGAAATGAAAACATTTATCCTCATAGCGCCTCCCAAACATAACCCTTGGGTTGGTATTAGATTCTGACGCATTCCGAAGGTTTACGGTTTCTTGTAAACCTGGGAATGCTTCAGATTCTATAGGTTTGGCGTGGGAATGCCCACAGCAACACCCATTGAACGCCCCTTTCATACTGTTTAATGCATGAAAGGGGCACATTTTTACAAGTCCATGAAAAGCTACATAAAGTGGCTTTGCGTGGCCTGGAAAACATGCTGTGGCAGATTGCGCTACCGGAACGTCAAACACATGACGTCACAGCGTTGCAAGAGTGCAGCAAGGGCCTCATAAATTAGGCCCTTAGATAATAGAAGAACTCTAACAATTCATCCTTGGCAAGGTCAACAACGCCATGGACCTCCTGCCATTGCAGCTTGGAGCATCAAAGAGACCACCGCCACCACCCCTGATATGCATCGCTCACCTGAACAACTGCTCCTTTCCCTTTGGGTGACAACTTGACCTGATCCCCTCTAAGTGCTGACCTCTATGCACCGGAACCTCAGCAACAGGAAGCTGGAGACCAGGAACCGCAGAAAACCAGAGACTCTCCGGAGCTGTCTGTAACCGTGGAAGAAGGAGAAACACACAACCAGTAAATGTTAAATTAGGTTATCTGCCGTCTGAGGAGTCACATCCGGGGGCCGTCCGGACTCCGCACCAGATGGCCACATCGCTGTGGAGCCATTGTCGCTGGGGTAGCATTCAGGGGAAGTGTAGGGATCCTGTCTCTGAGTGCAACCGTGCATCGTCACCACCGCATGCAGCGCTTTCTGCCTCTCTTGTATAACCTGCTCCAGATTGGGGGTGGTTTGTAGTTGTGGCGGGGAGGCCTGCTCCTTCTACGCCTCCCAATACGACTGGCTCCATAAATGACAGCTTGTTGCACAGACCCTTCACTCCCTGCCCGCACCTCCTGGCGACCAGTAGATTCCAGCCAGGTTCAGACCTGTTCAGCGGCGTCAAACAATCGCGTGTTGCCATCTGAGACCACTGGCAGATTGGCCCGGAAATAGAGGGAGTATTTGATGCCCAACTCTCTGAGGAATCACTTAACCACTAGAAACAACTCCCTCTGCCTCAGCACTCCTGTGGCGTAGTCAGGGAAGAAAAGTACTGTGGCGTTATCCACTTTCATCTCCCCCAGCTTGCGTACCTCCCGCAGGACAGCGTCACGATCCCTGTCGGAGGCAGAATAGAAAGACTAGGTGGTGGTGGATGGCTCGCTAGCACTTGATGGGACCGCTCCAAAACAAAGAATGGGGAGAGTGCAACTGCTTGCAGTAGATCACGCAACCATGTCTTAGTATATGCCACTGCCTCAGCTCCTTCTGCTCCCTCGGGCAGACCCACCACCTGCATGTTTTTCTGCCGGGAGAGGCCCTCCGCATCCTTGGCTCTTCTTTCTAGTGACTTCACACATGCCTTTAGCTGCTGTACCTCCAACGCTGCATTCTGGGTAAGAGGGTGGACTTCGGACAGTTTTTGCTCAATGTTGTGTACTTTGCCAGTCAGCTTGCGATGATCTGCATGCTCCAGGGTGAAGTCGACTGAGATTTTGTCGATGCGGTCCTCAAGGGAAGTGCGCGTTTGTTCGAGGGAGGTACCTATTTTCTCCACAGCCGCGAGTACAGAGTCTAGTTTGGCGTACAGGTTGTCTGCTGTCACCTGCCCCGGTAGCCAGTGACCCCAGCCACTCAGTCCACTGACACGGAGGAGCTACCAGGTGTCAACGCTGCCCCCATGTGCTGGCGGCCCATCGTTTCGCCAGACGCCCAGGCACTATGTATGACATGCGGTGCAGTGCAGTGTGGCCAGCTGTCCCCTCTCCTCCAGTCAGGTGTATGTTAGCCAGGAATCTTCATTCGGGCGGTACTGAGGGAAATCAATCAATCATTCAGGGACTTATAAAGCATTGCTACTCACCCGTAAGGGTCCAAAGGCGCTGGGGCCTGCTGGTCGGACTGAGTGGAGGTTCATTCAGAGAGTCACATCTTGAGGTCCTTCCTGAATTGGGTCAGTGACGTGGATTGCCTGAGCAGCAGGGTGTTCCAGGTCTTGGCGGTCCACCAGGGACTCGAACACCTGACCTCTGGGTCAGAGGAACCAGCAGCAGCAGATGGGGACAGCAGCAGCTACCAGACGGCGCTGCGCTGTGGGAGGAGCAAGTCCACTAAGGGATAGTCCCCCGTGCACCCAAAGCAAACTAACAGGGGCAAGGAAAGGCAACACCACCCGGTTGCCTCTTCCGATCTAACAGTGGCAATGGGATTCCGCGTTCCCCAGCAAGTAATGGCAGAACAAGTTGCATACCCATGGACCTGGGTCCAAATTGGCCCTGTGCCCCTGACACCCGCTGCCACCAATGGATGATCTCAGTGACTTGAGCCAGTTAGTGGAGTCCCCCACCAGTCTTGTGCGGTGCCCTCTGTGATGTGGATCAGCTGCAGCACAGGGATTTCTCAGGGCACGGTGTGTGCCACCCACAGGTGCTAAGCCTGGGCCCGACTCGACCCCTGGGCCTCCTCTGCTCCGCATCCCACCGTCGCCTCACTTGGACATTGACACCGGGGCTCAATCTGCTGCACTCTCTCCAAATCTGTGACTCAGCCACAGGAGCCTCAGCCAGGCGGGATTTCACAGGCCTGGGTACAGCAGAAGCCGCCAAGTCCGCTGGAGAACCTGCCGATACAGGTGATGCAACAGGGCCCCCTTAGGCGTGAAGTTGCAGCACTCCCACCACACAAGTTTGGCGCAGCTCAGGGGCCACACCCTCCACAGCGTCCGGGCAGTGCCACATCCTATGGCCTGTGATCCAGAGAGGCACGGCCCACCATTGGTGATCTCCTCCATGCACCCCGGGTGTAGTGGTGGCACGTGTTATGTTATGCAGACCTCCCTACGTTGGTGCGCAGGAGCGCCTCTACTGTTCACAGCTCCAAGGGGCGCCAGGCGGTCTTCTCACACAGGTCAACAATGTGTCTCCAATCGATCGGTCTACCGCCACAGCCCACAGGCTTGGACCCGACACGGCCTACCTCCACCGTCAGGCCACAGTGGCTCCACAGCACCGCCGCCTCCCACTCTGGGTCTCAGACACAGGCCCAGCGAGGCCTCCAGGCCCCGGAGACAGTCCGCGCTTCCAGGCATTGGCTGCCATGCTGTCGCAAGGATGACCCTATGCAAAGTGCTGCATCACTGGGTTTCCCCAGCGATGCACAAATGTAGCCCTGAATCTGCATTTCTTCTTCCCCTGGCACTCTGCCTGGTCATCCTGGCTGTTGGGGGTTTGGGGCGTTGTTTACCTGTGCTGAACGTGACCCTGGCTCCTCCATTCTGCATTCCATTGTTTTTATTAGCTTTTTATCATTGGAGGTGAACTTATAGGCTATTTTTGTCTATAGACAGGGCCGGTCCTAGGACTTCTGGGGCCCCTCTAATTTGCATGTAACATCACAAGAAGTGACATCACAGAAAGTGACATCGCAGGACTATTGATCTTATTTGGCATCATTGAAGAGACCTAATGTGGATATCAGTAACATGGACCAAAAGATAAATATACAAATGATATAAGTCCATATATTTTAAAATGGTATTAAATGGATTACATTTGTCACATTGGATGGAAAAGCTAGGTGCAGGTCTCACAAAGATTAATATTTTTTATTCCATGTTAACTGATTGTTTCCAGATGAGTGCATGCTAAAAAATTCCAGAGCATTGCGGAAAATAAATTGACTGGCATCACTTGGAAGGCCGGGTCTGGTGGCTCAGTGGACTAATGCATCCACTGCAGGGGCCTGTGTTAGCATGGTCACAGGTTCAAATCCTGATGGGTCCACTCAGCCTTTCATCCATCTGAGGTCGATAAAATGAGTACCATTGAGTTGGGTAACAATAAACATCTGTTATTCAGCCTCAAGATGCCCTGTTGGGGGTGAACGTGTGCTTTACAAATACATGTTATGTTGGAAAAAGTATGCAACAGGGAATATAGCAAGATGAATTTGAGTTCAGATACATGTATTTTTTTTTTTATTTGAAAGCTATGTAACTCACTGATCAGAACAAAACAGGGCAGCCGAGAATCAAGAACCAACGCTTTTGGGTTTAGAATACAGAATTAATAATGGAAAACAGGTGAGCAAATACACATTTCATATAAAAAGCAAATAAAAAGAAAGATTGCAACCAAACAATGAGGAAAGAATGAACACATAAAAATACAATCCCAGAGAAACATAAATAGAGTAACTCCAACGTTCTAGATTATTCTCTTTGAGTGGCTCCCTGGTATTGATTCATTAGGGAAGGTCTAGTATCTGGGTGTGTTTAAAGTGAAGGTATGCTGCAGATTCAAAGGGTTTTCAAATCAACGTTTTTGATTTGGTGTTAGAACTGTAGGAAGTGGTCGTGGCCGGTGTTAGCGCTGGTGGAGCCCTGTGCGACAATGTTTGTTGGTACCCCCCAATGACTCCCTCTTGCTAAGATGCATTTAATTTTGATTTACAGCGCCACTAATACCAGTGTAGGGTGTCAGAGCACTTTATATCACACACATTACAAAAAGACAATCAATCATACGTGTGTAAATCCTGCATAGGAAATGCTACATAAGACAAAGGACTACAAGGTGTAGGGGTCACATGACAACCATACTTGTAGGCAGTATAGTTTAATAGGGATTGGTCTGGAGAAACACAAACTCTGAATTTAGAACGTAATACCATGGTTGGGGGCTCTCTTTGATAACCAGAATTGATTTCTATCCAAATGAACCGTTTTTGCAACATTAAGATAATCAAAGACTGGGGAAAAAACCATAACGCTCTAATTTATACGTTGAGGTTTGCATGCAGCTCTAAGATGCCAGTTAATAGCTCACTGTTCTATGTTAGAATTTTGACTTATAAACTTCAAGTAACAAAAGGATCTCACTGAAAAAAGCAGTAACCCACTGACCTATTTACATTATGTGCACTTTGTGATCTGCATGGTACATGTTCTTTGCAGCAGGCACATTAACCCTCTGCGCTACCTTTTCATGAGTCAAAACCTCCACGTGACAAAACTCAATCTCTCTCTGGGAAGAACATTAATCAGTTATCATGACATTTTTATTGTTGCTGAAAATTACTGGAGGCCAGGAAGGAGGCAGCACGTGCTTTTAAAAACATAATATACTTGCAAACATGACGCCCCCACCCGAAGTCAGCCCCCAGTGCGATCACACCACCCTAGAACCTCCATGCTCAAGGGTCCTGTGACCTCAGTGACAGAGTCACTGTCACTCTAGGGTGTGCTGCTTCATAGGCCTGCCAGCAAGACTGGCCGTGAACTTCAGCATGGATTGTGGTGGACAGGCCTTCAAGGTTAATCCACACTTGCCAACACTAGAGTCCACCTGCTGGTGCTAAAACACCACGGCTTCTAAGGTCTTGCGGGCCATCTAAGGTCTAGCATGGGAATGTGCTACCTCAGGAGAGTGGTCTGATGGACTGGTCATGAAGACTGAACCTGGTTCCCCAGTTCCAAATTCGGCAGCTCTGGCCATAGTGCAACATCCTCTCCCCCACTGAACACCATACTGCACCACTGAGAGAAACTCTCACTGCCTTCAGCTACAACACAATTGTGCCCCGCTATAAACACCTGGTTGTGACTCAATTCAAATTATGCACTAGACAAGAGTAATATGCTGCCTAAAAAAAAAAGTAACAATATCCTGGTAAAAGCAAACACTCAAGGGAATGCAAGATTAAGTAACGCATGTGAAATGTAAGAAGGAACAACATGGTTACCTTAACGCTTTTGCATGTATTATTCAGAAATCAATGAGTGTTTTCGCCTGGAAAGTTAAGAACATGACTACAGGGCCCAGAAGGAACCGGTTTTAATGTCCATTACTTATATCCTTACAAAACGTAAGCAGCATGGTTTAAAAAGACAACATCCATGAACACAGAGGTAAACATTTTGTTTTCCAATCCACTCATCAAGCATGTATCGCAATACATTCAGGAATGGTGCACTTCCCCACCCAGGGAAAACAATGTTGTTCAAAGAAAGACGAGAAAACAAAAGTAACGCTTCACTGGCAAACTCTGTAAAGTGGCTCTAATGTGTTTGGGTGTGATTAAAACCAGTCTGGCCACTTTGTGACCGCTCTGTCATGCTTTATTTAGTTATTTTTCACATTTTAAACCTTTTATTTCTCTCTGTCCCGAGGCTGCACTTTGGAATAGAAAAATGTCAGAAAAAGATGACATTTCCAGCAAAAGTGTTTTTCTTTTTTGGATCCATTTTACGGAGGAACAAATAAACGAAATGAGAGGAAAAAGGGAGTAATAACCGTTTCTTGAAGTCACGGTTTTCAGTGAGTGAGGAGGAGCTAGAGAGGGAGGAAGAGTAAGAAAGAGTGGGTGGCATCTGCCAGCAGCAGAGCAGAAGTGAACACTGTCCTTGTCCTCTCTGGGCAAGAAGGAAAAGATAGAGTCCTTTTCCTTCTCTCCTTTTCCGTCTGTCCCCGAACAGCCAAGCCTTATCTATAGGCCTTGGCTATTTCTGCCGACGCATGTTTAAAATATAAATGTTGGGGAACGGAATCTATTAAATTAAGGAAGTAGGCACGCCCCCAAGACTCTAGACATGAGACCTTCTACAGACAGGCAAAATATTTCTAAGTAAATCTATAGGCCACCTTGACATAACTGGGGCCCACCTGTCCTGGGCCTTGCAGCACTACATAATGTCTACAAGGCCCAGGGAAGGGGGCCCCCGCACCTGGACCTTTCAGCTTGCTCCAGTGCTTCGAGGCTCAGGGAAGGGAGGGCTCCCTCCCCTGGGCCTCAAAGCAGTAACGAGGCACTTCGCAAAACACTGCACTACCACGGCGGTTCTACATACATTTTAAATGCACATTCCCATCAAAAAAATCTTTGCTATGGGCGATGCAAAGGTTAACAAAAGACAGTTGATCTGGCTGCTCCCTCCCCCCCGCACCCACCTCTCCTTACCTGTGTCCGGCTGGTCCTGGAAACAAAGGGGCCTTCTGTCACCTAGCAACAAAATGCAGAAAGGGCGCCTTGAATGGCTGGTACTTAACAAAGGCGCTGCCCCGTCCCTGACACTGTGAGCCAACATAATTGCTGGCCCAGCTCCTGTGCCATCCCCATTCTGTTTGTCCCTTCCCCCCTGCAACCCCAGGAATGCCACCACGACCTGACGCATGGTCAATACACCTCGCATATGTAATGTGACTTTGTAGGGCAGGGGACCCTGGAGGAGCAGGTGGGTCAATTGTGAAAGTGTGGCCTTTCACAGTGAAGCGGGCCCCCTGTTTTTAGCTGAGCGCGAGGCCCAGGGCAGCTGCCCACACTGCCCATGCCTAGCGCCGGCCCTGCCTATAGATGCAGAAAAGTGAAGTTGGCCTGACTAACGTGAGTTTTTTTGCCGCTAATTGTCCTTTGGTCACTTTTCTCTAGCTAGCATTAAATTTTTATCGCCTTGACGCTAGTGTTAGCGGCAGTTTTTGCCGCGGCTAGCTGATACTATCGCCATGTGGCGACGTATTGTACATATGTCGGTAACAGGGTGATAGTTTTCAGCGATATGCAGAGTTAATAAAATTGCCGCTAACTAACGCAAACACTGGTTAGCGGCAATCCTTGTAAATATACCCCTTAGGTTTTTTTAATCTCAGTTGCTTTCAGCAGAAAAATTCCTTTAATGGCAAATAGTTTTTTTTTTTTCAACAATAAATTGAATATGGTTTAAGATTTGATTAATTCATACAATTTTCATGGGTCATGTTTTGTTGTAGTAGTTTGTTTTTATTTTAATCAGCAAAGTTTGACTAAGAATTAAAGGCACATTTGGATGAATTACATTTTCCCAGACCAAGTCATGATCACTGACACTGCTCTATATATGGCCTCCTTACCAATTAAGTTGAGCATCATTGTTTGCAAAAACACAGGCTTGCCCTCTGTTGAACATGTTAAAAAGCATGGTTATGATCAATATATTCAAAAATGGTTTTCTTCACAGTGACTCTGTCTATACCCGAATGAGGTACAATGCTAGTCTGCTAGTCAATATCAGGGCACAATTGAATTTTATTTGGTTGCCCACACTGCACAAATAAAACAATCTTAAGCAATGTTAATTATTGTTATTTTAACATTTATGTATGCACGTACCAATGAAGTGGTATTTATAAACAGTAAACCTAGTTGAGAAGAAACAGAGCACTAAGCGTGGGAGAAAACCAGAGCACAATAGAATAATTTACAACAAGGAGGCAGACAACAAGTGGGTTTAAGCGGTTTGGGGAGTAATTCTTATTGAAGACATCTGTTTTCAGTTTTTCACAAATTGCAGGAGGGTCTGGGCAGTTCTTATGTAAATGGGGATCCTGTTGCAGAGACTGGATGTGCAGATTTTTTTAAATTCCTGTATTTCTTCGTCTCCATTTGGATATGTCGTGGTTTTTAGTGCAGGACTATCTGCAAGAGGTGTTAGTTTTTATTCAGGTTTTTCTTGGGTTGTTTCTGATGGCCTTGTAAGTGACGGAGTTGGTCTTGAAGATAATATGGCCTGGAGGTGGAACCAGTGTAGTTCTTTCACAGTTGGGGCGAAGTGGTTGAACTCTTCCTAAATCTTGATGAGTGTATAAAATGCTTTTAGTGTTCTAAAGTGGTGTCTGGGAGGCCGAGAGCACAGTGTTACATCCATCGAGGTGGAAGAAGACCATGGATTGCATTGTCATTCTGAAGTCAGCTTCAGTAAGAAACAGCAGCGGCTCCTCCGCTATGGTGGAGGAGTGTCATCCCACCAACCTGCAGCCACAAAAATGTAAAATTAAACTATAATAAACTATTGTTTATTATTGTTTTATTTTTGCTATCGGAGCCGAGGCTTGGGGGTGGGGCCAGGGGATGACTGGCTGATGGAGGAGTAGTTGCACTGCTATTCAGTGCGCATGACAGTCTGGCCGGCCGTCTCAGTATGGCCAAACCGTCATGCACACTGAAGCTTTCTCCAACCCGAGCTGCGTTGCCGGGTTGGAGAGAGCAGGCACAAGCTCCCAGTCTAACTGGGAGTGCAAATCATCGTCACACAGGCCAATACTGACGCTACTTCCAGCAGCATGAAAGCAGTGTCAGGGTTGTCTGCAGTGGACGATGGCAGCCTGTGCCTGCAGGGGAGAGGAGCGTGATGTGACGATGCAGTGATGCGGAAGGTAAGTGCTTTTTTTTATTTGTCTTATCATCCGTCTGTTCCCTTTCACCCCCACCCACCACTCTATCGACACACCAGCCGCTACTGGTAAGAAATGGTTTCACTTTCTTCATGAGGCACAGCAGATACCAAAATGTCTTGTATTTCTTGGTGCTGTCTTCTTTAAATGAGAGGTCCGTGTCAAGGGTTAATCCAAGGGGTTTTGCAATATTGTTCAGCTGAGCGATGAAGCCAGCCAGGTTAATGTTGGATATCTAGGCTTAAATCTGAGGTTATTTGGAGTCGCTCTCAAACAAAAGGATTTCACTCTTAATCGGTTTAGTTTTAGGTAGGTACCTGACATCCACATTGTTGGACCTGCCTGTGTTTTCAAGCTCTCTCCCAGATCTTTGTCTTCTGTTGCTGAACTCGTTTTTGTTGGCATTAGGACTATTTACATTTTTTCCCTGCTAACCAGTGGTAAAGTGCTTGTGCTCTCTCCCTAAAGCATGATAAAATTGGTTTACACCTAATTGGCACATTTAATTTTTTTGCAAATCTCTAGTGAAATTAGCTACATTTACCCCGGGCTTGTAAATTAAATGATACTAGTGGGCCTGAAGCACTCATTGTGCCACCCACTGATGTAGCCTTTTAAAACATGTTTCAGGCCTGGGACTGCAGCTTGTAGTGCAGTTGTAAACTGCCATTTCTATCTGGCAAAATAAACCTTTTGCCAGGCCTAAGCTTTCCTTCTTACTATATATAAGTTACCCCTAAGGTAGGCCCTAAAGACTCGTACTGCAGAGTGCCTTGTATTTAAAAATTCAGACATGTGGGTTTAAGTTTCATATGTCCTGATAGTAAAAAAAACTCCTATTTTCACTACTGTAAGGCTTGTCTCTCCCATTGACTAACACAGGGAAACCTGATTACATTAAATAAGTGAAAGCGTATGATTCTGAATAGATAGATTTATGGTGTTTACACTTAAATGAATTGTAATTTAAAATCTTCTTTAATGGTAAAGTCAGATTTTAAGCTACAATCCTGAAAATGCAACTTTTAGAAACTTGCCATTTTATTTTCCTAACCATTTGTGCCTTAGGCTAGTGCCCTGGGTCACATGACTGTGAATGGCTCTGCTGCTGGGTTTTGTGTATTCCTTCCAGACAGTGAGGCAAAGGGGATTAGCTGTGGACAGGATGGGCCATTCTGCTGGGATTGGTGGGGATGGAGCTGTACCCAGCCCCAATTACATTCCAAAGGGCTTGCCTCCAGCACACACGAAGGAACCTGACACTAGTCTTTCATCACTCCAGACTTCGTGAAGCCTTGACAGGGGAAGAGAATAACTTTCCAGAACCAGATGTGGGGTTAGTATAGGAAATCACCCCACTTCAAAGGCTGACACCATGTATAAATATTGGTCCTCCAGAGCTACTCTTTTGTACACTCATGGACCTGTGGACATTACAGAATATGGACTGTCTTGTGCTCCATAGGACTGTCCTGCTGCTTGAGAATGACCTTGATCCCCAGAGGACTGTCCCACTGCTACCAGAAGGCTGTCCTACTGCTTGAGTCCTGTCTTGAGCATTGAGAAGAAAGACTGGACCTGCTCCCTTCATCCCAGGCTACTTGAGCGGCTTCAAGGGTCTGTTCTGGGCTACAGGGACACAGCAAGCTCCAGAGGTCCCGTCCCCCCCCCCTGCAACTGTCCAGCTGTCCTGCTGCCCCGGACCTGCCTGGCCTTGCAATTAGACCTGCCTGCCTGAGGCATGCTGTCCTATGCTAGAGAGAGTCCTTGAACCCCAAGAGGTGCATACTCAGGCCTTGGACCTTTGGCTGGCATCAGAGTGCACTCCTTTACAATAAAAGATAAAGGGCCAGATGTAGAAAGCGAAATAGCGATCGCAAACACTGAAATTCGCAGGTCCAGTAGTGTACTGTCTTTGTGGGTTCAGAGACCCAGTACGTATACCCAGCTGTGCCTTTGAAGTGGTGGTGACTTCAAAGAAGGGTCTTTGAAGTGCACTGAGGTCCTTTCTTCCCAGCCCTGGCTCCAGACTATCAGTAGGGGGTAAGCAGCCCTTTGTGTAGTAACAGGACACTGCCTTTTCAGGTACAGGTGTCAGCTCCCCCCTTCCTTCCTGCCCAGGAGGAGCCATCAGAATGCAAATAAGAATTCAGACACATCTTACCTTCCTGTGTTTGTGGCTGTCTAGAGGGGATGCACAAAGTGTATCTGTCACCCGCCCCAGACGTGTATTAGATACAGGCTGTCAGGCACACAGAGCAGTAAAAGCAGAGCAATGCCCACTTTCTAAAAGTGGCATTTCTAAAATAGTAATGTTAAATCCAACTTTACTAGTAAAGAGGATTTATCATTGCTATTCCAAAGATATAGAACATGACAAAGCCACTCCTTTCTAATCAAGAGTTACAACTTGAAAGTGTATCAAGGAACTCCTAATGTTAACCTATAAAAGGAGTAGGCCTCTCAGTAGTTAAAACAAATGTAGTTGTTTGTCACTACCAGGACATGCAAAACTTAACAGTTCATGTCCTACCTTTTACGTACACAGCATCATGCCCTCTGGACTACCTAGGGCCTACTTAGGGGTGACTTAGATGTAATAAAAGTGGGGTTTAAGTCTTGGCAAGAGGTTTTAAATGGCAAGTCAAAGTGACAGTAAACTGCACACACAGGGCCTGCAGTGGTAGGCCTGAGACAGGTTTGAAAGGCTACTTGTATGGGTGGCACAATGAGTGCTTCAGGCCCACTAGTAGCATTTAATTTAGAGGCCCCAGGTATATGGTATACCACTGTACAAGGGACTTAAAAGTAAATTAATTATGCCACACAGGTGTAAACCAATTATACCATGTTTAGAGGAGAGAGCACATTCACTTTAGCACTGGTTAGCAGTGGTAAAGCGCTCAGAGTCCTAAAGCTACCAAACATATTTAACAAAAAGAGAAGGAGGAAGGCAACAGATTTCGGGTGTCCCTTCAGAGAAGGCCATTTTCCAACAATACCCATATCTAAACAAGCATTGGCATAGCCAATAGGTCTCGCCTTTGGGGCCTTATAAGTGTTTAGGCAGAGCTATTGACTTTGCCAATGTGTTTAATGGTGGTGGAGTGGTGGTGGAGTTGTGATGGTGGTGGAGTGGTGGTGGAGTGATGGTGGTGGAGTGGTGGTGGAGGAGTGGTGGTGTTGTGATGCTGAGGTGGTGGTGGAGTGGTGGTGGAGTGGTGGTGGAGTGGTGGTGGAGTGATGGTGGAGTGATGGTGGAGTGATGCTGAAGTGATGGTGGAGTGATGGTGGAGTGATGGTGGAGTGATGGTGGAGAAGTGGTGGAGTGGTGCTCAGGTGGTGGTGTTGTGATGCTGAGGTGGTGGTGTTGTGATGCTGAGGTGGTGGAGTGGTGGTGGAGTGGTGGTGTTGTGATGCTGAGGTGGTGGTGGAGTGATGCTGAGGTGGTGGAGTGGTGGTGTTGTGATGCTGAGGTGGTGGAGTGATGGTGGAGTGGTGGTGGAGTGGTGTGATGCTGAGGTGGTGGAGTGGTGGTGGAGTGATGGTGGAGTGGTGGAGTGGTGCTGAGGTGGTGGAGTGGTGGTGGAGTGGTGCTGAGGTGGTGGTGTTGTGATGCTGAGGTGGTGGAGTGGTGGTGGAGTGGTGGTGTTGTGATGCTGAGGTGGAGTGGTGGTGGAGTGATGGTGGAGTGGTGGTGTGATGCTGAGGTGCTAGAGTGGTGGTGGAGTGGTGGTGTTGTGATGCTGAGGTGGAGTGGTGGTGGAGTGGTGGTGGAGTGGTGGTGTGATGCTGAGGTGGTGAAGTGGTGTAGTGATGGTGGAGTGGTGGTGTGATGCTGAGGTGGTGGAGTGGTGGTGTTGTGATGCTCAGGTGGTGGAGTGGTGGTGTTGTGATGCTCAGGTGGTGCAGTGGTGGTGGAGTAGTGGTGGTGTTGTGATGCTGAGGTGGTGGTGGAGTGGTGGTGGAGTGGTGGTGGAGTGATGGTGGAGTGATGGTGGAGTGATGCTGAAGTGATGGTGGAGTGATGGTGGAGTGATGGTGGAGTAATGGTGGAGAAGTGGTGGAGTGGTGCTCAGGTGGTGGTGTTGTGATGCTGAGGTGGTGGTGTTGTGATGCTGAGGTGGTGGAGTGGTGGTGGAGTGGTGGTGTTGTGATGCTGAGGTGGTGGTGGAGTGATGCTGAGGTGGTGGAGTGGTGGTGTTGTGATGCTGAGGTGGTGGAGTGATGGTGGAGTGGTGGTGGAGTGGTGTGATGCTGAGGTGGTGGAGTGGTGGTGGAGTGATGGTGGAGTGGTGGAGTGGTGCTGAGGTGGTGGAGTGGTGGTGGAGTGGTGCTGAGGTGGTGGTGTTGTGATGCTGAGGTGGTGGAGTGGTGGTGGAGTGGTGGTGTTGTGATGCTGAGGTGGAGTGGTGGTGGAGTGATGGTGGAGTGGTGGTGTGATGCTGAGGTGCTGGAGTGGTGGTGGAGTGGTGGTGTTGTGATGCTGAGGTGGAGTGGTGGTGGAGTGGTGGTGGAGTGGTGGTGTGATGCTGAGGTGGTGAAGTGGTGTAGTGATGGTGGAGTGGTGGTGTGATGCTGAGGTGGTGGAGTGGTGGTGTTGTGATGCTCAGGTGGTGGAGTGGTGGTGTTGTGATGCTCAGGTGGTGGAGTGGTGGTGGAGGGGTGCGGAGGTGGTGGAGTGGTGCGGAGGTGGTGGAGTGGTGCGGAGGTGGTGGAGTGGTGCGGAGGTGGTGGAGTGGTGCTGAGGTGGTGGAGTGGTGCTGAGGTGGTGGAGTGGTGCTGTTGTGATGCTGAGTGGTGGAGTGGTGGTGCAGATATGTGTATTGTGGCTACCACCAAGCGCCTGTGCCAAGGTATATTTGCAGATTCCTTTGATGATATAACTTTCCTTGCAAAGCTACCAAATAACTTTTTGAAGTTTAAAGAGGCGCAGGTTGACATCATGGCAACAACAGTCTCGAAGTGTCTGTTAAAACTTCCAACGTGAAAAAAATAACAAAATGCCCATGTTTTCCTCCAATGCCGTGCATCAAAAGGGTCACAACAGAAGCATGGCAGACGTTTCCGTGGTGGGGGAGAGGGAGGGGCATTGAAGCGAGGCGCGCACGCTTGGCCGAGCGAGAGGAATGCCACATGGCCCTCAGCTTCTGCATGTGGGCGGAGGAGCAATAAACAGTAAAGGCAGATGGCCTGGAGCATGCGAGGAATGCGCGCGTTACTGTGCGCGTTCTCGCATGCTCTAGGCCAGGACAAAAAGTGGGGTCGCATTTCTTGCCATTCAGTATATCATTTTATGTATGTGATATCACATACAGGTGTAATCAATTATGAGTCTTATTGTATATTTATTTTTTGTATGTATGTACTTGTATTTGATGTGTGAGGGATTAAGGGTTTGTGTGTACCTGCATATGATTGTGTGTGTGCCTGGCTGTATATGCGTAGGCAAATGGTGTGTAATAGGATGTGTGTCTGTGCCTGTGTGTATGGGAGACTGCATTTGAGATATGGTTTATCATGTGTTTCTGTGATTGGCCTAATGGTCAGAGCTGCCTTGGAACCGGGAAACCAGATTCGAGTCTCGGTGTCCGCTCAACAACCTGTGATTCTGAGCAAATCACTTATTTTGCCCCTGTCTAAAAAAATTGAATGTGTCCTTGTGTAATGCGACTAGTGCTCATCATATAAAGAGCTCAAATATTGTCGGGTCGGATTCGCCTATATAAAACTGTAAAAAAGTGTGGTGCCCATTCACTGTGTGTACGTGTGTTGACATCAACACCAGCATTCTGGAAACATGTGCTTTTTAATATTCTTGTATGGATAGCTGCAGTTGCTGCACGCTCCGTCACGTCGCCAACCGGAGGGTTGGTAGAAACAGCACATCAACCGAGAAATGTTCAGTCTGGAGGACACACGCGAGTGTTGCTGCGCACTTCGACATGTGTCCGACACCTGTAAACACTGTGAGCTCCGCCGCAGGGTGAACCTGCGCGCTCCAGCCTTTCCGCAGTGTGCGTCCTGGACCCCGGCCGCCCACAGTAGAGGAATGTCCTCACGGGGGTGAGCCCCCGGCTCCCCCCGACTCCGCGGGCTGATGGTAATGCCGGGTGACACTAGATAAACAGTTAACTTGGGCTGCAGAAATGGAGTTAATTATCCAGTGAGCTGCACTGAAAGCTGCCTCACCGGGGGCGAATTATTTGCTGCTAGATCAGAAGATGGAAGGGAGGTTGGGGGAAGGAGGAGGAAGTAATGCAGATTCATACAGAAGTATTAGGAGGGCGAGAGAAGAAAAGAAGGAAAGAGAACGTAGAAAAGAAGGAAATGAAAATATAAGGGACGAATCAAGACAATTTAAGAACGCAGGTAGACAGAAAAGGACTAAAAAAGAAAGGTCGGGGAGAGAAGAAGGGATACAAAAAGTAGTAATAATGAAGAAGATATGAAACAGGCAGACAAAAATGAAGAAGGAAAGAAAGAGAGAGAAAGTAATACAAGCATTGGCCGCGCGGCCGTGAAACTGACACGGCCGCGCGGCCGTGAAAGTAATTGCGGGTTTTGTAAGTGTAAACAGTGGCTTTTGCTGGCGACCAGCTTGCGTTTACGCGAGCGTCCAGATGGCGAGGGAAGCCATATGGCGCCTGATCGCGCGTGCACGCTCGCGTGAACGCAGGCTAGTCCGCAGCAAAAGCCACTGTTTGCACTTCCAAAACCCGCTTACAAAAAGTCTCGCCAGAGCAGCGCATGCGCGCTGGCTCAGGCGAGACCTAAAAAGGAACTATTCTCAGTCTAGAATGGCCTTCCTTCACAGTTGAATTCTCAATCATAGATGAATACTTTTCAGCCCACATGTAGAAAGGCCTCTACTTTATCATGATATTCTATCAAATATATAGCCTCAATAAGGGGCGATAAAACAATGTTATTATTGTTATTGCCAATGTCTTACAAATGTAATAAAATAATATTAATTACAGTGGTTTATAGAATTAAAAATAAAACATTAAACTGGAGTGTAAATGTGTAACATGCAGTGTACTGGGTTGTGTACCTTGTGTGGAGTGTGTTCAAATTCCAAAGATGCAGTACATTTTGGTGAACCTATGATACGCGTTGATGATTAGCTGTCACTCGAATACAGTAAAGGACAGTTGTTGAAGGTTGGAGTCACTTGGATGTAGTGCATTACTGGGTACTTGTGTCACTGTGATCCAATATATTATTGTTGGTTACTATTGGTAAGATCCAATCACGAGTGATCCAATATATTATTGTTGGTTACTATTGGTAAGATCCAATCACAAGTGACAGTGAGTATCCTTAGGTCATAGCGAAGAGTGGTGGATAGAGTAGCGGGTAAGTACAGCTAGTGTGCAATGCATTCTACTGGGTTATTGTTCACAGGTCACAGTGAAATAGGGTGTGCTAGAGTCCCTGAAGTGTAGTGGGTTACCACTCCTAGAAGTCAGTGCCATATAAATTGTTAGTATCTCAAAGGAGCAGCAAGGTGGCTTAGAGTTACTAAGGTGCAATGTGGTGGGCGAGAGTTGCATTCATACCGTGCATTTTGGTGGGTTTGTGTCACCAGGTTGCTTTCATAGTGGGGTTCTGATGCCTCGATGGTGCAGTACAATGCAATGAGTTAGTGCCACTACGGTGCAATTTGTTGTGTTGGATTACTGTCTGTAGGTTGCAGTGTAACATGTTGGGTTAGTTGCGTCTATCATGCTGTACAGTATTGTGTGTTAATGCCACAAGGGTTCTGTACAGTGTAGCAACTAAGTTTCAAAAGATTGCAGTGTAGTGTGATAAGGTAGTATGCTTATAGTGCAGTGTGCTGAATTAATGTACTTATGGTGCCATGCAATGGGGTGAGTAATTATTCATTGAATGCATTGAAGTGTGTTGAGTTAGTGTCAATAGGATTTAGTACAAGCTGTAGGCTGGGTCCTGTAGGTGCTTAATGTGTTATTAGTTAGTTTTGGAAGAATGCAGTGCAGTGAGTACTTGCCCCTGCTGTAAAGTGCATTATGTGTTTAGAGTCCCAAAAACATGCTAGAGAGTCCAGTGAAGTACTGTACCTAAGACGCAGCGTCATATAGTGGATTAGCAGGGCCGGACTGGGAACGCAAACCGGCCCTGGCAATTGAGTCGGACCGGGGAGGGGTGTGCGCGTGGAAAACACTGCAGCTGCTTTTGTTACAGGGGGCTGATATTGCTGCAAAACCGGCCCCCACCCTGGAGGCCCACTGGGAAAAAACACCCGGTGCCCACTACGGCCAGTCCAGCCCTGTGGATTAGTGTGTCTACGATGGGGTAAAGTGTGGGACATTGTTGTCTTATTAAGGAGTTTTGTAGAGGTCTTACCCTCTACATTGTGTGGTGATCAGCATCCTTATAATTGCAGTGTGGTGAATTCAATGGCCTTTAATACAACACCGTGGTGGATTGCTAATACTCACTGGATGCAGTGTAGCCTGATAGATTCATGTATCAGAGACAGAGTATGTTGTAGTTGATTAGTACCACTTAGAGACAGTGCAGCATGGTGCATCGTGACCCTATATTACACTGTGGTGGCATTGCGCACCTAGGTGCAATTCATAATTGTTATTTAGTGTTCAGTATATTGTGGAGAATTAGAGTTATCCAGAGCAGTGCAGTATTCCTAGAGTGCACTATACCTAGGGTGCAATGTAACACATTAGAATACCTTGGTTGCAGTGATGCATGTTGGTGTCCCTAGGATGCGGTGCAGTGTAATCAGCTGGTGTCCCAAAGACATAGAACATTATGGTCACATGCTGCCCCTTATCAGCAGTGCATTCCAGTGAAGAACACCCCTACTATGCAGTGCCTTGTTACTTTAAATATGATGTAGTGCTTTGCTGAGGGCTATTATATGGCACACTGTGTAGGGTTAACACCAGAAGGTTGAAATGCAAAGTGGTGGATTGGGTCACTAATAAGCAGCGTGGTGGGCCAATTCGGGGGGTTACGGCTCTAGGCCTCGTATTGTGGAATGAAGGTGCAGTCAGGTGGGTTGGGGCGCCTAGGTTGCAGATAAAGTCCCTGATTATGAAGGTGTACTCTACATTCTGCTCTAAAAAGTAACACACTAGTAACACAACACGAGTGTAGTAGGTCAGAGTCCATGGTATGGAGTGTAGGGTAGTGGGTTAATATCCTTACCACGCTTTGCGATGTGAGTTGCATAGCAATAGTTCTACCCACTGTGAAGGGTTAATGTTTCTAATTTGCATTGTGGCTGCTGTGTTAGTGTACCTGGGGCACAGTACAGAAAGTGTCACGCTTGTGTTAGTCGGCCCTAGTCTGAAAGAATCCAATCTAGATTTGAAAATATAAACCATACCGAAGCCATCACCTGAATTTCACGTAATTGCTGTCATCGGTGCATGAACTTACATTTGACGTATGGCATTGCTGAAAGCTATCTTTGCAAGTTACAAGTTTAAAAGATTCAGATGCCCATCTCCTTACGTGGCATCTTTCTTGGCCAATGTGTGTCTGCTGCAAATAACCTTGATAAATAGCAGCCTCCGAGATTTAAAAGAAATATGTCTTTGCCTGCGATCTCTGCCGAAGCGCCTCTCAGTTCTTCAAGACTTGAAATAATGAGCGGCCTTCTCAGCATGACTCGAAAAAGTTGTGTTCTTCCTCCGAGTCTTAAAACACTGAGGGTGGCACTCGCGATGCTGACAGTGTGCATTTGCAGATGCCACCATATGGATCTCGCAGAACGAGTTGCACTGACAATCCCCGGCTCGTGTACGAGAGAGTTGGCATTGTTGGCACCGTCCCTGAACAGAAACAAGCACAGCTTTTGCAGAGCCGAGCAGATGGCATCGAATCTGGTGCCAGAGAAGCAGTGAATTAAAGGTTATACCCACCAGGTTTGATGCGGTGCCAGTTTGAATTGGTACAGAAGCTTCTGCCCACCTGCTTGTTGGCTTCGTGACATCTGGCATCTATTTTTCTTCTTGGACTAGGGCTAAATACAGCAAGCAAAACAGTAATTTTAAAAGCTAGTTACCAGTAAACAGGATTAACACGAACAACAAAAGATGGCTTAAATTAAATTATGTAAACTAATAATTATCTTTGCAGATACTTGGAAAAATTGCATCATATAACGGGAACGCTATACAGTGCGTGGATCATTTTAATGCTGCAACATTTGCTCACGTTACATTTTCAATAAGTAAAACATGCACAAGGTCACACACTTAGGGGCTTATTTACAAGCCCCTTGCGCCACTTTTGCGTCATTTGTAACATGGGAAAAGTGACGTACGGGTGGCGCAAGGGGCTTGTAAATAAGCCCCTTAGTGAGTGCGCAGTGTTAGACGATTCACGAGGGTCAAGGTAATGCCCAGTTTACTTACTAGTAATCTTCATTGCTTCAATTTTCCCTTCCTTGTCCCAGTGCTACAGAGCGTAAACCCTGATGTGATAAAAAATTTTAACAGCACACGCTACATCAAGCTAATGTAACAATATATAGACCTATATGGAAGGATAGGGATATAGAATTTAAAGAATTATCTCTTGCTCTCTGTGAAAATGTGAGTTTATTTTTGGTACAAAGGACCTAGACAAAGCACTCTATGGTCCTAAAAAATTCTCAAGCACAAAGGTAGACATGTAAGGAAACCTGATTTATCCCGGCCTCTTGATTTACTAATAGCTACTTAAAAGCAAACTTCGAAAAACAGGTAGTTTCCCGAAACCTGATCAAGTGGCTCAGATGGAGGATTCTGAAAGACTGATAGCACAATAAGTAAATCCCAAGTGGGCTTTAAATTGAACAACTTCGGCCTCAATACATAAAAAACAAGAAATTATTGAGTGGTCAATGCTTCAATGGATGACGAGTCTCCCAAAGGAGTCGGACATGCTTTAATAATTGGCTTCTGCAGCAATAAAGTATATACTCCCAAACCTCTGTCGAATCCGTCCAGTAAAAACTGTATAATCTATTTTGGACAGAAGTGAAGTTTTGGAGTGCAGATGGACAATTTCTTAATGTGACACAATTTACTGACATACTGTCTCCTGCCAACTCTAAGTCAGATACCAACACCCTTCTAAACGACTTCAACACTTTTGTAGAAAACTGAACATCCATAATCTAATTAAACCATGCAAGTGCAAGGCAAAACCTTCACAACCTGATACCCTAGAGACCTTGCTGACAACAAAGGCTCTATCTGCAGACAGGAATAAAAATGGTAGAAAAACAGAACTCCAGATGACCTCATGGTGCTGAAGTCCCTTCGTGAAACACGCACACAACTCTACACATCAGCCAAAGCAATGTGCTATGCCAACACTAGCAATGAAGAAATCAACAGAAGCAGAAAACCTTCAAGACAATGAAACACTGCATAAACCATCTACCTCACCCACTTATCCGATACTCCACAGACAAGAGCAATGCCATCAATCTCTTATTGAATGAAAAAATAAAGAAGATCCGAAAGCACATTGACAACAGCAAGTCTGCTTCTCTTCTTAAACCTACCCTTTTTCATAGAATCCCACAATGGTCATCCTTAATAGACCTATCTCTTACAGATCTTATCATACTCAACTTCCTCAAAGCCACGTCCTATAAAGATGATGTTTTACCCTCATCCTTCATCAAAGATCTCACCCTCTCTCACCTCACTCAATGCATCTTCCCTGAAGCTCATAAAACAGGCCTGATTCCTTCACTCCTAAAGAAGCCTACACTAGACCCTGGTGGCCTCTCCATCTATTGGCCCATCACAAACTTCTCCTTGATCAGCAAGATCATTGAAAAAAGCAGTTTATGCTCAACTCTAAGATCACATCAATGCTAACTATCTCCTGTCTTGTATGACTACCAATCTGTCTTGAGATCACACTGCAGCTCTGAGACCCCTTCTATACACGTACTGGATGATGCCTTCCTGACCACCGATGAGATGATCCCTGTCTCCTTGATATTGCTGGACCTCTCAGCTGGCTTTTACACAGTTGACCATCCAGCCCTCATTGACACCTTGGAGTGTTGAATGGTATTCACTGCAGTATCCTTCACTGGGTCTTCTCCTACGTTTCCAATCAACACTAGTTTGTTCATTTGGGCACCTTCAGGTCCCAAAAGAGCCCTATCACCTGCGGAGTTCCACAGGGTACAATATGTGGCCCGTTATCTTTAACCTCTTAATGGAGCACCTTGGGGTTCTACTCACACGTAACAACATCAAGATTCACCAATCTGCCAATGATAATCAGCTCCACTTGAAATTCTCCTCCGCTCTAGATATCTAATGCCAGAAACACTGTCTGCAGCTGATCCAGACCTGAATGTCCAGAGTCTATCTGAAACTCAACCCAACTAAAACAAAAGTGTTGTTATTCACCAAGAACAAGAAGCAAGAAATAGTACAAACCTGACTCAAAGACATGAACCTTGACTTCAAATCTCAACATTCGCCCAATGCCAAGTCACCTTGATTCACCTTAGACACCAACCACGCCCTCAAAGAAAAAATATTGCCAAAAAAACCAAAGACAGCATGGTACCAGCTACCTTTTCTAAAGAAAGTGAAACCGCATCTTCCAGAAAGCGACTTCAGAACTGCTGTTCAAACCCTTGTACTCTTGCATCTGGATGATGATAACGCCCTGCTCCACTGGTGACCAGTAATTTTGGAAGGGAGAGGGGCAGTCGGGCCATACACACACACACACATATACACTCACTCACCCCATGCATTCACAATCTTGCACACACACACACCCATTCACAACACTCACTCACAGCACATTCATACATTTATACATACACGCATCCATGCACCAAATATTCGAAAACATAAAACTTACCTGTCCAATGCTCCCGGAGAGGGAAACCTTCAAGGTCCCAGGAGGGTTTGGACTGCTGTATCTCTCATTAGGTCAGCCAATAAGAGGAGGCATGAGTCCCTCACTCATCACAGAGTGGGATGAGGTCAGTGAGAGTTGCTGACCCCACCACACTCTGTGACAATGTGTCACTGATTGACCCAGGTCCGAGACAATCAGTGACACTGTCCCTGTCACAAGGGGGAGGGCCTCCTGGCACTTTTGCTAGGCTGAGGAGGTCATGCCCACAGAGCTGTGAAATCCTCAGCTTGGCAAAGTTCAGCTCAGTCTGACAGGAGCCTGTGCATTTTGCACATGTCTAGCTCCAAGCTGCCTGACCCGAACAAGAAGAGTGTCTGTCAGGCTGACCTTTGCTCAGCCTGACAGACACTCTATCTCTTCGGAAAAAGGTGAGGGGGCTTGGCCCCTCCACCTGTATGGACAGGTCATGGCTACCCTGCTCCATGGCCTTGCATACTCCTCATTGGCACCCCTAGAGGCTATCCTACATGCCGAAGAACATCTCATCCCGGGCCGGAAGAAAAATGATCACATCATCTCATACCTGATAGAACTCCATTTGTTTCCCTTGCCAGCCTGCACATTCTTCAAAACCATCTGCATCATTTACAAAACCATCATGAACAGAACCCCCATTTGTCTTGTCAACAAGCTCACCATCTAATGTAGCTCTTTGCACTCCAGCAACCAGGCCTCTATTAGACTGAAGACTAAGAAATGAAAAAAAGAAGAAGTAAGGCAGCAGGACATTTCCATATCTGCACTCAGGATATGAAACAACATCCCCATAACCATAAAGACAGTGCCTATGCTGCTCCAATTTAGCAAAGAGTTGAAGACACACCTCTTTAAAGAACATTACATCACAATGCTGTAACAATCTACTAACCAGTTTCCTCTCCCATCACTTGTTGACTGTATGCCTGCCTTTTACCCTCTACAGTGCTCCTCTACCTTATGGCTAGCACTATACAAATACCATATTCATACATACATTTATTTAAAGAAACCCAGAGATGATCATATGACTCCCTTATGGACTGTCTCCAAGAAGCTTGAACATAAAAAGAGACTGAAAGAGAAAGACCCAATTTCAAAAGCCCATTCCTTTCAACCACCTCACTGACAGCCTGACACGTTGGTAGCAAAAAGATGGCATGGGTGGAAAATGTGGAGGGCACTGGAATAACCAGAATGGTTTGGATCCAAGCAAATGTAAATTCTAGGCTCCCTGTTAGTTGGAGGTGAGATCCTGAAGAGTTTAGCAGGAATCTGTGATCTTGCAAGACCTGAGTTCTCCATACTGAGTTCTTTAGAGTCTGATGCATGCCAAGATGGTGACTGAATTAGAATATGGTGCTAGAATAGTATGTCTTAAATATTGTATATCAATCATATTGCCGGCAACATGTAGTGACTACAAATATATGGTAGGACATAATATCCATGGTAAGTTTATTGTTTGTTTTATCTGTTAACAATATTGATGTTAAAAATAACAGCAGCCCATGCAGGTGAGAGCGGTGGGGCCGGGATGGTGCATTTCGACAGACGACGAGGGAAAATTATTTATTTATTTAAATTTTCCCTTGTGATCATCTGTCGAATCCCCCCCAACCCGGCCCCACCGCTCTTACCTGCACAGGCTGCTGCTGGTTAAAAATATTGTTTATTACAACATCATGATATTAAATATTGTTAGCTTTAATGTTGTATCAGAATGTTTATTAATGTAGTTTTAATGTAGTAAATGTTATGTTATGTTTAAGGGGTTAAAGCTGACCCACGGGGCATTGGTGGTCAGTGGGCCCAGACTGGGGGGTTGCTGTTGGGCACTGTGTGCACCGTGGCCTCTTACTTCTGTCTATTCAGCATCCTGAGGTTGCATAATACTTCCCTATCAAAGATGGCGCCCCCCCCCCCCAATTGCTGTTACTACCGTTTGTCACCCAAACTAAAGTGGCAGATTATCCCTTCCTGAAAGAATCCTTCCCCTTCTAGGTCACCTTACCATATCTAAGCGGGATTAGACCAGCTGAGGATGCAAAGTGCAGTTCTTAGTTGCTAGCGTATGGTCATAGTTATTGTGTTTTTTCCCATGCGTTACTTATTTCTGTTCTTCCTTCTTCTATTTTTATATTTTTTCTCTTGACTTCTGTCCTTCTGGAATTTCTTTCAAAGGTTTTCAGTGCCATTTGTTTTTCCTCGCACCCGGGTCTCTTTTCCCGGGCATCCAATAACTAGAGAGTATTAGTTAGTCGGCAGGGTGGCTATGGGAAGAGATTGCACTTTCTTCACGGTCAAGATCTCCTGAATCAAGACATGCCTATGCTGACCAGCTATCGACAGATGGCAACAGATGGCGACATAAGCTGATTTCAGTGACTTAAGAAGTCATGGATCAAATTCAAATCCTGCAAGAGAGAATCCAAGAACAAAGTGTTCAGCTGGATGCTTTATGAATTGAGAATGTGGCCTTACAACAATCTTTAAGACTGGAACAATCTTTAATACTGGAACAGTAGTCCCTATTATATCAATAGAAAACAATAGTTAGCATACCCAGATCACTTTTATCACATGTGTATCACTTTTGAGAGAGCACCAACACGCTTCACTCACTGGTACCTACAGTCATTGTAATATATATTTCTTTTGCATTTTATGATTAAATTCTTTTTGGATATGTTACTGATTGTTTTTCATTAATTCCTTAGGGACCACTGTTCCTGTACTAGCTGTAAAACCCCAGGTTCCTAGTGATTAATGGATTCCCGCTTGTGTCATTATAATGACAACAATCTTTGACAGCCTGAAATTCTTCAGATCAACCCACGGTTTCTGGATGCCATGACCGTTCATTTACTTTTCAATCTACCCAATTTTCGTTGTACATAACAAAGGTAGGTAACTTGATTAGTTGTCTTTTGGGAGTTGCCCTGTCTTGGGTTATGCCATTAGTGACAACCTCTGTTCCCTGCTTGGACAAATATTCACTTTTCTTGTACAAGTTTCAAAAGGTGTTCTACAGAACCAATCTTAAGTGCTCGACACAGGAAGCCCTTTGTGACAACCAGCAGGATTCCCAAGAAGTAATGGAGTATGTTACCCAACTCAGATGATTAGCTGTGGAAACTCAATGAGTTAAACAAACCCTCCTTACCTTGTTTTAAAGCAGATTAGGAGAAGAAACTAAGGATGAGTTTGTTCATATCTCTCATCTTACATCGTTAAGTGAAGCCTTCAAAACAGCCTTTCATATAGAATTGCGATAAGAGAAGTGGGGTAAACAGATCAATATTCATTATTCTGCTGCCAGGCCCTTCCCTATTCAGAAGCCAGAGGAAACGAAGAGCACTGAGTTGACAGAGGAGCCAATGCAAAACTGGCTCACTCACAGCACCCATATCAGAGAATGAGAGACAGACACCCACTAAAAGGACTGTAATTATATTGTAGAGAAAAGGGCCATTTAATTAAAGAATGTCGTGTATGCCCTTCTAAGCTAATGGGAAATGCTTATGTCCAACTCTGGGGAGGATGGAGAGATTGGATATAGGTTATCTTCCTCAAATTTAGCATTGAGATTTCTTCCCGAAATGCGGAGTCACTTATTTCTACTTCCTATAACTCTGCACCTGGGACTAGAAAACTATAACCCTGCTGGACGCAGGCACTACTGAAAACGTTTTAGTCCCAAGTTCGGTTCAAAGTCATCAAGGGGAATATTTACCATTCTTTCAGGCAACTTGCTGCTCTATGTTGTGTGAAAGGGCAGAAATGCTCCCTATGTACAAAGATATGGAGCATTTCTGCTCTCTCCTTGCACTGGCACACTATGTGCTACCTAGCACCAATGTAGGCATCCTTGCACCATAGTGCAAGGGTGTCTGCATTGCAGGCAGGATTGTTCTTCTTCAGGAAGGGACACCTTCCTGCACAAAAACAATCCTTAGAGGTATGTTCCTCTCCCCTCTTCCCTCCGCAGAATGTAGCACAAATGGAAAGAGGAATTAACAAGTAGAAATAAAGATATTTCTCCTTATGTCTCTGTCTGGTAGGTGCACCATTTTGGTGCAAACCCAGGTTTACAAGCCTTTGTATATCTGGATTTGCGTCACAATATATCTGTGGATGTATGGGAAAACCCAATCTCCACCCATGTAACGCCTTCCCGCTGCAAAGTAATGCTAAGCCGTGTTATGCACTGCGTTACTTTGTATTTACTAAACCATGCAAAGCCACGCAAAGTGGCTTAGCATTGCTTTGTAAATCCCAGTTAAGGACTAGTGTTGCTTTGTGACGACTTGCAATACGCAAGGGCAACACAACTCCTGAGTAAATCTGCCCCTAAATCCCTAGAGGTCGGAAGGAGAAGGATGAAGCTATTCACAAAGTTGATGGAACACCTTTAGTGTCTGGTCCTGTGTTGGAACATACCCCCAACAATGTGATGACGATATTTAATCATTAAGAAAGACTAAGTTTGAATATTCTGTATGTCCACCAACTTGTATCCAATAATTCTGTTGTACCTTTTAATATATTAGAAGACTGTTATGATCTACCCTCTTCTTGTTTTTCTCAATATTCTCAATTATCACAGGCACTTTAATCATTCATTTCAACCAAAGATTTCCTACCAATATCATCCCATTTACTCCTTTAACCCCCTTTACACAATATCTCCTCTGATTGTAACCCTAAAGCTTCCTATATATACAAACTGTTATCCACCTCTATCTCTGTGAGACCTAAATCCCCAATTGAACTAGCTTGGGAACTAAGGGGCAGATTTACAAACCCCTTGCGCTGCCAGTACGTCACTTTTGGCGCAACGAGGAGAAATGTTTTAATTTCTCCTCGTGTTTTTCCTCTTTCAATGCGTGCTGCATTCTACAGCACGCATTGAAAGAGGAAAATGCCTCTAGTGATTGTTTTCGTGCAGGAAGGTGTCCCTTCCTGCACAAAAACAATCTCCCCATGACGCAGGCATCCTTGCACCATGGTGCAAGGGTGCCTGCGCCGGCGCATGGCAGCAGTTTGTGTGCCAGCGCAGGGGAGAGCACAGGAATGCAACATATCCTTGCAAATATGTTGCATTCCTGTGCTCTGAAGGTGCTGCAGAGTGGCGCAGCTAAAGGGCTTGCGGTGCCACGCTGCGGCACCTTCTTGTAAATCTGCCCCTAGATCTCTCCATCATTCTCACATCTAAACAATGGGATAAACTATGGCATACGTTTTTCTCCACCTCTAGTGCCGCCAACATTACTCAATCTCTATTTTTTCTATACAACAGAGCTTTTAGGACACCAGCAATTATACATAAAATCAATCCTTCCTCATCTCCTCTCTGCTGGTCATGCCTTTCCTCTAATGGTACATTACCCCATTTGATATACTATTGTCCTAATGTCCAAAGATTTTGGAAACTCATCTGGGCCAAATGTTCCAAGATTTTTCATTTTTGTATCCCCTTATCAATTCAAAATGTTTTTCTTGGTTCCTTATCAGATGATTTTCATGAAACAGTGTTGAAATTGAAATTGCTTGACCTTTTTATTGCTCTTGCATTTAAAGTTATTCTTACTTGCTGGAAGGATCATTCAAAAATGTGTATGCTAACTTGGTGGAATCTTATTTGTGATGAACATAGAATCTCTATTGCTTCATCTTCATCTGTACCTCAAAAAATTAAATCTGATTTACTTTGGCTACCTTTTACTACTTTTCTATCTACATACGCCTCTTTACACTGATACTTATTTGATAGTCCTTTCTCGTTCTTTCCTCTCCCTTTCCTTACTCCTTTTCCTTCCTCTTTCCTCTCTCACTTTTATTTTAAAATTGTTTAGATAACTAATAATCTAGATGGTACCCTTCTTTCATTCTTTTTAACTTATTATATAAGACTGTACTTTATAGCTCCTCTCCTACACACCTAGTATTTTAGCTTCCTTTCATTGTATTATTCAACATGTTATTCTCTTACTTATGTCATTTGTGAACCTGGTACCTGTTTATTTATTCAATAAAAATTATTAAAAAAAGAAAAAAAAAGAAAGACTAAGTTTGAATGTAATCACCTCTCTTAGTCACTCAGTCATCCTGGGCCTTTCTTCGCTGTGTCTACACAATCTACACCTTAGTTGGGCAAACCAAACAATTTCACTCATCTCCATCTATTGCAATTAGAACAATCTAGGAATTTAGAGGAGTTTGTGGAATCTGTACCTAGCAACAGCAATAGTAGGGGACCTATTGTGACAACTTTGGTGACTACTCCGGAACATTATCAAACACTTTTCTCCCTCTAACACAAAAAGTTACCTCCTCATCACCCTTGCGATTGAGCCTTAATTTAAAGCTTGAAGTTAAAATTCCTTTAAGCAGAATATACTCCCTATTTGAGTCTGAAAAGAAGGTCCTATGACATTACCTAGATGAGAATCTGGAAAATGGTCTCGAATCTCCTCCTCCTCTCCTCCTGGGGCCCCTTTATTTTTGTACCAAAGAAATTAAATTAATTAAGGCCCTGTGTCGAATTTTGAAGGTTAAACAAAATCACTATCAAGGACCGGTATCCACTTCCTTTGATTAAGGACATCCTAGAATCAGTACGAGACTCACATTTATTTACCGGGTTGGATCTAAAAGGGGCATATCACCCGTTGTGCAGTAGGAATGGGGACGAGTGGAAGATGTCCTTCCGTACCCCATATGGGCATTTTGAACACAAGGTTTTGCCGTTTGGTCTCAGCGACACACTTTCAGTCTTTCAAAGAATTATGGACAATGTTTTTTCTGATATCTCAAATTTCTTCGTCGTGGTCTACTTGGATGATATACTTATTTTTTCTACGAATTTATCTGACCATTGTCATCATGTCCAAGAAGTATTATATAGACCATGGGTACTCGCAAACATTTCCCCGGGGGCCGCAAAGCACTGTCTGTGGCATGCCCAAGGGCCGCACTGATGCCAGCAATGCGTGGGTTTTGGTGATGAAAGGTGGGTGCAGGGTGACACGCACCAGATGCATGGTGTGGACAACAAACCGAACCTTCATGAGACGTCTATCTGCCACTAACACTCTATTCTCATGCACCAAGAATTAAAGTCAAAGCATTAACTTCTAATGTAAAAGGTGAGCGGGAAAGAGAAACTCATCTTGTGGCTGAATTACAAAATGTGATAAAAGAAAACCTGGCATCAGTCCTTACTTACCCGCTTGATGAAATTGTGTGATCCTAGGCAATTGGTTAATTTCACTTTCCCTCGTATTTCTTCATTACTGCAAATGAGAGCTCCATAAAATATAATAGAGTTCAGGATGTATGCTGTAGACACTCGCAGGATCGCCGCACCATCTCCAAAGGAGACTGCAGTTCCCGCTGTTCACTCAGCCGGAGGAGGGGCCGCAACGTTTGCAGACAGGCGCCGGAGCGCCATAAACTGATGAGAGTCCTCCCGCAGCGCGGGACACTCGCCGTAACGCTGCACCATTTCCACAGGGGACTGCAGACAGGCGCCAGAGCGCCATAAACTGACAAGAGTCGTCCCGCAGCGTAGGACACTCACCGTATCGCCGCACCATCTCCACAGGGGACTACAGTTCCCGCTGTTCACTTGGCCGGAGGAGGGGCCGCAACATGTGCATACAGGTGCCGGACTGTGCCATAAACTGACGAGAGTCGTCCCGTTACGTGGGACACTTGTGGCATTGCCACACCATCTCTACAGGGGACCACTGTTCCTGCTGTTCACTCAGCCGGAAGAGGGGGCAGCAACATTTGCTGACAGGCCCCAGAGTGCCATACACTGATGAGAGTCGTCCTGCAGTGCGGGATGCGCGTGTGCGGGGCGTGCCCAAGCTCGGCACGGGCAAAGACCAGGTCTAGACGGGCCCGTGTTAGCCCATCATAGCCCGGAATAGGCTGGGCTGGGCTACTCCTCTTAAGTTTTGCATCGGGACCAGCAGGGAAGTGGGCATACTTAGAGAGATACTGGGTGCTTCATATGCTTTAACTGTTTTGGCATCCTGAGTCTCCTCCTGTTTTCTCAATTATACATTGTTTCGCTGCTGTGTATTTGAGTATGGGAAAAAGGAAGGGCATTTCTGGCGCTCCTAGCATCCCACCACCACTTACTCGCTCCATGATCGATAACTATTTGGCACGGGCCGTGGATATGGTTTCTAAAGAAATTAGATTGGTGGAACGACGTCTTTCCCTCATTTCGGAGGAACTTGCCCCAGCCCTATCCTCCACCCAGGTCAATTATCATGCCTTTGGTGGCTCCCCTGAGCTTTCCTTTCTGAGTCTATCTAGCGCTCCTGTACCAAACCCATCAGCTGTTCTAACTGTCTATGCTTATTCTGGGGTGAAAGGTCAAACTAACAATAATATGCCGGTTGGTCCGGGTGGAGTTTTACACGTACCAGCAAATGGTTAAGTAAATGAGCTTAATCCTACTTGTATGTTGGGCCCAGACCAAGATTCTGACCCAGAAACTGGACCAAAACCCAAGCGTAGGAGGAAAGCTGCGAAATCTGTGAAAAATAAATCTCCAGCTGCAAAGGGCAAACCTGCGCCTGCAAGAGGTCTTGTAAAGAGGAAGCGCCCGTGCTACCATCTGCTATCGTAGAAGAAACCTGGAAGCACTTGAGTAACCATATAGACGACTTGCTGCCTTCTAAATTGTGTCCTATCATTGATCGCCTTGCACATATTGAAGCTAACCTGGCAAAGTCATCTGTTGCCAGGGTAATTACTTGCTCTCAGGAACCCCAGTGCTCCCCAGCGACTTTACCAACTCAGGCCTTTAATTATGGGGGTGGAGGGGCTGCTAACAACCGAGTCTCTGCCCCTGATATTGGTCCAGAACTGAACAGTGCTCTATGGTGCAATGAAGAGCATTCCTCATCAGATAAGCAGGCAGAAAGATGTCATTCCAGCCTGGTCCCCCTTCCTGTGATTGACCTTCCTCCTGTGTCTTCTACCTATGTAATCATCCTAGCTAACGTTCCCAGCCTCTCTGCCGGCTGCTCGGAATCCAAAAGGGGCCTCATCAACAAAATCATACACTGGTTGAACTTCAACGTATGTGGTTATTGGGACTTTTTCTAAAGAGATCTTGTTGGCAATAGGTGCAGGATGAGAAAACGGCACAATGGCGATGATATCGTTGTTCATTATGTAACCCCTTTCTTGTAAATGAAATATTGGGTCTAGCGAGGGCTGGAATGGTGAAAATTAGTCCTGTTAAGATCCTGCCACTTGGTTCTTTTAATAAGCATTTGGCAACTTCAGCTCTTAGTACAGATGGGCCAACGGCACCAAAGAGAGAATTCTTTAGACCTTCTTTATATCCGTCAGCACCCCTGAAAAACAGATTCACAGTGTTGGCAGGGCTGAAGGAAAATGATTGATGGTATAGCAAGGAGTCTGACTGCATCGGTGCTTTGGAAAATGGAGGTGGGTCTAGTAGTAAGACCCTCTCAGTTCACCTATGAATTCCCCCTGCACTACCAAGTCATGGTAATTTGGACATGGAGCAAGCCCAGGACAATCCTCCAAATTCACTGGAAGGGCCTGAAGCGAGAGTATCTGTGGTAGAAGGTGGTGAACATCACTCTTGGATTAATTTTTTAAGCTGGAATGTTACCGGCCTAGCTTCAAAAGTTTTAATTGAAGGTTGGCAATCCCTCATTTCAGATTATGATATCGTTTTTATGCAGGAAACTTGGGAACTGAAAGAGGTAGCATTTAATGTATATATGTGTTTTAGCCTGCCAGCGGTACCATCACCTGCTGGATGAGCTAAAGGGGGGCTGTCAGCCTGGTTTAAAGTTAATTTCAGTTGTTCTGTTTCTCCTCTTCTTCTAGACCAGGGGGAGGCACAGGCTTCTTGCCTTTGCTGGAATGGTAATTATAGGGTTTATATGGTGAATGTTTACAATGATAATTTTTCTAGCAAGGGTGACTGTAACTCCCGGGGTTTGTTCTCTGTAATTGATTCGCTAGTAGAAAAGGAGGCTCGGGTAGAATGCCCCTTTAACCTGCTGGTGGCAGGTGATTTTAACATTAAACTGGGGCACCTTCCCCCTTTATCACCAACTATTTTTGATCCATTTGCCTGAGAAGCTGATCACAACACTATAGGCGCTAGGGGTCGTGTCCTGTTTTCTCTGCTGGTTCAAGTGAGATCTAGCCAACAAGGTCCCTAATCCTGCTAGCTTAGAAATTCCAACTTTTTTAGGGAGGGGTGTTGGGAGCACAATAGGTTATGTCTTCACCTCCTGGAGTATGTCATCAACTATTATAAGTAGTGAGGTGCTTGTACAGATCTATAGTGACCACAATCCCATCACAGTGCAAGTAGCGACCCCGCAAATATGTTATAAGCTTAAGTCTATGCCTCCCCAAGTTCTAACTGTGAAGGATGCAGGGCGCAGAGTGGTTTGGCAAACTGCGAATTCGAAGCATATTATGTCCCAGGTTGTCTGTAATAGTACAATATTGGTGAACTGTTGAAATTCGGAAATATGTCATCTGGCTCTTATATTAAATCATTTTACTGACCTTTTAATGTGGATTAAAGGGATGTTATCTAGACCCACTGTCCAGCCACGTCCCCATGTTAAATCCTGGTTTTACAAAGAGTGTAGAGCGGTAAATTAATACTTGCATTGGGCTTTAAAGCATTCCCCTAGAGACTAGGATGTTATCATAGCCAGCAGAAAGATTTATCAACAGGCACTAAAGAAAAGGAAATTGGCCATGAAGGAGGAGAAATGGGAGTCTATAGTTAGAGCTTGCCAACTTAAAGATCCTCAAGCCTTTTGGAAAGCAGTGCGGTCAGTTTTATCTCCTCCGACATCCCAAGACAAAGTAAAGGTCCATATTACAGCAGAGGCTTGCCTGGTGCATTTTTCAGGGATGTATGCCACTGACAACAGGGCTGTTGAAGAAGTGCAGATGGCTTATTCCTTTTGTCCAGAACTTGATTTTAGAGAAGAAGAGGTGCTTAAAGCGATTGTTGACAACCCATGTAAGAAGGCCCCTGGGACCGGACGGTGTCCCCCTTGATTTATTCAGGGAAGACCCGGGATTTTGGACCCCTGTGCTCACCTGTGTATTCAACTCTGTTTGTTGTTCGGGTGTGCCTCTGTCATGGCGCACCTCAACAATTGTTCCTATTTTTAAAAAAGGAAATGTGCATGACATAAAGTGTTATCGCCCGATATCTCTTCTAGACCCCACAGCCAAAATCATTGGGAGAGTAGTTTTGGACCGTCTTCTCGTCTGGATAAATAAAAATAACATACTCGCCCTAAGTCAGTATGGGTTCAGAAAGGGGCTTCGGGCTATTGAACAGTGCCTCAATCTCCCTCTAATTGTAACAAAATATAAATATGCCAAGGGTGTCTCTACTCATTTGGCATTTATGGACTTGTTGAGCGCCTTTGATTATGTATGTAGATCTAAGTTGTGGTCTATTTTAGAGAGCATGGGTGTTGATGGGGGGTTGGTTTCATTCTTAAGACTCCTACCCTATGATCTCACATCATCTGTGAGATTTGGCAATGCTGGCGAATGCACAGAACATTTCAGAGTTGAGTGTGGGGTGTACCAGGGATGTGTCCTTGCCCAATCCTTTTTCTTCTCTATACAAATGGTTTGGATAGAACACTGGTATCTGTCGGGGTGGACGTTCCTTATGTGGAGCAAAAGGTTGTGTCTGCGCTTTTAAACATTGATGATGCGGTTCTCCTGGCAAGGATGGCCAACGGCCTTAAGAGCCTAATTTTTAGCTATGTTAGATTTATGAGAGACCTGGACCTGGAGACTAATCTTACGAAAACCTTTACAATGGTATGTGGCCCCACAAATACAAAAAACACACCTTAAATATTGATGGAAAAAAATTAGGCAGGGTAAGTTCGTTTTCATAATTGGGCATGGAATTTGATGATGGGTGCAACTGGTAAACTTGTATCGAAAATAGAAGTAGTAGGCCCTACTTCTTCATTCGCCATGTCCATTGTCAAAAAAACTATTGCACTGATCCTGGAGATATATAATCGGAAATGTTTGCCAATTTTAACTTATGGAATGGGTATTTGGGGATGCAGGGATGTTGATGTTATGCAGACAGAGAATAGATTCTGACACCGGTTATTAGGCGTTCCTCTCTCGACCCCGCATTTCTCCCTGCACCAGGAGCTAGGTATTGAGCATGTGCAGGACACTATTAATACTGCTGAACTCAACCGGGCAGTCATTAGAGATTGTCTGTCTTGCGCCTGTGGCTTGGCAATTCCATGGTTAATATATACCAAAGACTGCTTCCTAGCTCTTGGTTGTGTACATTTGTTTGAGCACCCCGAGACCATTATGAACAAGCATTTGCAATGCAATCGGTCTCGCCTTTGGGGCCTTATATGTATTTAGCTATGCAGCACTTTAGCCTGGGTGCTGAAACATCTACTGTTCTTTAACATGGAGGTAAAGTAAGCACCAAACTGCGTGACATGCCAGGTATGGGAACACATGGAGAGAAATATTGCCTTTCAGCAGGAAATGGTATTGTCCAAAGCTCTGTTTTTAATATAAAATCAGGGCCTTCGGTGGTCATAGCACTGAAAATACAAGATTTAAAAAAAATATTATTGTCTATGGGTGCACGTGGAAGACAATTTCTATGGAATGGAATCTAGAGAATGCTAAAGTGATTCTGGTATTTTACTGACCTCTGCTGGTCGTTTTCTATCAAGAAAGTTAAATAGAGGCAGTTGGCAGAAAAATAAAAAAAGAAAGTCCCTAAGCAGAAAGCAATTCTGGTATTTTACTGACCTCTGCTGGTCTTTTTCTATCAAGACAGTTAAATAGAGGCAGTTGAACAGAAAAAATGTCCCTAAGCGGAAGCAGACAAGTCCTAGGGCTGATCTCCGGAGCCCACAAAGTACATACACATATAAGTATATACTAAAGCATATACATGAGGTCTCGAATGCTCGACCTAAAAAGGACAAATATTGGGTTCAGGATAGTTTCTGTAAGCATAGACAGGCCACCAGGGTACCAATGGAAGTGGCCAAACCCCTAGTTAGAGATTATTGTATTATCCAGACGGTGCCAGCGATTGCCCCTTATTTATTATATGTGACAAATGTGTATGAGAGAACTCTATTGGCAAGATTTAGGTTAGGCTCCTTTCCTTGACTAATATGTTTTCCGTTAGGCCAATACTCCTCGGCAACCATTGGTACCTGCACGTGATGAGCAATCTAGCCAAACTCTATTACATTTTGTATTTTTCTGTCGATACTATTTGCCATCTACAAGAAGGTTTTTGTTACCTTTGTTGCGTAGATATAAATTCTCTAAGTGCAAAGCTAACCAATTTTTTTATTGTAACTCAACTATTGTGACACATGTTACTCAGTTGCTAGTTTTGTGAAGAGCATTTTAGCACAAAGAAGGAGTATGCTGTTTTAACAATAATGTACATATATATTTATTTGTATCATAAATTGTTGTTCTTTTACCATGATGTGAATTTTGACCTATGCACTTTAAATCCCTTAAAACTGTTGCTGGGGGATGCGAGTTTATCCATATAATCATGCTGCTATTCTCACCTCAAGTTTCTGAACTAAGATGTAAGCACTTTTATTCTTTCAAATGTAAGTTATCAAAGGTTTTTTAGTGTAGATGTTTTTAATATTTTTGTTTTTTTACTGCATGATCTCTTTTGTGTATCTTTTATGATCTGCTTTTGGAAGATCGAATAAAGACACAGAATTTAATTTAATTGAATTGTATGCTGTAGAAAACTTTCTCTTGTGTTTTATTTAATAAACTATTATGTTGCTCCAATTATATAACAACCAAGGCCACACACAAGGTTCACCTGACAAATGACATGCCTCTTGGTTCACTAACGGCATTGTTTTCAGAAGGTGGGCGGCATGAATGTTGCTAAGATCAAGTTTGAAAACTATCACTGCAAATAAATACCTCTCAATGCAGTGCTATAATCTGATCTACTAAGATTGCATGTTAAAAAAATACTCTTTTTTGAAGTTTGGAGAGAGTTTATCATGTTTTTACACGTTTAGTGCAAGATGTCTTTAAAACTAAAGGTGTTCCTAAAGATGAGTTGTCTAGGACACCTTCTTTTCTTCTTTACTGTTACTATAGTTATTGTGTAAATAAAGTATGTCCATTTGTTTCACAGCTTTCTGAATGTTCCTGCTCTTTCAAGTGACTAGCAGCCCAGTGCTGCTGTTCACCAGGGGGCAGCAATTAAAGGTCTGGAGGGCTGCACGTTAAGTACCCATGATATAGACTCTGTAAGAATCATTTAACCTGTAAACTTGAAACATTTATTTTTCAGGTCCAAGAAGTAGAGAGCTTGGGGTTCATATTAAATTATGAAGAGGTTGCTGTAGACCCTAGAAAGATATCAGCTGTACTTGAATGGCCATCACCAAACACAATCAAGGAAACTCAATGCTTTTTAGGGTTCCCAAATCTCTATTGACAAATTATCAAGAACTTCTCGGCACACTTCTGCGAAATCTCCTGAATTTCGAAGAAAGAACAACTTCAAACTGGGTTTAATTGGGATCTTCATACTGAAAAAGCATTCAAAACCTTAAAATCTGCCTTCACCAGTGCTCTTTTTCTTCGACATCCTGACCTAACAAAACAATTTATAGTGGAAACAGAGGCTTCTGAGAATGCTTTAGGAGCAGTTCTTTTGTAAGTGCAAGATGATGATCTTTTGGAACATCCTGTCTTCTATTATTCTTGTTCCATATTCCTAGCTGAGTGGAACTACTCTCTCTTGGAACGTGAGTTACTGTCTATGAAAGAAGCATAAGCCAAATGAAGACATCTACTACTAAGAGTCAGACACCATTTGGAACGGATCATAACCAATCATCAGAACTGACAAGCCTTAAAAACCATTCAAAACAGGAACAGTCATTAAGCTCGTTGGGCATATTTGTTTCTGAGTTTGATATTTTAAGAACTTTCATTCCTGGAACCCATAGTAGAGTGTCAGATGCTCTATCCTGTAGATATCCTAATGAGAAGGAAGCCAGTCCTCTGACAATCCTTCCTTCTAAGCACATAATTTCTGCCTTAAATTCCTTCTTGGACGAGGTCCTCTTAGCTCAACTTATGCTGGAGCAAAAGGAAATTATGAGGTTTTCTCTGAATGTGAAATATGGACTATACATTCATAAAGTAGCATTGTATATTTCTTCCAAAACCACAGAACAAATAATACGTCATCTTTGCCATGTTACTAAGTCAGCTGGTCACAGAGGAACCAAGAATTCACTGGAGTTGGCGACACCACATTTTTGGTGGCCCACTATTGCTACTGATGTAGATACATGTGCCAATCTAAGGACTCTCACAAACGACCTGTAGGTCTGCTTTAACTGCTGTGTGTATGGATTTCATTGTTGTCATACCTCCTTCATGATGAAAGACAACCATAATGGTCACAGTGGATTCCTTTTCTAAACTGACTCCTTTTTCTACTTTAACCAAGTTACCAAATGCAAAGGAAATGGCCTTTTGTTTTATACAAGACATCCATTGACTCCATGGATGCCCATAAAAGATAGTGTCTGTCACAGGACCACAGTTTATTTCCAATTTTTGGAAGGCTTTTTGTAGTGCTCTAGTTATAGTCAGAGCTGTTTCTTCAGGTTTTCATTTTCAAACTAATGGACTCACAGAGAGGACCAATCAAACCCTTAAGCAATATTTAAGGTGCTTTTGTAGTGCTATGAGCAATAACTCACTAGCATTATTTCCTTTTGCTGAATTTGCTTTATATAACAGTGTCTATAGTGCTACTAAGATTTGTCCTTTTTCTGTTTGCAAAGTTTTCACCCCAAAATATTTCTTGTAGTTGTTAGTTCTCAGGTTTCTGCACCAGCAGTTTCTGAGCATGTTCAACTTCAGATAGAAACTAGAATACAAGTTGCAAAGAATTTACAGATATCAGAGAAAAGGACGAAGGAACAATCTGACTATCAGATTGGTGATAAGGTGCGGTTGACCTTTCAATTCCAACCTACGAGGTATGGTAAATGCACATTTAGTCCTCGATTTGTAGGTTCCTTTTTTATTTTGCAGAAAATAAATCTTGTTACTGTTCCTTTTAAACTCCCCAGTGCATTGATGACTCATTCTACCTTCCACGTATCACAAGTAAAACCTTAAATTTATGCTAATTTTTCTTGAGTCTCTCCCCTCCCCTACCCATTTATGTTTCTGGCCAGTCAGAATTTGAGCTGCCTGATATTGTTGATTATTGTTTTTTCCAAGGCAAACTTCAATATCTCGCCAAATATAATGGATACCTGTACCTGATCAATCATGGGATCCTGCTGAAGCTGTTTGTGCGCCCTCATTGATCTGTAGAATTTTTTTCACTTCATCCTACTAAACCCAGGTCTCTAGAGAGGAAGTGCACTGTAGGGGTCTCTGCTTCTCATGCATGGTGCACTCCGACTTCACCTTTAACGGCACAGGGCTCAGTGCAGGTCTCACATTACAGTAGGTGATGGTCATCTTTTGGAGCATTGCGGGTCACTAGGCCCAGACTGGCAGGCTGCACTTTCCCCAGTTTTACTTTGAATGCAGTTACAACAGTAAATATCTCCCTTTCAAATGTATACTTAGCAAACTTTTGCTGCGATTGAAAATAGAATAGGCAATCTCATCACACACATTTAAGCATTTTCTACAATATCTGTTAGATTGGAGTTAGAGTAATACATGTCTTTGCCTTTCATTTATGTACTTTTTCTATTTTATTTTGTGAGGGATTGAATTTAGACTACTATCCTACTATCCCTTTCCTACCCCCCCTCACTGAAGTCTCAAAATGTTTTTGGGACTGGAATTGTAATAGGTATCTCACCCTCTCTAAACAATTGTCCTTTCCCCAGTGTCTGTTGTCCTTAGGTTAGTATAGTAAACCTCACCCCTTTTATTTATGTATTTCCCCCTATTTCTGCTAAGTAGGAGTTAGAATAGAATATTTGCCTCAGTTTACTTACACACTTTCTCCAATGTTTGTGACTCTGGAGTTAGACTATTATATTTAACTAATTTATGCATGTTTACAAATGTTTGTGGGCTTGTTATTGATATAGAAATGTATCAGCTTTTATTTTGCTTTTGTTTTATTTAGTTATGATTTGAACTTATTTCTTTCAATGATTATGTGTTGTATTAGTAAAAAAAAGTAGAATGTTTACAGAATTATTTATTGTTTTAACTCTTACAATTGTAATGTGTAATGTATATATGTTTTGAGGTTTTTAATCAAATTATTTTTATTGTCAATTATATATTTTAAAAGGTTTAAAAGGAAATGATTTTGAGTAAATAAATATAGTTTAAAATAGTTATTTTTAATTGTATCTACTTATTAGAAAATATTTGATAAAATTTATATTTTAAGATAAAATGAAACTTGCATTCAAAATTAACATTTCTCTGTAAATAAGTTAATTATTTCTTGGATTTTTAAAGCATGCTATATAGAATTTAAGTTGGTGATATTGTTTGTATAACTAGCCAATAAGAAACATTTTTATTAAAAAAATTATACATTATTATATTTTTTAATTTAAACATTTACATTTAATTCATATAGAACTACATATTAATATATAGATTTTGTCAAAAAATATATATCTTTTTCAATATTTAAATATATTTTTGTGGTCTATTCTAGTGTATTAGATATTTGTGTACTCACTGTATTTTTACTGTTGAAGTTTTTGTAGTAGCTATTATTGACTTTTGCATCACAGGTATGTAAAGTGAATATTTTTGATATCCCTATTTCTACATTAACACTTTGGTATAACAACTTGTTTGCAATCAATATTCTGATGTATAATCCTGAATAAGAGGGATGGCTAACATTTCCTTGTCCAAATGCAGGGAGGCCCTTCTGTATCTACAACTGTTAAATAATCAGCAGATATGTTTTGGTGTTTGCTCCTTTTTAAAAATGTCCATTTGTAGCAGAAAGTCTATGGAGGGGTAACTGTTCTTAAACTTTTTCGTTTTGTGTATTGTCTTTTTACCAACTGTGATGCTTTTTAACCTTTTATGTATTGTTTGTATTTTGTACTTTGATGATCTTTGGGTAAGATCGAATAAAGGTTTATGACATGACATGACACAAATGGTGCATATAAATGTGTTTGTAAACATGTATACGTATGTATTCAGATATGTGCATTTCTTTGTACAAATGCACATATTACTTTGACTAAATATTCATATGCTTTCTTATATTTATGCTTAACAAATGTACATATATATATAAATATATATATATATATATATATATATATATATATATATATATATATATATATATATATATATATATATCAAAAAACACTTCTGCAAAAGTTGACTCACAGAACGGCACTCCAAGAAGTGTTGCGGTATTCCTACTTTGTATTTTAATATTGCACAGAATATGCACTTTCTTTGTTGATACTGATTGGTGTTTTCTCTAATTTACTTACAGGGATGTATGCTGCAATGTATCCTGTTATGACTAAGATCCATGGGGAATGCAGAAGAGCTAAGATATCTTCTTATTTTTTTATTTTATTTCATTTCGATTACTTCTTCCATTGCCGGTTTTTGAGTTATATTTGGCTACGCCCAATGGGGCAGGACTTAAACACAGTTTATTTATCTGAACGCATGATTATTGCTGCTTAATGATATATTATTCAGACAATACCAGTCTAAGATGTATGATTGTTCAGGAAATATAAGTGCTAATGTCACACTGTGTTTTACAGTGATTTTTGTCATATGAATTTATATAAATTTATATACATTCAATATGTATGAAGGACAATGAATATTTAGGCCCACTGGGGCATGATCGAGATATTAGCACTACCAAGAGGACACCAAACCCAATTGAAAACCAGGTATAAGTCGCATTGACTAAAACATTCTAATATGGCCGCCAAGGAAAAGTATGTCATATAGTCCATTTTCTGTTGCCATGTATGTTTAAAAAGGAAGTGCTTTCCGTGCAGAGGCTCCCTGAAAAAAGCTTCTGAAGCCGAAACAGGTCTGACACTGCATATGTTTTATCTGCTGTGCTGAATAAATTCTCAAAACTACTGCAACACTACTTGGAGTGCCGTTCTGTGAGTCAACCTTTGCCGAAGTGTTTTTGAATGAATATACGCCCGTGCATGGGAATCTGACGTAGCACCCCCGGCGGTCAGGCTGTGTGCCAACTACACGCATCGAGTGGAAGATATTTTATATATATATATATATATATATATATATATATATATATATATATATATATATATATATTATCTACTGGCGGTCGCCAGTAGATAGTTACAGTTAGGACCTATTTTCCATAGGAAATCCGCGACATTCTATTTGAAATAACTCTTGCGTCGGTTGACGAATCTTCGCGAAATTTTCAAACTTTATGGCCCGCTCCGGTCCGCTCCTACCCTGAAAGTCTCAGGGTGATTCGTTAAGCGGGGGCCGAGAAAAAAGGGGGTCCCAAAACGTGTTTTCCCCATTCATTTTCCCATAGGAAACTTTAGACACGGCTACAGCCCGAACTGCTGAACGGAATTACACCAAATTTGGCAAAGAGGTAGTTCTTGGTTCAGAAAGAACCCTTTTTGTTAAATGGTGTAAATCCGTTCAGTAGTTGCTGAGAAAATCAAAAGTAAAAGCACATATATATCTATGGCCGCGTCGGATTCGCGCACCCTCCCGATCACGAGCTGTCTGCTAATTGGCTGTCAACACTCCAAACCAGGAAGTGTTGGCAGCCATCTTGTTCCTCGGTAGAACCGAGGAACAAGAAAGCAGTAAAAAAGTGCGCAAAACGCACAAAGGGGGCAGGGTAGAAACACCCTGACCCCCTAGGTCTGCTCAGGGGTCCCACAAGGACCCCCTGGGCAAATAAAAGCATTTTTTTTTTTTTAAATCGGCAGGATGCGCTCAGGGTGCGCGGATCCTGCCGATAAAAATCGAGCGTGGTCTCCCGCGCTTCGATGTTAATGTGCCCCCGGGTGGGCCAAGTCCCGGGGGTATGCTGGGAGGGTGTTTATTTTATGTATGGGGGGCCTCTAAGGGCCCCCAAGCCCGAGGACTACCACCCCCGGGGCTTTATCATAAATGGTGCGGGAGGGCTCTGAGCCCTCCCGCAGCCCGAGACCGCCACCTCCCGGGGCTTTTTTTTTTTTTTTTAAACCTGTGTGGGGGGCTCCAGCCCCACACACCCGAGACCACCACCTCCCCGGGGCACTAAGAAAAGTTGAAAATGGGGGTCCGTTTTGGACCCCAAGCCCGGGGACCACCACCTCCCGGGGCTTTCAAAATGTAGGGGAGGGGGCCGCGCGGCCCCCTCCTGGAGCCCTTGATGGCCCTGGGGACCGCCACCCCCAGGGCCGGCTCCTGCAGTGTCCCGGGGTGCCTACCCCGGGACACTGCTGTTGCTATGACAGGACGGGAGCCTCGCGGCTCCCGCCCTGTCATAGCAAACTTGGTTTGCATTTTGAAAGAGAGGCAGGAAACCTGCTCTCTCTTTCAAAATGCAAACCAATTACTTTCCACATGGGGAGCAGCATCTTAGCTGCTCCCCATGTGGAAAAGCAATGCCGGCTCCCATAGGACGCGGGAGCCGGCGGGACTGTGGGGGATTGGGGACCCCCACAGTCCCCAACCAGAAACCAGGCCCCGGGGATGGGGTCCCTGGGGCCATAAGTGGCCCAGGAGAGGGCCACGCAGCCCCCTCCCCAAATAAAAAATAAATAAAAAAATAAAAAAAATAAGGGCAAGGCCGGCCCCGAGGATGGGGTCCCGGGGCCTTAAATGGCCTGAGGAGGGGGCCACGCAGCCCCCTCCATATTTTTATTTAAAAAACAGGGCATGCCCCGGGGACGGGGTCCCCGGGGCCAATAGAGGCCCAGGGAGCGGGGTCACGCGGCCCCCTTCCTGTTTTTAATTTTTTAAATAAAACAAAAAAATGCTCAGGCCCCGGGGGATGGGGTCCCCGGGGCCAAAACTGGCTGAGGGAAGGGGCCACGCAGCCCCCTCCCATAAAAACGGCATCGTGCCGGAGGCCCGCCCCCTCCCTGCAGTACTCTGCAAACGCGCCCCCTGGCGTGTTTTAAGAAAGGGAAGTAATTCCCCTTGAATACTGGGGGTCCCTGGGGGCCAACTAGCCCACCAGGAACCTCCAGTATGCGCCAGGGGCTGCCTTGCAGAGAGGTGTACAGAGGGCACGCCCCTTTCACACCTCTCTGCAACGCAGCTCTCTGGCGCTTAATGGAGGTAGCTGGTGGGCTAGTTGCACCCCAGGGACCCTCAGGATTCAAGGGAGTTAATCCCCCGACTTAAAACGCGCCACGGGCGCGTTTGCACAGTGGTGAAGGGAGGGCGGGGCCTGAGGTGACATGTGTGCAAACAGGCCCCGTGGCGCGTTTTAAGATGGGGAATTAAATCCCCTTCAATCCTGAGGGTCCCTGGGGGCCAACTAGCCCAACAGGTACATCCAGAAAGCGCCACAGAGCTGCGTTGCAGAGAGGTGTAAAGGGGTGTGGCCTCTCTGCACGTCTCTGCAACGCAGCCCCAGGCGCATACTGGAGGTTCCTGGTGGCTAGTTGGCCCCTAGGGACCCTCATGATTCAAGGGGACTTAATCCCCCAACTTAAAACGCGCCACGCGGCGCGTTTGCACAGATGTCACCTCAGGCCCCGCCCCCTCCCTTCACCATTGTGCAAATATTCCTCTAAAATCTGCCGAACTACGAATTCTGATTTACTCACCTGTTATCAGGAGAGACCTCAGTGCTGTATCTTTCAGCCCAGTACTGGTCCTGAAAAGTAATTTTAACCGTACTTACCAGTAACTTGAATTTCCTTCCATAGGCTAACATTGACTGGTTTCACTTGGAAATTCTTCTAAGTGTTGATTTTGAAACATACAAATATTCCTCTAAAATCAGCCGAAATACGAATTCCGATTTACTCATCTGTTATCAGGAGAGACCTCAGTGCTGCATCTTTCAGCCCAGTACTGATCCTCAAAAGTAATTTTAACCGTACTTACCAGTAACTTGAATTTCCTTCCATAGGATATCATTGCCTGCTTTTTGCTGAAAAAGTTTCTAAGTGTTGATTTTTGAAACATACAAATATTCCTCTAAAATCAGCCGAAATACGAATTCCGATTTACTCACCTGTTATCAGGAGAGACCTCAGTGCTGTATCTTTCAGCCCAGTACTGGTCCTGAAAAGTAATTTTAACCGTACCTACCAGTAACTTGAATTTCCTTCCATAGGCTAACATTGACTGGTTTCACTTGGAAATTCTTCTAAGTGTGGAGTTTTGAAACTTTAAAATATTCCTCTAAAATCAGCCGAAATACGAATTCCCATTTACTCACCTGTTATCAGGAGAGACCTTAGTGCTGCATCTTTTAGCCCAGCACTGACCCTGAAAAGTAATTTTAACCGTACTTACCAGTAACTTATATTTTCTTCCATAGGAATCCATTGTCTGGTTTTCAGCAGAAAAGTTTCAAAGTGTCGATTTTCACAAACTACAAATATTCCTTAAAAATCGCCTGTATGACTTAAACGCATTCTTTCAACTGTTTACAGGAGATGCACCAGTGCTGGATCCAGGATCCAACACTGAGTAAGAAAAAGTAATGATAACAGTTTTTACCTGCTAAGTGAATTTCCTTCCATAGGATAACATTGGTGATTCTATGAGAAAAAGTTTCAAAGTGTCAACTATTAAAATACAATAATATTCCTTAAAAATCACTACTGTAACCAAAACGCTTTTACTCAACTGTTTACAGGAGATGTCCCAGGACTGAATCTAGGATCCAGTCCTGTGGTTAGAAAAAGTAATCCATAAAGTAACTAATTGCATTTAACTAGAAATTCACATTGAGCTGAATGTTGCATTGTGTTTGAAAATGTGTTGCCCATTGCAACAACTGTAACTACTGTACTTAAAAGTCTATTGCCTATGTGCAAAGTATTTAAACTAAAGTAATTCATTCTGAGAAAGTATTTTTGTAATGTATAATGTAATTATAATGTAATTAAAAAAATAAAATATGTAAAAAAAATTGTTTCTAAAAATGTAGTAAATCAGTATGAAAAAAATAAATATAACAATTAATACATTTAAAAATTGTCATTTACAAAACCTTTGAAATCACTGAAAAAACCGTAGGTTTCAGACATGTTATAGTTAGGAATTAGCATTTAAAAAACCTTTGAAATTCACTGAAAAAACCATAGGTTTCAGACACGTTATAGTTAGAAATTAGCATTTAAAAAACCTTTGAAATTCACTGAAAAAACCATAGGTTTCAGGCACGTTATAGTTAGAAATTTGCATTTAAAAAACCTTAGAAATTCACTGAAAAAACCATAAGGTTTTAGGGACAGTTATAGTTAGTTGGACATTGCACTCGTACAAAACCCGTGAAATTCCCCCGTTATAGTTAGTTCAGGTAACTATAACTCGCGCCCCGCAATGCACTGCTGATGACGTCACATATTACATCACTCATGACATGGTCAGTGACATCACTGATGACATCACTGATGACATCTCAAATGACATCACTGATGACATCACTGATGACATCATCCATGTGAGAATTTAATGCATCTTCTCACACCCTAATATAAGTTTTGAAACACCCACTCTAAATTACAGACTGCCATTCTCAAAACCATACACACTCCAATACCAATAAGTACATACCCACTCACTGATTCTTAGGTCTACACACACACATCTACTCACTCACCCGTACAGTCACTCATACTTACAGTCACTCAGTACAGGACTATCATATGCACTCATACACCTATATAAACACTCACACAACGCAACTCATCCATAGAGGTACTCACACACCTAGTCAGTCATGCAAATAATTAATCACGCTCCAATTTACTCACCTATACAGTTATACACACCAGCTCACTTACTCATAAAAATACTAGCACATTCTTACGCTCCTATGCAATCACTGATGCAAGCACACACTCATCCATATAGCCACTCTCACAATCACACACTCTCACTTATAGCCATTTATATACTCCAACACACATATATACTGCCTTTCACATATGTAGTTACTCACACATGTACCACTGAGATATACATTCAATCACTAACACACCCATACACACACTCACCCACCCATACAGTCCATCACAGACGCACTCTTGAAACCATGCACCCAGTGAATCACCCACTCACACATCTATGCACAGAGTCACACTCACCCCACCCACACAAACACTGAGGCACCCATACAGATACTCAGAGAACCAATGCATAACCCATATAGACACTCATTTAGCTAATCAGAAACCCATGCAGCTGCTTACACAACAACATACAGACGGATACAGACATTCACACAGTTTAGTCACTCACCCATGCATCCAGTAAGATACGTTTAATCACTCACTTATAGACTCAGTCACACACCTACTAAATCATCCATTCAGACACTTATACACCCACTCATTCTTCAATACGCCTTTCCCTATATATATTAAACATATTTAAACTTTACACAAACACACAGTCACTGGATGATGTCATCAGTGATGTCATCAGTGATGTCATTTGAGATGTCATCAGTGATGTCATCAGTGATGTCACTGACCATGTCATGAGTGATGTAATATGTGACGTCATCAGCAGTGCATTGCGGGGCGCGAGTTATAGTTACCTGAACTAACTATAACGGGGGAATTTCACGGGTTTTGTACGAGTGCAATGTCCAACTAACTATAACTGTCCCTAAAACCTTATGGTTTTTCAGTGAATTTCTAAGGTTTTTTAAATGCAAATTTCTAACTATAACGTGCCTGAAACCTATGGTTTTTCAGTGAATTTCAAAGGTTTTTAAATGCTAATTTCTAACTATAACGTGTCTGAAACCTATGGTTTTTTCAGTGAATATATATATATATATTACCCGCTGGCGGTCCCCAGTAGGTAGTTATATTTAGGACCTTGTTTCTATTCAAAAACCGTTTTTTCTTTTGCCAATATCTTTGGCGCCGTTTGACGAATCTTCGCGAAATTTTCAAATCTAATGGTTCACTTAGGTCAGCTCCTGTCTTAAAAGTTTTGAGGTGATTCCATAAGTGGGGGGCCGAGAAAAAAGAGGGGTCCCAAAACGCATTTTCCCCATGTTAATTTCCATAGGAACTTTAGACAAAGCTCCAGCCCGAACTGCTGATTGGAATTACACCAAATTTGGTAAAAAGGTAGGTCTTGGTTCAGAAAGCGTGCTTTTTTAAAAATGGTGTAAATCCGTTCAGTAGTTCCTGAGAAATTCAAAAAATCAAATATCGATATCTGAGGGCCGAGGAGGGTTCGCGAACCCTCCCGAGCACGAGCTTCATTGTTATTGGCTGCCAACACTCCAAACCAGGAAGTGTTGGCAGTCATCTTGTGACTCGGTAAAACCGAGTAACAAGACAGTAAAAAAAAATCATACAAAACAAGAAAAGGGGGCAGGGTAGAAACACCCTGACCCCCTAGACCTGCTCAGGGGGTCCCACAAGGAACCCCAGGGCCAAAAAAAGCATTTGTTTTTTCATAATTTCGGCCGAATTCACGCTGGGTGCGCAAATCCGTCCGGAAAAAAAAATTAGGAGCTCGGGCTCCTGCGCTTCGTTTCTTTGAGCCCCTGAGTCGGCCAGGTCCCGGGGAAATGTTTCATTAATGTGCGGGGGCCTCACAGGTCCCCACAGCCCCGGGGACCGCCGCCTCCCCGGGGCATTCATAATTATGAGGCAGGGGCCTCGCTGGCCCCCCCAAGCCTCGGGGACCGCCACCTCCCCGGGGCTTCAATTTAAAGAAAAAGAAGTGTGGGGTGGGCTCCTGCCCCCCCCACACTGCCCGGGAACACCACTTCCCTGGGGCTCACTGAATTTCAGGATGGGGGGCCGCACGGGGCCCCCCAAGCCCTGGGGACCACCACCCCCCCGGGACCACCACCCCCCCGGGACACACTTTATTTAAATGCGGGGGTCTGTTGCAGACCCCTGGCCCCGGGGACCATCACCTCCCCGTGGCTTTAATCAGTTGGGAGGGGGGCCACTTGGCCCCCCTCCTAGAGCCCTCGATGGCCCTGGGGACCGCCACCCCCAGGGCCGGCTCCTGCAATGTCCCGGGGTGCCCACCCCCAGGACATTGCCGTTTGCTATGGCAGGGCAGGAGCACGGCTACCGCCCTGCCATAGCAAACACTGCTTTGCTTCTTGAAGCAAAGCTGAATTGCTTTTGGACAAGGGGAGCTGTTTGTTAGCAGCTCCCCTTGCCCAAAAGCAATGCCAGCTCCCGCAGGAGGTGGGGAGCTGGCTGGGACTGCGGGGGCATTGGGGCTCCCCCACGGTCCCCAACGTAAGGCCAGGCTCCAAAAAAAATTATTATAAAGTCCGGCCAGGCCCCGGGTGATGGGGTCCCCGGGGCCACGCGGCCCCCTCCCTTACACATATATATTTTTTTTAAATGAGGCCAGGCCCCGGGGGATGGGGTCCCCGGGGCCAAAAGTGGCCCAGAGAAGGGGGGCCACGTGGACCCCTCCTGTTAATTTTTTTTTTTTAAAACATAAAAAGAGGCAAAGTCCCGGGGGATGGTGTCCCCGGGGCCAAAAAAGGCCTCAGGAGGGGGGCCGCGTGGCCCCCCTCCTTGTAAAAAATAAAATAAAAATATATGGCCATGCCCCGGGGGATGGTCTCCCGGGGCCGTAATTGGCCTCGGGAGGGGGGGCGTGCGGCCCCCTTCCCGTTTTGTTTATTATTTTAATAAAAAATGTGTCAGGCCCTGGGGGATGGGGTCCCCAGGGCCCAAAATCTATTAAGAGAAAGGGGGCCACACAGCCCCCCTTCTAAAAACAAAAAAGAAAGGAGAAGCTGGCATCTTGCCGGAGGCCCCGCCCCCTCTCTGCATCACTCTGCAAACGCGCCTCCTGGTGCGTTCTGGGTTGGGGAATTAAGTCCCCTTGAATCCTGAGGGTCCCTGGAGGCCAACTAGCCCACCAGGTACCACCAGTAAGCCCCACACAGTGGGATTGCTGAGAGGTGGTCCGAGGCCACACCCCTTTTTACACCACTCTGCAAACGCGCCTCTTGGTGCATTGCTGGTGGGGCGAAGAGGTCCTCTTGTGTCCTGAGGACCTCAGGACTAATGTGGACTCATCCACCGAGCAGCAGTGCGCCAGGAGGTGCGTTTGCAGAGTGGTGTAAAAAGGGGGCGTGACCTCGGACCACTCTCAGCAATCCAGCTGTGTGGGGCTTACTGGAGGTACCTGGTGGGCTAATTGGCCCCCAGGGATCCACAGGAGGGAAGGGGACTTCATACCCCAACCAAGAGCACGCCAGGAGGCACGTTTGCAGAGTGGTGGAGAAAGGGGGCATGGCCTGTGTCCACCTCTCAGCAATTCTACTAGCTAGGGCTTACTGGAGGTATCAGGTAGGCTAGTTGGCTCCTAAGGACCCCCAGCAGCGAAGGGGACTTTAATCCCCATCCAAGAGAGCACCAGGAGGCACGTTTGCAGAGTGGTGGGCAAAGGGGGTGTGGCCTGCTATGAGAACTTAGCAATCCTGCTGTGTGTGGGACCTACTGGAGGTAAAAGGAGGGGTAGTTGGCCACCAAAGATGTCCTTGGGGGCCAACTACTGCTCCTGTTACCTCCAGTAAGTCCCACACAGTGGGATTGCTAAGAGGTCTTCAGAAGCCATGCCCCCCTTTCTCTACCACTCTGCAAACGCGCCTCTTGGCACACTACGGGTTGGGAGATGAAGTCCAATTTACTCCAGAGGGACTTTGGGGGCCAAGAATCCCTCCTGGTACCTTCTGTAAGTCCTACGCAGCGGATATCCTGAGTGCTGGTCGGAGGCCCAGCACCCTTTCTGCACCACTCTGCAAACGCGACTACTAGTTAAAGAAGCATTTGCAATGTAATAGGTTTCGCATTTGCGAGAGTTAGAGCTATTGGTGTTGCAAATGTAAAAGTTTTTACTAATGTTTTTTGGGGTGGAGTTGATGTACGTTGTGTGTAGTGGAATTATGTGGTATGTTGTGCAGTGAAATTATGTGGATAGAAAGTACGTGGTATTTAGTGTATAGGAATTATGTAGAGTGGGATTTTGTGTTATGGAGAGGAAGAGGGGAGAGGATGTAGCCTTATGGCTAGAGCGGTCGACCTTGAAGCTGGGGAACCGGGTTCGAGTCTCGGCAACAACGCTCAACATCCTGTGATTCTGGACAAATCACTTAATCTCCCTGTGCCTAACAAAAATGAATGTGTCCTTCTGTAACGAAACTGGTTCTCATGTAAAGCGTTCTGATACCCGATGTCTCGGGTCTGGTTCGCGCTATATAAAACTCTTAAAAAAAAAAAGATTATGTGGTATGGTAGTCTATGTTGTGGAGTGGTAACCCCAGGTTTGGTCTTCCTTGTTTCCATAGAAGCTAAACTATAAACTCAATGAGACAAAAAAAAAGAAGGAACCACTGAGGAGCACTTCTGGACCTAGTCAGAGGTATGAGCAGGGCCACTGGAATTATGTGACTGTTTGGCTTCACCGACTTTCGCACAATTATACATTTTGCGCATTTGCCACTTAATCCATCATCTGCTGCATAAACTGCAGATTTGATCCAAAAAAACCTTGTTTCTAGTTCAAACTGCTCAAACGTTACCAAAAATGCAGCGACAAGTGTTACAGCATGATGGAGGGCCCTTTGCAAACCTGTAATGGTCACCTGTTACTTATTGCTAAATGTGGGTGTTAAATTGGTACTAATGGTGTGCAAAGCACTCTTGCTTCTTTCTGCGCCTCTCTTTGCCTCTTTCTGCATTTCTGTTGCTTCTTTCTGCACCTTTCTTTCTTTTTCTGCACTTCTCTTGCCTCTTTCTGCACCTCTGTTGACTCTTTCTGCACCTCACTTGTTTCTTTCTGCACCCCTCTTGCCTCTTTCTGAACCCTTCTTCCCTTTTTCTGCACCTCTCTTGCTTCTTTCTGCACCCATCTTCCCTCTTTCTCCACATCTCCTGCCTGTTTCTGCACCTCTCTTGACGCTTTCTGCACCCCTCTTGCCTCTTTCTGCACCTCTGTTGCTTCTTTCTGCACTTCTCTTGCTTCTTTCTGCACTTCTCTTGCATCTTTCTGCACCCCTCTTCCCTCTTTGTGCAACTCTCTTGCCTCTCTATGCACCTCTCTTCCCTCTTTCTGCACCCCTAATGCCTCTTTGTGCACCTCTGATCCTTCTTTTTGCACATTTTTGTTTCTTTCTGCACCTCTCTTGATTCTTTCTGCACCCCTCGTGCCTCTTTCTGCACCCCTCTTCCCTTTCTGCACCTCTCCTGCCTCTTTCTGCACCTCTGCTCCTTCTTTCTGCATTTCTTTTGTTTCTTTCTGCATCTCTCTTGCTTCTTTCTTTACCCCATTGCCTCTTTCTCCACCCCTCTTCCCCCTTTCTGCATCTCTGTTGCTTCTTTCTGCACTTTATCTTGTATCTTTCTGCACCCCTCTTGCCTCCTTCTGCACCTCTGTTGCTTCTTTCTGCACATCTCTCTCATCTTTCTGCACCCCTCTTGCCTCTTTCTGCACCTCTGTTGCTTCTTTCTGCTCTTGCTTCTTTCTGCATTTCTCTTGCCTCTTTCTGCACCCCCTCTTCCCTCTTTCTGCAATTCTTTTGCCTCTGTCTGCACCCCTGTTCCCTCTTTCTGCACCTCTTTTGTCTGTTTCTGCAACTCTCTTGCCTCTTTGTGCAGTTCTCTTGCTTCCTTCTGCACCTCTGTTGCCTCTTTCTGCACCTCTCCTACCTCTTTCTGCACCTCTGTTGGTTCTTTCTGCACTGCTCTTTCTTCTTTCTGCACCTCTTTTGCAAATTTCTGCATCCCTCTTGCCTCTTTCTGCACCCCTCTTCCCTATTTCTCCACCTCTCTTGCTTCTTTCTGCACTTCTCTTGCTTCTTTCTGCACTGCTCTTGCTTCTTTCTGCAACTCTCTTGCAAATTTCTGCACCCCTCTTGTCTCTTTCTGCACCCCTCTTCCTACTTTCTGCACCTCTCATGCTTCTGTCTGCACCCCTGTTCCCTCTTTCTGCACCCCTTTTGCCTGTTTCTGCAACTTTCTTGCCTCTTTCTGCACTTCTTTTGCCTCTTTCTGCACCTCTCTTGCTTCTTTCTGCACCCCTGTTGTCTCTTTCTGCACTCGTCTTCCCTCTTTCTGCACCTCTCTTGCTTCTTTCTGCACCCTTCTTCCCTTTTTTGCATCCCTCTTGCCTCTTTCTGCAGTTCTCTTTCCTCTTTCTGCACCTCTCTTTCCTCTTTCTGCACCTCTCTTGCCTCTTTCTGCACCCCATGTTCCCTCTTTCTGCACATTTCCTGCCTCTTTCTGTACCTCTGTTGCTTCTTTCTACACTTCTGTTGCCTTTTCTGCACCCTTTGCATCTCTTTCAGTACCTCTGTTGCTTCTTTCTGCACTTCTCCTCCTTCTTTCTGCACGCCTCTTTCTGTACCCCTCTTGCCTCTTTGTGTACCTCTCCTAACTCTTTCTGCACCTCTCTTGCCTCTTTTTGCACCTCTGTTGGTTCTTTCTCCACTGCTCTTGCTTCTTTCTGCACCACATTTGCAATTTTATGTATCCCTCTTACCTCTTTCTGCACCCCTGTTTCCTCTTTCTGCACCTTTCTTGCCTGTTTCTGCACCTCTCTTGCCTCTTTCGGCACCTCTGTTGCTTCTTTCTGCACATCTCTTGCCTCTTTCTGCACCCCTCTTGCCTCTTTCAGCACATCTGTTGCTTCTTTCTGCACTTCTCTTGCTTCTTTCTGCACCCCTCTTGCCTCTTTCTGTACCAATTTTGCCTCTTTGTGCACCTCTCCTGCCTCTTTCTGTACCTCTCTTGCCTTTTTTTGCAGTTCTCTTGCCTCTTTCTGCACCTCTTTTGGTTCTTTCTGCACTTTTCTTGCCTCTTTCTTTACCCCTCTTGCCTCTTTCTGCACCTCTGTTGGTTCTTTCTGCACTGCTCTTGCTTCTTTCTGCACCTCTTTTATAAATTTCTGCACTTCTCTTGCCTCTTTCTGTACCTCTCTTACCTCTTTCAGTACCTCTGTTTCTTCTTTCTGCACTTCTCTTGCTTCTTTCTGTACCTCTCTTACCTCTTTCAGTACCTCTGTTTCTTCTTTCTGCACTGCTCTTGCTTCCTTCTGCACCTCTGTTGCAAATTTTGGCATCCCTCTTGCCTCTTTCTGTACCCCTCTTCCATCTTTCTGCACCTCTCTTGCCTCTGTCTGCACACCTATTCCCTCTTTCTGCACCCCTTTTGCCTGTTTCTGCTCCTCACTTGCCTCTTTCTGCACTTCTCTTGCTTCTTTCTGCACCCGTCTTCCCTTTTTCTGCACATCTCTTGCCTCTTTATGTACCTCTCTTGCCTCTTTCTGCACATCTCTTGGTTCTTTCTGCACTGCTCTTGCCTCTTTCTGCACCTCTCTTGCCTCTTTCTGCACCTCCTTTGCTTCTTTCTACACTTCTCTCTCCTCTTTCTGCACCCCTCTTGCCTCTTTCTGCACCTCTGTTGCTTCTTTATGAACTGTTCTTGCTTCTTTCTGAACCTCTCTTGCCTATTTCTGTACCCCTCTCCCCTCTTTATGCAATTCTCTTGCCTCTGTCTGCACCCATGCTCTCTTTTTCTGCACCTCACTTGTCTGTTTCTGCAACTTTCTTGCCTCTTTGTTCAGTTCTCTTGCCTCCTTCAGCACCTCTGTTGCCTCTTTCTGTATCTCTCCTACCTCTTTCTGCACCCCTCTTGCCTCTTTTTGTACCTCTGTTGGTTCTTTCTGCACTGCTATTGCTTCTTTCTGCACCTCTTTTGCAAATTTCTCCATCCCTCTTGCCTCTTTCTGCATCCCTCTTCACTATTTCTCCACCTCTCTTGCTTCTTTCTGCACTGCTCTTCCTTCTTTCTGCACCTCTCTTGTAAATTTCTGTATCCCTCCTACCTCTTTCTGCACCCCTGTTCCCTCTTTCTGCACCTTTCTTGCCTGTTTCTGCAACTCTCTTGCCTCTTTGTGCAGTTCTCTTGCTTCCTTCTGCACCTCTGTTGCCTCTTTCTGCACCTCTCCTACCTCTTTCTGCACCTCTGTTGGTTCTTTCTGCACTGCTCTTTCTTCTTTCTGCACCTCTTTTGCAAATTTCTGCATCCCTCTTGCTTCTTTCTGCACTTCTCTTGCTTCTTTCTGCACTGCTCTTGCTTCTTTCTGCAACTCTCTTGCAAATTTCTGCACCCCTCTTGTCTCTTTCTGCACCCCTCTTCCTACTTTCTGCACCTCTGTTGCTTCTTTCTGAACTGTTCTTGCTTCTTTCTGTACCTCTCTTGCCTCTTTCTGCACCCCTCTTCCCTCTTTCTGCAATTCTCTTGCCTCTGTCTGCACCCCTGTTCCACCTTTCTGCACCTCTTTTGTCTGTTTCTGCAACTTTCTTGCCTCTTTGTGCAGTTCTCTTGCCTCCTTCTGCACCTCTGTTGCCTCTTTCTGCATCTCTCCTACCTCTTTCTGCACCCCTCTTGCCTCTTTTTGCACCTCTGTCGGTTCTTTCTGCGCTGCTCTTGCTTCTTTCTGCACCTCGTTTGCAAATTTCTCTATCCCTCTTGCCTCTTTCTGCATCCCTCTTCCGTATTTCTCCACCTCTCTTGCTTCTTTCTGCATTGCTCTTGCTTCTTTCTGCACCTCTCATGTAAATTTCTGTATCCCTCCTACCTCTTTCTGCACCCCTGTTCCCTCTTTTTGCACCTTTCTTGCCTGTTTCTGCACCTCTCTTGCCTCTTTCGGCACCTCTGTTGCTTCTTTCTGCACTTCTCTTGCCTCTTTCTGTACCTCTCTTACCTCTTTCAGTACCTCTGTTTCTTCTTTCTGCACTTCTCTTGCTTCTTTCTGCACCCCTCCTGCCTCTTTCTGTACCCCTTTTGCCTCTTTGTGCACCTCTCCTGCCTCTTTCTGCACCTCTCTTGCCTTTTTCTGCAGTTCTCTTGCCTCTTTCTGCACCTCTTTTGCTTCTTTCTGCACTTTTCTTGCCACTTTCTGTACCCCTCGTGCCTCTTTCTGCACCTCTATTGGTTCTTTCTGCACTGCTCTTGCTTCCTTCTGCACCTCTGTTGCAAATTTTGGCATCCCTCTTGCCTCTTTCTGTACCCCTCTTCCATCTTTCTGCGCCTCTCTTGCCTCTGTCTGCACACCTATTCCCTCTTTCTGTACCCCTTTTGCCTGTTTCTGCTCCTCACTTGCCTCTTTCTGCACTTCTCTTGCTTCTTTCTGCACCCTTCTTCCCTTTTTCTGCACCTCTTTTGCCTCTTTATGTACCTCTCTTCCCTCTTTCTGAACCTCTCTTGCCTCTTTCTGCACCTCCTTTGCTTCTTTCTACACTTCTCTCTCCTCTTTCTGCACCCCTCTTGCCTCTTTCTGCACCTCTGTTGCTTCTTTCTGAACTGTTCTTGCTTCTTTCTGAACATCTCTTGCCTATTTCTGTACCCCTCTCCCCTCTTTATGCAATTCTCTTGCCTCTGTCTGCACGCCTGTTCTATTTTTCTGCACCTCTCTTGTCTGTTTCTGCAATTTTCTTGCCTCTTTGTGCAGTTCTCTTGCCTCCTTCTGCACCTCTGTTGCCTCTTTCTGCATCCCTCCTACCTCTTTCTGCACCCCTCTTGCCTCTTTTTGTACCTCTGTTGGTTCTTTCTGCACTGCTCTTGCTTCTTTCTGCACCTCTTTTGCAAATTTCTCCATCCCTCTTGCCTCTTTCTGCATCCCTCTTCACTATTTCTCCACCTCTCTTGCTTCTTTCTGCACTGCTCTTTCTTCTTTCTGCACCTCTCTTGTAAATTTCTGTATCCCTCCTACCTCTTTCTGCACCCCTGTTCCCTCTTTCTGCACCTTTCTTGCCTGTTTCTGCTTCTCTCTTGCCTCTTTCGGCACCTCTGTTGCTTCTTTCTGCACTTGTCTTGCCTCTTTCTGCACCTCTCTTGCCTCTTTCAGTACCTCTGTTGCTTCTTTCTTCACTTCTCTTGCTTCTTTCTGCACCCCTCCTGCCTATTTCTGCACCACTCTCCCCTCTTTATGCAATTCTCTTGCCTCTGTCTGCACCCCTGTTCTCTTTTTCTGCACCTCTCTTGCCTGTTTCTGCAACTCTCTCGCCTCTTTCTGCATCTCTGTTCCTTCTTTCTGCACTTCTTTTGTTACTTTCTGCACCTCTGTTGCATCTTTCTGCACTTCTCCTGCCTCTTTCTGCACCCCTCTTGCCTCTTTCTGCACCTTTGTTGCTTGTTTCTGCACTTCTCTTGCGTCTTTCTGCACCTCTGTTGCTTCTTTCTGCACTTCTCCTCCTTCTTTCTGCACACCTCTTTCTGTACCCCTCTTGCCTCTTTGTGCACCTCTCCTAGCTCTTTCTGCACCTCTCTTGCCTCTTTTTGCACCTCTGTTGGTTCTTTCTGCACTGCTCTTGCTTCTTTCTGCACATCTTTTGCAAATTTCTACATCCCTCTTGCCTCTTTCAGCACCCGTCTTCCCTATTTCTGCACTTCTCTTGCTTCTTTCTGCTCTGCTCTTGCTTCTTTCTGCACCTCTTTTGCAATTTTATGTATCCCTCTTACCTTTTTCTGCACCCCTGTTCCCTCTTTCTGCACCTTTCTTGCCTGTTTCTGCACCTCTCTTGCCTCTTTCGGCACCCATGTTGCTTCTTTCAGCACTTTCTTTTCTTGCCTCTTTCTGCACCCCTCTTGCCTCTTTCAGCACTTCTGTTGCATCTATCTGCTCTTCTCTTGCTTCTTTCTGCACCCCTCTTGCCTCTTTTTGTACCAATTTTGCCTCTTTGTGCACCTCTCCTGCCTCTTTCTGTACCTCTCTTGCCTTTTTCTGCACCCCTCTTGCTTTTTTCTGTACTTCTGTTGCTTCTTTCTGCACTTCTCCTCCTTCTTTCTGCATGCCTCTTTTTGTACCCCTCTTGCCTCTTGGTGCACCTCTCCTACCTCTTTCTGCACCTCTATTGCCTCTTTTTGCAAATCTTTTGGTTCTTTCTGCACTGCTCTTACTTTTTTCTGCACCTCTTTTGCAAATTGCTACATCCCTCTTGCCTCTTTCTGCACCTCTGTTGCTTCTTTCTACTCTTGCTTCTTTCTGCATTGTGAGAAGTTGGCCTGGTATATGGTGTTCACTAATTAAAGTGGACACCTTGCACCAGAACAATTCGACTCTTATGGTAGATAGGTTTAAGACAACCTTTAAAGAAAGCTATCCTGGTGGTAGCTGTGGAGAGCAGCCTTCAGGCTAAGTCTTGAAGGAATGTAAAGCAGCTTGTTTTACCACACAATCTCTTGAATCACCAAATGAAAAGACACCACACAGGTATATATATCAAATATATATGTATTTATTAATAAACAACTCTCTACTAATCTCTTTATGGGATTAGAAGTCAGGAACATATGTACAAATCAAATGTTATCAAAATAAGTTTAGCACAATCGAATATCACAATCTTAGTTTGGCTAGACCTAGGTCTAAGGCATCTAGAATCGAGGGACCCCCAAGAACCACCCCAGGTAGTTGTAGGAGACCCACAGGGGACGGACGCGGTGTCCTGGCACCGGTGCGAGTCCTGTACGAGTCTATGCGAACCGACGCGATTGTGCTTTCAATGTTAAAGGTCCCTTGCTTGTTCGCGGCGAACACACCGATCAGTCCTTGTACGAGTCGAAGGACGCGGTTACTGATAGAGTTGCAAGGGAGTTGGACGCGGTGTGTCTAACACAGACGCGAACCATGTACGAGTCAGCGCAATAGTCGCACTCGGAAAGTAAGAGTTTTAGGGCACTTCTAGGGTAGCTACAAGCAAGTCACTTACAGGGTAAGTAGTTCTAGGGCCCACACCCACAGGAGCACCGTAGTGCTGAAGTTACCTCACCCAGGGGAGCCGGGTGCATAGGTGTTCTTTGGTGTCGGGTCGCGGCGTCGTTTTCAATGGGAGCCAGTGAAGACTTGCTGCTTGCGGCGACAGGAGAAGTGTCCGGAGGAATCCAAGCCTGGATTCAGAAGATGGAAGACCTGAAAGCAGAGGGGACAGTGTTCAAAGTCACTTGGCAGTGACTCGGGGCAAGGAAGATGGATGCCCACCGTCGTCGCAAGATTCAGGTCATTCACGGGTGCCTTGACTCTTCCACCACGAGGTCCAGGAGGCGTCGACGATAACCAAGAGCTGGATTCGGAGTGAGCCACGATGTCTGCAGCTTACTGCCATGTCGGCGACTCGATTAGAGCCAACAAGCCTTGGTAACAGCAAGTCTCGGGGAAAGTGTAAAAAGTCAATGGCGCAGACCAGCAAGGTCTGAGGGACTCACCCAGCGAGGGTAAGTCAGGGCAGGCCTGGAGCAACCAGGGGAGCCCTTTGGCTCTGTAGGAAATCCTTCAGGGGACCCACAAGCCGGCTGGCAAGGGATCGCAAAGACGCCTCGGGAGGATTCGCTCAACAGGGACCCACGGTCACTCGGGACAAGGTAGCCCTCTGATCTTCAGAGGGATTCCTGCTGGAGGCTAGTACCATACGTGGCTCAAAGCACAAAGTCGTAGGACTTTGTGAAGGGGTTGCACTCAACAATAGTGCACGGTACCCCGGGGTCACGGTTCCTCATCACTCTTGGGGTCCACTGGCCTCAGCTTCTGTGAGAAGTTGGCCTGGTATATGCTGTTCACTAATTAAAGTGGACACCTTGCACCAGGGCAAATCGACTCTTATGGTAGATAGGTTTAAGACAACCTTTTAAAGAAAGCTATCCTAGTGGTAGCTGTGGAGAGCAGCCTTCAGGCTAAGTCTCGTAGGAATGTAAAGCAGCTTGTTTTACCATATAATCTCTTGAATCACCAAATGAAAAGACACCACACAGGTATATATATCAAATATATATGTATTTATTTCTAAATAACTCTCTACTAATCTCTTTATGAGATTAGAAGACAAACATATGCACAAATCAACGTTTCACAATAAGTTAAGCACAAAATATGGCTGGGGCCCTAGGGGCGTACCAGACCATATACTAAGTAAGAGACTTAGGGACAACGACTTGCAGGGAGACAAGGCCTAGGGCCTTCAGAAGTGCTGGGGCCTCACGAAACCACCCAAGGCAGGTAAGTAAAGGACCCACGGGGGACGCGTGCAGTGTAGATACACAGGCGCGGATCGCCGTTGACTTCAATGGGGCAAGTCGCGGTTGGAAATTAAGAGTTCTAGGAGACTTCGGGAGAACCTACAAGCAAGTCACTTACAGGGTAAGTAGTTCTAGGGCCCACACCCACAGGAGCACCGTAGTGCTGGAGTTACCTCACCCAGGGAAGCCGGGTGCACAGGTGTCCTTTGGTGTCGGGTCGCGGCGTCGTTTTCAATGGCGAACAAAGAAGACTTGCTGCTTGCGGGAGCTGAAGAAGTGTCCGGTGGAATCCAAGCCTGGATTCTGAAGAAGGATGACCTGAAAGCAGAGGGGACAGTGTTCAAAGTCACTTGGCAGTGACCCGGGGCAAGGAAGATGGATGCCCACCGTCGTCGGTCGCTTCAGGTCGGTTGCGGGTGCCTTGACTCTTCAGCCATGTGGTCCAGGAGGCGTCGACGATGACCAGGAGCTGGATTCGGTGTGTCCCTCGACGTTTGCAGCTGACTGCGGTGTCGGCAACTCGATCGGAGCCAGCAAGCCTTGGCAGCCGCAAGTCTCGGGAGATGAAGAAAAGTCGATGGCGCAGACCAGCAAGGTCTGTGGAACTCACCCAGCGAGGGTAAGTCAGGGCTGGCCTGGAGCAATCAGGGGAGCCCTTTGGTTTTGTTAAGCAGTCTTCTGGGGACCCACAAGCCAGCGGGCAAGGGATCGCGAAGACACCTCGGGCGGAATCACTCAACAGGGGCCCACGGTCACTCGGGACGGTGTAGGCCTCTGATCTTCGGAGGGATTCCTGCTGGAGGTCGGGACCACACGTGGTCCAAAGCACAGGTTCGTAGAACGTTGTGAAGGGGTTGCACTCGACAATAGTGCACGGTACCCAGGGGTCGCGGTTCCTCATCACTCGTGGGGTCCACTTGCCTCAGCTTCGCTGGGGACTCACGATGGCCTGGGAGAGGTTAGGAAATCCACTTCTTGGGCTGCAGGGACTTCGGACTCCGGCGGGAGCGGCGTAGTTTGCGACTGTTGTTGTCGTTTTTGGTGCCTGCCAAGCAGGGGAGTCACTCCTTGACTCCAAGGGAGATTCTTCTGTCTTCCAAAGGTAGTGGAACGTCGAAGGGCCAGGATTCTTCTGTAGAGCGTCGTCCAGGGGTTATCTGCTTTGCAATGGCAAGGTTCCCCCTCTTATACTAAAAAGAGGGGATGGACTAGCTCTATGACCCCACCTATGGGAGGGTCAAGGGAGGGGTGGCTACACCCACTTCCCTTTGTCCAGTTTCGCGCCAGAGCAGGGGCAGGTAGCCCCTGAGCTGGTTTGAACTGGCATATGCACAGAGGAGCCTTCTGCTCCCCCAGTGCAGGACTTCAAAGCCCTCTAAGAGTGCACCCACCCAGCCCCAATACACTAAACCCTGTCTGGAAGGTAGTTACACCTCCCTGTGACAGGATGCCTATTGTTGGGCTTCCTCCACTGCGAGTTTCAGTCATCAGCAGGAGGGCAGCCCAGTGTCTGTGACTGGTGGCATCCATTTTGTGATGCCAGGGCTCTTTAGGATTCTACCGCGTTTCCACAGCAGGTACATGTCTTCTCCCTCTAGAAGGGTGGAATGCTACCCCCGCCGCCAAGATTGGCGGGGGGTAGTATTCCAAGATGTTTGACACCAAACACGACATGTTTTGATGCAACCATTCCAAAGTTAGCATTTACCGCGAGGATATAATGCACTTAAGAGTATATGGTTTAACCGCATCCACAAACAGCACCAGAGAATGGACTCTGAGAACTGCAGAGGGGCCCTGCTCATGCAGAGGCACCCCCTCACATAGAAGCCAAGCACCCTGCCCTCAGGATTGATAGGGCCTGCCTTAGGGGTGACTGATAGGTTTATATGTGTGTGCAGGAGAGATATAGAAACCTATATCTCAGTGAGGGGTGCTAGCACCACCTCACCCAGGCTGCAGTAGCAGGCCTGTGGTGTCAGATTTAGACTGCTTCCCAGGGGTGGCATAACAAATGCTGCAGCCCCTGGTAGGCCTGTGAAGTACCTATGCCCTTGGCACCTAAGGTACCATATACTAGGGACTCATAAGGCACCACAGTATCCAATCACTAGTGCACCTAGAGTGCACTCCATGTCGTTTAGAGAGAACAGAGAGGCTGGGGCCCTGATTGGCAGGGACCCAGCCAGACTATAGCCAGAAACCAGTGCTAACATCAGAAAAAAAGTAGGGGCAACATAAGAGGCAGATCCTACTCTCCTACAGCTTCACTAGGGACTCACAATGGCCTTTGAGAAGTCAGGAAATCTACTTCTGGGGCTGCAGGGACTTCGGACTCCAGCAGGAGCGGCGTAGTTTGCGACCGTCGTTTGTAGTTTTTGGTGCCTGCCAAGCAGTGGAGTCACTCCTTGACTCCAAGGGAGATTGTTCAGTCTTCCAAAGGTAGTGGAACGTCGAAGGTCCAGGATTCTTCTTCAGAGCGTCGTCCAGGGATATCTAGTTTGCAATGCACAGGTTCCCCCTCTTATACTAAAAGAAAGGGAGGGACTAGCTCTATGACCCCACCTATGGGAGGGTCAGGGGAGTGGGTGGTTACATCTACTTCCCTTTGTCCAGTTTCGTGCCAGAGCAGGGGCAGGTAGCCCCTGAGCCGGTTTGAACTGGGGTATGCACAGAGGAGCCTTCTGCTCCCCCAGTGCAGGACTTCAAAGCACTCTAAGAGTGCACCCACCCAGCCCCAATACACTAAACCCTGTCTGGGAGGTGGTCACACCCCATGGGACAGGATATCTATTGTTGGGCTTCCTCCACTGCGAGTGTTGGTCATCAGCAGGAGGGCAGCCCAGTGTCTGTGACTGGTGGCATCCATTTTGTGATGCCAGGGCTCTGCAGGATTCTACCGCGTTTCCACAGTAGGTACATGTCTATCCCTCTAGAAGGGTGGAATGCTACCCCCGCCGCCAGAACTGGCGGGGAGAGTAGTATTCCAAGATGTTTGACACCAAACACGACATGTTTTGATGCAGCCATTCCAAAGTTAGCATTCTACCGCGAGGATATAATGCACTTAAGAGTATATGGTTTAACCGCATCCACAAACAGCCCCAGAGAATGGACTCTGAGAGCTGCAGAGGGGCCCTGCTCAGGCAGAGGCACCCCCTCACATGGAAACTAAGCACCCTGCCCTCAGGATTGATAGGGCCTGCTTTAGGGGTGACTGATAAGTCTCAATGTGTGTGCAGGAGAGATATAGGGGACCTAAATCTCAGTGAGGGGTGCTAGCACTTACTCACCCAGGCTGCAGTAGCAGGCCTCTGGTGTCAGATTTAGTCTGCTTCCCAGGGGTGGCATAATACATGCTTCATCCCCTGGTAGGCCTGTGAAGTACCTATGCCCTTGGTACCTAAGGTACCATATACTAGGGACTCATAAGGTACCACAGTATCCAATCACTAGTGCACCTAGAGTGCACTCCAAATCGTTTAGAGAGAACAGAGAGGCTGGGGCCCTGATTGGCAGGGTCCCAGCCAGACTATAGCCAGAAACCAGTTTAAACATCAGAAAAAAAGTGGGGGCAACATAAGAGGCAGATCCTACTCTCCTACATGCATTTTTCTTGCCTCTTTCTGCACCCCCTCTTCCCTCTTTCTGCAATTCTTTTGCCTCTGTCTGCACCCCTGTTCCCTCTTTCTGCACCTCTTTTGTCTGTTTATGCAACTCTCTTTCCTCTTTGTGCAGTTCTCTTGTTTCCTTCTGCACCTCTGTTGCCTCTTTCTGCACCTCTCCTACCTCTTTCTGCACCTCTGTTGGTTCTTTCTGCACTGCTCTTTCTTCTTTCTGCACCTCTTTTGCAAATTTCTGCATCCCTCTTGCTTCTTTCTGCACCCCTCTTCCCTATTTCTCCACCTCTCTTGCTTCTTTCTGCACTTCTCTTGCTTCTTTCTGCACTGCTCTTGCTTCTTTCTGCAACTCTCTTGCAAATTTCTGCACCCCTCTTGTCTCTTTATGCACCCCTCTTTCTACTTTCTGCACCTCTCATGCCTCTGTCTGCACCCCTGTTCCCTCTTTCTGCACTCCTTTTGCCTGTTTCTGCAACTTTCTTGCCTCTTTCTGCAGTTCTCTTGCCTCGTTCTGCACCTCTGTTGATTCTTTCTGCACTTCTTTTGCCTCTTTCTGCACCTCTCTTGCTTCTTTCTGCACCCCTGTTGTCTCTTTCTGCACTCGTCTTCCCTCTTTCTGCACCTCTCTTGCTTCTTTCTGGACCCTTCTTCCCTTTTTTGCATCCCTCTTGCCTCTTTCTGCAGTTCTCTTGCCATTTTCTCCACCTCTCTTGCCTCTTTCTACACCTCACTTGCCTCTTTCTGCACTTCTCCTACTTCTTTCTACACCCCTGTTGCTTATTTCAGCAATTCTCTTGCCTCTTTCTGCACTTCTCTTGCTTGTTTCTGCATCTCTCTTGGGTCTTTCTGCACCTCTGTTGCCTGTTTATGCACCACACCTGCTTCTTTCTGCACCCCTCTTGCCTCTTTCTGCACCCCTCTTTCCTCTTTCTGCACCTCTCTTGCCTCTTTCTGCACCCCTGTTCCCTCTTTCTGCACATTTCCTACCTGTTTCTGCACCTCTCTTGCCTCTTTCTGTACCTCTGTTGCTTCTTTCTGCACTTCTGTTGCCTTTTCTGCACCCTTTGCATCTCTTTCAGCACCTCTGTTGCTTCTTTCTGCACTTCTCCTCCTCCTTTCTGCACGCCTCTTTCTGTACCCCTCTTGCCTCTTTGTGCACCTCTCCTAACTCTTTCTGCACCTCTCTTGCAAATTTCTACATCCCTATTGCCTCTTTCGGCACCCGTCTTCCCTATTTCTGAACTTCTCTTGCTTCTTTCTGCTCTGCTCTTGCTTCTTTCTGCACCACTTTTGCAATTTTATGTATCCCTCTTACCTCTTTCTGCACCCCTGTTTCCTCTTTCTGCACCTTTCTTGCCTGTTTCTGCACCTCTCTTGCCTCTTTTGGCACCTCTGTTGCTTCTTTCTGCACTTCTCTTGCCTCTTTCTGCACCCCTCTTGCCTCTTTCAGCACATCTGTTGCTTCTTTCTGCACTTCTCTTGCTTCTTTCTGCACCCCTCTTGCCTCTTTCTGTACCAATTTTGCCTCTTTGTGCACCTCTCCTGCCTCTTTCTGTACCTCTCTTACCTCTTTCTGCAGTTCTCTTGCCTCTTTCTGCACCTCTTTTGCTTCTTTCTGCACTTTTCTTGCCTCTTTCTGTACCCCTCTTGCCTCTTTCTGCACCTCTGTTGGTTCTTTCTGCACTGCTCTTGCTTCTTTCTGCACCTCTGTTGTAAATTTCTGCATCCCTCTTGCCTCTTTCTGTACCCCTCTTCCCTCTTTCTGCACCTCTCTTGACTCTGTCAGCACACCTGTTCCCTCTTTCTGCTCCCCCTTTTGCCTGTTTCTGCAACTCTCTTGCTTCTTTCTGCACCCTTCTTCCCTTTTTCTGTACATCTCTTGCTTCTTTCTGCACCTCTCTTGCCTCTTTCTACACATCTTTTGCTTCTTTCTATACTTTTCTCTCCTCTTTCTGCACCACTCTTGCCTCTTTCTGCACCTCTGTTGCTTCTTTCTGAACTGTTCTTGCTTCTTTCTGCACCTCTCTTGCCTCTTTCTGCACCCCTCTTCGCTCTTTCTGCAATTCTCTTGCCTCTGTCTGCACCCATGTTCCTCCTTTCTGCACCTCTTTTGTCTGTTTCTACAACTTTCTTGCCTCCTTCTGCACCTCTGTTGCCTCTTTCTGCATCTCTCCTACCTCTTTCTACACCCCTCTTGCCTCTTTTTGCACCTCTGTTTGTTCTTTCTGCACTGTTCTTGCTTCTTTCTGCACCTTGTTTGCAAATTTCTCCATCCCTCTTGCCTCTTTCTGCATCCCTCTTCCGTATTTCTCCACCTCTCTTGCTTCTTTCTGCATTGCTCTTGATTCTTTCTGCACCTCTCTTGTAAATTTCTGTATCCCTCCTACCTCTTTCTGCACCCCTGTTCCCTCTTTCTGCACCTTTCTTGCCTGTTTCTGCACCTCTCTTGCCTCTTTCGGCACCTATGTTGCTTCTTTCTGCACTTCTCTTGCCTCTTTCTGCACCCCTCCTGCCTCTTTCTGTACCCCTTTTGCCTCTTTGTGCACCTCTCCTGCCTCTTTCTGCACCTCTCTTGCCATTTTCTGCAGTTCTCTTGCCTCTTTCTGCACCTCTTTTGCTTCTTTCTGCACTTTTCTTGCCACTTTCTGTACCCCTCATGCCTCTTTCTGCATCTCTATTGGTTCTTTCTGCACTGCTCTTGCTTCCTTCTGCACCTCTGTTGCAAATTTCGGCATCCCTCTTGCCTCTTTCTGTACCCCTCTTCCATCTTTCTGCACCTCTCTTGCCTCTGTCTGCACACCTATTCCCTCTTTCTGCACCCCTTTTGCCTGTTTCTGCTCCTCACTTGCCTCTTTCTGCACTTCTCTTGCTTCTTTCTGCACCCTTCTTCCCTTTTTCTGCACATCTCTTGTCTCTTTATGTACCTCTCTTGCCTCTTTCTGCACATCTCTTGGTTCTTTCTGCACTGCTCTTGCCTCTTTCTGCACCTCTCTTGCCTCTTTCTGCACCTCCTTTGCTTCTTTCTACACTTCTCTCTCCTCTTTCTGCACCCCTCTTGCCTCTTTCTGCACCTCTGTTGCTTCTTTATGAACTGTTCTTGCTTCTTTCTGAACCTCTCTTGCCTATTTCTGTACCCCTCTCCCCTCTTATGCAATTCTCTTGCCTCTGTCTGTACCCATGCTCTCTTTATCTGCACCTCACTTGTCTGTTTCTGCAACTTTCTTGCCTCTTTGTGCAGTTCTCTTGCCTCCTTCAGCACCTCTGTTGCCTCTTTCTGCATCTCTCCTACCTCTTTCTGCACCCCTCTTGCCTCTTTTTGTACCTCTGTTGGTTCTTTCTGCACTGCTCTTGCTTCTTTCTGCACCTCTTTTGCAAATTTCTCCATCCCTCTTGCCTCTTTCTGCTCCCCTCTTCACTATTTCTCCACCTCTCTTGCTTCTTTCTGCATTGCTCTTGCTTCTTTCTGCACCTCTCTTGTAAATTTCTGTATCCCTCCTACCTCTTTCTGCACCCCTGTTCCCTCTTTCTGCACCTTTCTTGCCTGTTTCTGCAACTCTCTTGCCTCTTTGTGCAGTTCTCTTGCTTCCTTCTGCACCTCTGTTGCCTCTTTCTGCACCTCTCCTACCTCTTTCTGCACCTCTGTTGGTTCTTTCTGCACTGCTCTTTCTTCTTTCTGCACCTCTCTTGCAAATTTCTGCATCCCTCTTGCCTCTTTCTGCACCCCTCTTCCCTATTTCTCCACCTCTCTTGCTTCTTTCTGCACTTCTCTTGCTTCTTTCTGCACTGCTCTTGCTTCTTTCTGCAACTCTCTTGCACATTTCTGCACCCCTCTTGTCTCTTTCTGCACCCCTCTTCCTACTTTCTGCACCTCTCATGCTTCTGTCTGCACCCCTGTTCCCTCTTTCTGCATCCCTTTTGCCTGTTTCTGCAACTTTATTGCCTCTTTCTGCAGTTCTCTTGCCTCCTTCTGCACCTCTCTTGCTTCTTTCTGCACCCTTCTTCCCTTCTTCCCATCCCTCTTGCCTCTTTCTGCAGCTCTCTTGCCATTTTCTCCACCTCTCTTGCCTCTTTCTACACCTCACTTGCCTCTTTCTGCACTTCCCCTACTTCTTTCTACACCTCTGTTGCTTCTTTCAGTAATTCTCTTGCCTCTTTCTGCACTTCTCTTGCTTGTTTCTGCATCTCTCTTGGGTCTTTCTGCACCTCTGTTGCCTCTTTCTGCACCACACCTGCTTCTTTCTGCACCCCTCTTGCCTCTTTCTGCACCCCTCTTTCCTCTTTCTGCACCTCTCTTGCCTCTTTCTGCACCCCTGTTCCCTCTTTCTGCACATTTCCTGCCTGTTTCTGCACCTCTCTTGCCTCTTTCTGTACCTCTTTTGCTTCTTTCTGCACTTCTGTTGCCTTTTCTGCACCCTTTGCATCTCTTTCAGCACCTCTGTTGCTTCTTTCTGCACTTCTCCTTCTTTCTGCACGCCTCTTTCTGTACCCCTCTTGCCTCTTTGTGCACATCTCCTAACTCTTTCTGCACCTCTCTTGCCTCTTTTTGCACCTCTGTTGGTTCTTTCTCCACTGCTCTTGTTTCTTTCTGCACCACTTTTGCAATTTTATGTATCCCTCTTACCTCTTTCTGCACCCCTGTTTCCTCTTTCTGCACCTTTCTTGCCTGTTTCTGTACCTCTCTTGCCTCTTTCGGCACCTCTGTTGCTTCTTTCTGCACATCTCTTGCCTCTTTCTGCACCCCTCTTGCCCCTTTCAGCACATCTGTTGCTTCTTTCTGCACTTCTCTTGCTTCTTTCTGCACCCCTCTTGCCTCTTTCTGTACCAATTTTGCCTCTTTGTGCACCTCTCCTGCCTCTTTCTGTACCTCTCTTGCCTTTTTTTGCAGTTCTCTTGCCTCTTTCTGCACCTCTTTTGCTTCTTTCTGCACTTTTCTTGCCTCTTTCTGTACCCCTCTTCCCTCTTTCTGTACCTCTCTTCCCTCTGTTAGCACACCTGTTCCCTCTTTCTGCTCCCCTTTTGCCTGTTTCTGCAACTCTCTTGCTTCTTTCTGCAGTTCTCTTGCCTCCTTCTGCACCCCACTTGCCTCTTTCTGCACTTCTCTTGCTTCTTTCTGCACCCTTCTTCCCTCTTTCTGCACCTCTGTTGCTTCTTTCTGAACTGTTCTTGCTTCTTTCTGTACCTCTCTTGCCTCTTTCTGCACCCCTCTTCCCTCTTTCTGCAATTCTCTTGCCTCTGTCTGCACCCCTGTTCCACCTTTCTGCACCTCTTTTGTCTGTTTCTGCAACTTTCTTGCCTCTTTGTGCAGTTCTCATGCCTCCTTCTGCACCTCTGTTGCCTCTTTCTGCATCTCTCCTACCCCTTTCTGCACCCCTCTTGCCTCTTTTTGCACCTCTGTTGGTTCTTTCTGCACTGTTTTTGCTTCTTTGTGCACCTCGTTTGCAAATTTCTCCATCCCTCTTACCTCTTTCTGCATCCCTCTTCCCTATTTCTCCACCTCTCTTGCTTCTTTCTGCACCTCTCTTGTAAATTTCTGTATCCCTCCTACCTCTTTCTGCACCCCTGTTCCCTCTTTTTGCACCTTTCTTGCCTGTTTCTGCACCTCTCCTGCCTTTTTCGGCACCTCTGTTGCTTCTTTCTGCACTTCTCCTGCCTCTTTCTGTACCTCTCTTACCTCGTTCAGTACCTCTGTTTCTTCTTTCTGCACTTCTCTTGCTTCTTTCTGCACCCCTCCTGCCTCTTTCTGTACCCCTTTTGCCTCTTTGTGCACCTCTCCTGCCTCTTTCTGCACCTCTCTTGCCATTTTCTGCAGTTCTCTTGCCTCTTTCTGCACCTCTTTTGCTTCTTTCTGCACTTTTCTTGCCACTTTCTGTACCCCTCATGCCTCTTTCTGCACCTCTATTGGTTCTTTCTGCACTGCTCTTGCTTCCTTCTGCACCGCTGTTGCAAATTTCGGCATCCCTCTTGCCTCTTTCTGTACCCCTCTTCCATCTTTCTGCACCTCTCTTGCCTCTGTCTGCACACCTATTCCCTCTTTCTGTACCCCTTTTGCCTGTTTCTGCTCCTCACTTGCCTCTTTCGGCACTTCTCTTGCTTCTTTCTGCACCCTTCTTCCCTTTTTCTGCACATCTCTTGCCTCTTTATGTACCTCTCTTGCCTCTTTCTGCACATCTCTTGGTTCTTTCTGCCCTGCTCTTGCCTCTTTCTGCACCTCTCTTGCCTCTTTCTGCACCTCCTTTGCTTCTTTCTACACTTCTCTCTCCTCTTTCTGCACCCCTCTTGCCTCTTTCTGCACCTCTGTTGCTTCTTTCTGAACTGTTCTTGCTTCTTTCTGAACCTCTGTCGCCTATTTCTATACCCCTCTCCCCTCTTTATGCAATTCTCTTGCCTCTGTCTGCACGCCTGTTCTATTTTTCTGCACCTCTCTTGTCTGTTTCTGCAACTTTCTTGCCTCTTTGTGCAGTTCTCTTGCCTCCTTCTGCACCTCTGTTGCCTCTTTCTGCATCTCTCCTACCTCTTTCTGCACCCTTCTTGCCTCTTTTTGTACCTCTGTTGGTTCTTTCTGCACTGCTCTTGCTTCTTTCTGCACCTCTTTTGCAAATTTCTCCATCCCTCTTGCCTCTTTCTGCATCCCTCTTCACTATTTCTCCACCTCTCTTGCTTCTTTCTGCACTGCTCTTTCTTCTTTCTGCACCTCTCTTGTAAATTTCTGTATCCCTCCTACCGCTTTCTGCACCCCTGTTCCCTCTTTTTGCACCTTTCTTGCCTGTTTCTGCTTCTCTCTTGCCTCTTTCGGCACCTCTGTTGCTTCTTTCTGCACTTGTCTTGCCTCTTTCTGCACCTCTCTTGCCTCTTTCAGTACCTCTGTTGCTTCTTTCTTCACTTCTCTTGCTTCTTTCTGCACCCTCCTGCCTATTTCTGCACCCCTCTCCCCTCTTTATGCAATTCTCTTGCCGCTGTCTGCACCCCTGTTCTCTTTTTCTGCACCTCTCTTGCCTGTTTCTGCAACTCTCTCGCCTCTTTCTGCATCTCTGTTCCTTCTTTCTGCACTTCTTTTGTTACTTTCTGCACCTCTGTTGCATCTTTCTGCACTTCTCCTGCCTCTTTCTGCACCCCTCTTGCCTCTTTCTGCACCTTTGTTGCTTGTTTCTGCACTTCTCTTGCGTCTTTCTGCACCTCTGTTGCTTCTTTCTGCACTTCTCCTCCTTCTTTCTGCACACCTCTTTCTGTACCCCTCTTGCCTCTTTGTGCACCTCTCCTAGCTCTTTCTGCACCTCTCTTGCCTCTTTTTGCACCTCTGTTGGTTCTTTCTGCACTGCTCCTGCTTCTTTCTGCACATCTTTTGCAAATTTCTACATCCCTCTTGCCTCTTTCGGCACCCGTCTTCCCTATTTCTGCACTTCTCTTGCTTCTTTCTGCTCTGCTCTTGCTTCTTTCTGCACCTCTTTTGCAATTTTATGTATCCCTCTTACCTTTTTCTGCACCCCTGTTCCCTCTTTCTGCACCTTTCTTGCCTGTTTCTGCACCTCTCTTGCCTCTTTCGGCACCTATGTTGCTTCTTTCAGCACTTTCTTTTCTTGCCTCTTTCTGCACCCCTCTTGCCTCTTTCCACACATCTGTTGCATCTATCTGCTCTTCTCTTGCTTCTTTCTGCACCCCTCTTGCCTCTTTTTGTACCAATTTTGCCTCTTTGTGCACCTCTCCTGCCTCTTTCTGTAGCTCTCTTGCCTTTTTCTGCACCCCTCTTGCTTCTTTCTGTACTTCTGTTGCTTCTTTCTGCACTTCTCCTCCTTCTTTCTGCATGCCTCTTTCTGTACCTCTCTTGCCTCTTTGTGCACCTCTCCTACCTCTTTCTGCACCTCTATTGCCTCTTTTTGCAAATCTGTTGGCTCTTTTTGCACTGTTCTTACTTCTTTCTGCACCTCTTTTGCAAATTGCTACATCCCTCTTGCCTCTTTCTGCACCTCTGTTGCTTCTTTCTGCTCTTGCTTCTTTCTGCATTTTTCTTGCCTCTTTCTGTACCCCCTCTTCTCTCTTTCTGCAATTCTTTTGCCTCTGTCTGCACCCCTGTTCCCTCTTTCTGCACCTCTTTTGTCTGTTTCTGCAACTCTCTTTCCTCTTTGTGCAGTTCTCTTGTTTCCTTCTGCACCTCTGTTGCCTCTTTCTGCACCTCTCCTACCTCTTTCTGCACCTCTGTTGGTTCTTTCTGCACTGCTCTTTCTTCTTTCTGCACCTCTTTTGCAAATTTCTCCATCCCTCTTGCCTCTTTCTGCATCCCTCTTCACTATTTCTCCACCTCTCTTGCTTCTTTCTGCACTGCTCTTTCTTCTTTCTGCACCTCTCTTGTAAATTTCTGTATCCCTCCTACCGCTTTCTGCACCCCTGTTCCCTCTTTTTGCACCTTTCTTGCCTGTTTCTGCTTCTCTCTTGCCTCTTTCGGCACCTCTGTTGCTTCTTTCTGCACTTGTCTTGCCTCTTTCTGCACCTCTCTTGCCTCTTTCAGTACCTCTGTTGCTTCTTTCTTCACTTCTCTTGCTTCTTTCTGCACCCCTCCTGCCTATTTCTGCACCCCTCTCCCCTCTTTATGCAATTCTCTTGCCGCTGTCTGCACCCCTGTTCTCTTTTTCTGCACCTCTCTTGCCTGTTTCTGCAACTCTCTCGCCTCTTTCTGCATCTCTGTTCCTTCTTTCTGCACTTCTTTTGTTACTTTCTGCACCTCTGTTGCATCTTTCTGCACTTCTCCTGCCTCTTTCTGCACCCTCTTGCCTCTTTCTGCACCTTTGTTGCTTGTTTCTGCACTTCTCTTGCGTCTTTCTGCACCTCTGTTGCTTCTTTCTGCACTTCTCCTCCTTCTTTCTGCACACCTCTTTCTGTACCCCTCTTGCCTCTTTGTGCACCTCTCCTAGCTCTTTCTGCACCTCTCTTGCCTCTTTTTGCACCTCTGTTGGTTCTTTCTGCACTGCTCCTGCTTCTTTCTGCACATCTTTGCAAATTTCTACATCCCTCTTGCCTCTTTCGGCACCCGTCTTCCCTATTTCTGCACTTCTCTTGCTTCTTTCTGCTCTGCTCTTGCTTCTTTCTGCACCTCTTTTGCAATTTTATGTATCCCTCTTACCTCTTTCTGCACCCCTGTTCCCTCTTTCTGCACCTTTCTTGCCTGTTTCTGCACCTCTCTTGCCTCTTTCGGCACCTATGTTGCTTCTTTCAGCACTTTCTTTTCTTGCCTCTTTCTGCACCCCTCTTGCCTCTTTCCACACATCTGTTGCATCTATCTGCTCTTCTCTTGCTTCTTTCTGCACCCCTCTTGCCTCTTTTTGTACCAATTTTGCCTCTTTGTGCACCTCTCCTGCCTCTTTCTGTAGCTCTCTTGCCTTTTTCTGCACCCCTCTTGCTTCTTTCTGTACTTCTGTTGCTTCTTTCTGCACTTCTCCTCCTTCTTTCTGCATGCCTCTTTCTGTACCTCTCTTGCCTCTTTGTGCACCTCTCCTACCTCTTTCTGCACCTCTATTGCCTCTTTTTGCAAATCTGTTGGCTCTTTTTGCACTGTTCTTACTTCTTTCTGCACCTCTTTTGCAAATTGCTACATCCCTCTTGCCTCTTTCTGCACCTCTGTTGCTTCTTTCTGCTCTTGCTTCTTTCTGCATTTTTCTTGCCTCTTTCTGTACCCCTCTTCTCTCTTTCTGCAATTCTTTTGCCTCTGTCTGCACCCCTGTTCCCTCTTTCTGCACCTCTTTTGTCTGTTTCTGCAACTCTCTTTCCTCTTTGTGCAGTTCTCTTGTTTCCTTCTGCACCTCTGTTGCCTCTTTCTGCACCTCTCCTACCTCTTTCTGCACCTCTGTTGGTTCTTTCTGCACTGCTCTTTCTTCTTTCTGCACCTCTTTTGCAAATTTCTGCATCCCTCTTGCTTCTTTCTGCACCCCTCTTCCCTATTTCTCCACCTCTCTTGCTTCTTTCTGCACTTCTCTTGCTTCTTTCTGCACTGCTCTTGCTTCTTTCTGCAACTCTCTTGCAAATTTCTGCACCCCTCTTGTCTCTTTCTGCACCCCTCTTTCTACTTTCTGCACCTCTCATGCCTCTGTCTGCACCCCTGTTCCCTCTTTCTGCACTCCTTTTGCCTGTTTATGCAACTTTCTTGCCTCTTTCTGCACTTGTCTTGCCTCTTTCTGCACCTCACTTGCCTCTTTCAGTACCTCTGTTGCTTCTTTCTTCACTTCTCTTGCTTCTTTCTGCACCCCTCCTGCCTATTTCTGCACCCCTCTCCCCTCTTTATGCAATTCTCTTGCCTCTGTCTGCACCCCTGTTCTCTTTTTCTGCACCTCTCTTGCCTGTTTCTGCAACTCTCTCGCCTCTTTCTGCATCTCTGTTCCTTCTTTCTGCACTTCTTTTGTTACTTTCTGCACCTCTGTTGCATCTTTCTGCACTTCTCCTGCCTCTTTATGCACCCCTCTTGCCTCTTTCTGCACCTTTGTTGCTTGTTTCTGCACTTCTCTTGCGTCTTTCTGCACCTCTGTTGCTTCTTTCTGCACTTCTCCTCCTTCTTTCTGCACACCTCTTTCTGTACCCCCTCTTGCCTCTTTGTGCACCTCTCCTAGCTCTTTCTGCACCTCTCTTGCCTATTTTTGCACCTCTGTTGGTTCTTTCTGCACTGCTCTTGCTTCTTTCTGCACATCTTTTGCAAATTTCTACATCCCTCTTGCCTCTTTCGGCACCCGTCTTCCCTATTTCTGCACTTCTCTTGCTTCTTTCTGCTCTGCTCTTGCTTCTTTCTGCACCTCTTTTGCAATTTTATGTATCCCTCTTACCTTTTTCTGCACCCCTGTTCCCTCTTTCTGCCCCTTTCTTGCCTGTTTCTGCACCTCTCTTGCCTCTTTCGGCATCTATGTTGCTTCTTTCAGCACTTTCTTTTCTTGCCTCTTTCTGCACCCCTCTTGCCTCTTTCCGCACATCTGTTGCATCTATCTGCTCTTCTCTTGCTTCTTTCTGCACCCATCTTGCCTCTTTTTGTACCAATTTTGCCTCTTTGTGCACCTCTCCTGCCTCTTTCTGTACCTCTCTTGCCTTTTTCTGCACCCCTCTTCCTTTTTTCTGTACTTCTGTTGCTTCTTTCTGCACTTTTCCTCCTTCTTTCTGCATGCCTCTTTCTGTACCCCTCTTGCCTCTTTGTGCACCTCTCCTACCTCTTTCTGCACCTCTATTGCCTCTTTTTGCAAATCTGTTGGTTCTTTCTGCACTGCTCTTACTTCTTTCTGCACCTCTTTTGCAAATTGCTACATCCCTCTTGCCTCTTTCTGCACCTCTGTTGCTTCTTTCTGCATTTTTCTTGCCTCTTTCTGCACCGCCTCTTCCCTCTTTCTGCAATTCTTTTGCCTCTGTCTGCACCCCTGTTCCCTCTTTCTGCACCTCTTTTGTCTGTTTCTGCAACTCTCTTTCCTCTTTGTGCAGTTCTCCTGTTTCCTTCTGCACCTCTGTTGCCTCTTTCTGCACCTCTCCTACCTCTTTCTTCACCTCTGTTGGTTCTTTCTGCACTGCTCTTTCTTCTTTCTGCACCTCTTTTGCAAATTTCTGCATCCCTCTTGCTTCTTTCTGCACCCCTCTTCCCTATTTCTCCACGTCTCTTGCTTCTTTCTGCACTGCTCTTGCTTCTTTCTGCAACTCTCTTGCACATTTCTGCACCCCTCTTGTCTCTTTCTGCACCCCTCTTTCTACTTTCTGCACCTCTCATGCCTCTGTCTGCACCCCTGTTCCCTCTTTCTGCACTCCTTTTGCCTGTTTCTGCAACTTTCTTGCCTCTTTCTGCAGTTCTCTTGCCTCCTTCTGCACCTCTGTTGATTCTTTCTGCTCTTCTTTTGCCTCTTTCTGCACCTCTCTTGCTACTTTCTGCACCCCTGTTGTCTCTTTCTGCACTCGTCTTCCCTCTTTCTGCACCTCTCTTGCTTCTTTCTGCACCCTTCTTCCCTTTTTTGCATCCCTCTTTCTACACCTCACTTGCCTCTTTCTGCACTTCTCCTACTTCTTTCTACACCCCTGTTGCTTCTTTCAGCAATTCTCTTGCCTCTTTCTGCACTTCTCTTGCTTGTTTCTGCATCTTTCTTGGGTCTTTCTGTACCTCTGTTGCCTGTTTATGCACCACACCTGCTTCTTTCTGCACCCCTCTTGCCTCTTTCTGCACCCCTCTTTCCTCTTTCTGCACCTCTCTTGCCTCTTTCTGCACCCCTGTTCCCTCTTTCTGCACATTTCCTGCCTGTTTCTGCACCTCTCTTGCCTCTTTCTGTACCTCTGTTGCTTCTTTCTGCACTTCTGTTGCCTTTTCTGCACCCTTTGCATCTCTTTCAGCACCTCTATTGCTTCTTTCTGCACTTCTCCCCCCTTCTTTCTGCACGCCTCTTTCTGTACCCCTCTTGCCTCTTTGTGCACCTCTCCTAACTCTTTGTGCACCTCTCTTGCCTCTTTTTTCACCTCTGTTTGTTGTTTCTCCACTGCTCTTGCTTCTTTCTGCACCTCTTTTGCAAATTTCTACATCCCTCTTGCCTCTTTCGGCACCCGTCTTCCCTATTTCTGAACTTCTCTTGCTACTTTCTGCTCTGCTCTTGCTTCTTTCTGCACCACTTTTGCAATTTTATGTATCCCTCTTACCTCTTTCTGCACCCCTGTTTCCTCTTTCTGCACCTTTCTTGCCTGTTTCTGCACCTCTCTTGCCTCTTTCAGCACATCTGTTGCTTCTTTCTGCACTTCTCTTGCTTCTTTCTGCACTTCTCTTGCTTCTTTCTGCACACCTCTTGCCTCTTTCTGTACCAATTTTGCCTCTTTGTGCACCTCTCCTGCCTCTTTCTGTACCTCTCTTGCCTCTTTCTGCAGTTCTCTTGCCCCTTTCTGCACCTCTTTTGCTTCTTTCTGCACTTTTCTTGCCTCTTTCTGTACCCCTCTTGCCTCTTTCTGCACCTCTGTTGGTTCTTTCTGCACTGCTCTTGCTTCTTTCTGCACCTCTGTTGTACATTTCTGCATCACTCTTGCCTCTTTCTGTCCCCCTCTTCCCTCTTTCTGCACCTCTCTTGCCTCTGTCAGCACACCTGTTCCCTCTTTCTGCTCCCCCTTTTGCCTGTTTCTGCAACTCTCTTGCTTCTTTCTGCAGTTCTCTTGCCTCCTTCTGCACCTCACTTGCCTCTTTCTGCACTTCTCTTGCTTCTTTCTGCACCCTTCTTCCCTTTTTCTGTACATCTCTTGCTTCTTTCTGCAACTCTCTTGCCTCTTTCTACACATCTTTTGCTTCTTTCTATACTTTTCTCTCCTCTTCTGCACCACTCTTGCCTCTTTTTGCACCTCTGTTGCTTCTTTCTGAACTGTTCTTGCTTCTTTCTGCACCTCTCTTGCCTCTTTCTGCACCCCTCTTCCCTCTTTCTGCAATTCTCTTGCCTCTGTCTGGACCCCTGCTCCCCCTTTCTGCACCTCTTTTGTCTGTTTCTACAACTTTCTTGCCTCCTTCTGCACCTCTGTTGCCTCTTTCTGCATCTCTCCTACCTCTTTCTGCACCCCTCTTGCCTCTTTTTGCACCTCTGTTTGTTCTTTCTGCACTGTTCTTGCTTCTTTCTGCACCTCGTTTGCAAATTTCTCCATCCCTCTTGCCTCTTTCTGCATCCCTCTTCTGTATTTCTCCACCTCTCTTGCTTCTTTCTGCACCTCTCTTGTAAATTTCTGTATCCCTCCTACCTCTTTCTGCACCCCTGTTCCCTCTTTCTGCATCTTTTTTGCCTGTTTCTGCACCTCTCTTGCCTCTTTCGGCACCTCTGTTGCTTCTTTCTGCACTTCTCTTGCCTCTTTCTGTACCTCTCTTACCTCTTTCAGTACCTCTGTTGCTTCTTTCTGCACTTCTCTTGCTTCTTTCTGCACTCCTCCTGCCTCTTTCTGTACCCCTTTTGCCTCTTTGTGCACCTCTCCTGCCTCTTTCTGCACCTCTCTTGCCATTTTCTGCAGTTCTCTTGCCTCTTTCTGCACCTCTTTTGCTTCTTTCTGCACTTTTCTTGCCACTTTCTGTACCCCTCATGGCTCTTTCTGCATCTCTATTGGTTCTTTCTGCACTGCACCTGCTTCCTTCTGCACCTCTGTTGCAAATTTCAGCATCCCTCTTGCCTCTTTCTGTACCCCTATTCCATATTTCTGCACCTCTCTTGCCTCTGTCTCCACACCTATTCCCTCTTTCTGCACCCCTTTTGCCTGTTTCTGCTCCTCACTTGCCTCTTTCTGCACTTCTCTTGCTTCTTTCTGCACCCTTCTTCCCTTTTTCTGCACATCTCTCGCCTCTTTATGTACCTCTCTTGCCTCTTTCTGCACATCTCTTGGTTCTTTCTGCACTGCTCTTGCCTCTTTCTGCACCTCTCTTGCCTCTTTCTGCACCTCCTTTGCTTCTTTCTACACTTCTCTCTCCTCTTTCTGTACCTCTCTTACCTATTTCTGTACCCCTCTCCCCTCTTTATGCAATTCTCTTGCCTCTGTCAGCACCCCTGCTCTCTTTTTCGGCACCTCACTTGTCTGTTTCTGCAACTTTCTTGCCTCTTTGTGCAGTTCTCTTGCCTCCTTCAGCACCTCTGTTGCCTCTTTCTGCATCTCTCCTACCTCTTTCTGCACCCCCTTTGCCTCTTTTTGTACCTCTGTTGGTTCTTTCTGCACTGCTCTTGCTTCTATCTGCACCTCTTTTGCAAATTTCTCCATCCCTCTTGCCTCTTTCTGCATCCCTCTTCACTATTTCTCCAACTCTCTTGCTTCTTTATGCACTGCTCTTGCTTCTTTCTGCACCTCTCTTGTAAATTTCTGTATCCCTCCTACCTCTTTCTGCACCCCTGTTCCCTACTTCTGCACCTTTCTTGCCTGTTTCTGCTTCCCTCTTGCCTCTTTCGGCACCTCTGTTGCTTCTTTCTGCACTTGTCTTGCCTCTTTCTGCACCTCTCTTGCCTCTTTCAGTACCTCTGTTGCTTCTTTCTGCACTTCTCTTGCTTCTTTCTGCACCCCTCTTGCTTCTGTCTGCACCCCTGTTCTCTTTTTCTGCCCCTCTCTTGCCTGTTTCTGCAACTCTCTTGCCTCTTTCTGCATCTCTGTTCCTTCTTTCTGCACTTCTTTTGTTACTTTCTACACCTCTGTTGCATCTTTCTGCACTTTTCCTGCCTCTTTCTGCACCCCTCTTGCCTCTTTCTGCACCTTTGTTGCTTGTTTCTGCACTTCTCTTGCTTCTTTCTGCACCTCTGTTGCTTCTTTCTGCACTTCTCCTCCTTCTTTCTGCACGCCTCTTTCTGTACCCCTCTTGCCTCTTTGTGCACCTCTCCTAGCTCTTTCTGCACCTCTCTTGCCTCTTTTTGCACCTCTGTTGGTTCTTTCTGCACTGCTCTTGCTTCTTTCGCAAATTTCTACATCCCTCTTGCCTCTTTCGGCACCCGTCTTCCCTATTTCTGCACTTCTCTTGCTTCTTTCTGCTCTGCTCTTGCTTCTTTCTGCACCTCTTTTGCAATTTTATGTATCCCTCTTACCTCTTTCTGCACACCTGTTTCCTCTTTCTGCACCTTTCTTGCCTGTTTCTGCACCTCTCTTGCCTCTTTCGGCACCTATGTTGCTTCTTTCAGCACTTTCTTTTCTTGCCACTTTCTGCACCCCTCTTGCCTCTTTCAGCACATCTGTTGCATCTTTCTGCTCTTCTCTTGCTTCTTTCTGCACCCCTCTTGCCTCTTTTTGTACCAATTTTGCCTCTTTGTGCACCTCTCCTGCCTCTTTCTGTACCTCTCTTGCCTTTTTCTGCACCCCTCTTGCTTTTTTCTGTACTTCTGTTGCTTCTTTCTGCACTTCTCCTCCTTCTTTCTGCATGCCTCTTTCTGTACCCCTATTGCCTCTTTGTGCACCTCTCCTACCTCTTTCTGCACCTCTCTTGCTTCTTTTTGCAAATCTGTTGGTTCTTTCTGCACTGCTCTTACTTCTTTCTGCACCACTTTTGCAAATTTCTACATCCCTCTTGCCTCTTTCGGAACCCGTCGTTCCTATTTCTGCACTTCTCTTGCTTCTTTCTGCTCTGCTCTTGCTTCTTTCTGCACCTCTTTTGCAATTTTATGTATCCCTCTTACCTCTTTCTGCACCCCTGTTTCCTCTTTCTGCACCATTCTTGCCTGTTTCTGCACCTCTGTTGCTTCTTTCGGCACCTCTGTTGCTTCTTTCTGCACTTCTCTTGCCTCTTTCTGCACCCCTCTTACCTCTTTCAGCACATCTGTTGCTTCTTTCTGCACTTCTCTTGCTTCTTTCTGCACCCGTCTTGCCTCTTTCTGTACCAATTTTACCTCTTTCTGCACCTCTCCTGCATCTTTCTGTACCTCTCTTGCCTTTTTCTGCAGATCTCTTGCCTCTTTCTGCACCTCTTTTGCTTCTTTCTACACTTTTCTTGCCTCTTTCTGTATCCCTCTTGCTTCTTTCTGCACATCTGTTGGTTGTTTCTGCACTGCTCTTGCTTCTTTCTGCACCTCTGTTGCAAATTTCTGCATCTCTCTTGCCTCTTTCTGTACCCCTCTTTCCTCTTTCTGCACCTCTCTTGCCTCTGTCTGCACACCTGTTCCCTCTTTCTTTCTGCACCCCTTTTGCATGTTTCTGCAACTCTCTTGCTTCTTTCTGCAGTTCTCTTGCCTCCTTCTGCATCTCACTTGCCTCTTTCTGCACTTCTCTTGCTTCTTTCTGCACCCTTCTTCCCTTTTTCTGCACATCTCTTGCCTCTTTCTGCACCTCTCTTGCCTCTTTCTGCACATCTGTTGGTTCTTTCTGCACATCTCTTGCCTTGTTCTGCACCTCTCTTGCCTCTTTCTGCACCTCTTTTGCTTCTTTCTACACTTTTCTCTCCTCTTTCTGTATCCCTCTTGCAACTCTCTGCACCTCTGTTGCTTCTTTCTGAACTGATCTTGCTTCTTTATGCACCTCTCTTGCCTCTGTCTGCACCCCTGTTCCACCTTTCTGCACCTCTTTTGTCTGTTTCTGCAACTTTCTTGCCTCTTTGTGCAGTTCTATTGCCTCCTTCTGCACCTCTGTTGCCTCTTTCTGCATCTCTCCTACCTCTCTCTGCACCCCTCTTGCCTCTTTTTGCACCTCTGTTGGTTATTTCTGCACTGCTCTTGCTTCTTTCTGCACCTCTCTTGTAAATTTCTGTATCCCTCCTACCTCTTTCTGCACCCCTGTTTCCTCTTTCTGCACCTTTCTTGCCTGTTTCTGCACTTCTCTTGCCTGTTTCTGCACCTCTGTTGCTTCTTTCTGCACTCCTCTTGCCTCTTTCTGCACCTCTCTTGCCTCTTTCAGTACCCCTGTTGCTTCTTTCTGCACTTCTCTTGCTTCTTTCTGCACCCCTCCTGCCTCTTTCTGGCCCCTTTTGCCTCTTTTTGCACCTCTGTTGGATCGTTCTGCACTGCTCTTGCTTCTTTCTGCACCTCTTTTGCAAATTTCTCCATCCCTCTTGCCTCTTTCTGCACCCCTCTTCCCTATTTTTCCACCTTGTTTGCTTCTTTCTACACTTCTCTCTCCTCTTTCTGCATCCCTCTTGCCTCTTTCTGGACCTCTGTTGCTTGTTTCTGCACTTCTCTTGCTTCTTTCTGCACCTCTGTTGCTTCTTTCTGCACTTCTCCTCCTCCTTTCTGCATGCCTCTTTCTGTACCCCTCTTGTCTCTTTGTGCACCTCTCCTACCTCTTTCTGCACCTCTCTTCCCTATTTCTGCACTTCTCTTGCTTCTTTCTGCTCTGCTCTTGCTTCTTTCTGCACCTCTTTTGCAATTTTATGTATCCCTCTTACCTCTTTCTGCACCCCTGTTTCCTCTTTCTGCACCGTTCTTGCCTGTTTCTGCACCTCTCTTGCTTCTTTCTGCACCTCTGTTGCATCTTTCTGCACATTCTCTTGCCTCTTTCTGCACCCCTCTTGCCTCTTTCTGCACATCTGTTGCTTCTTTCTGCACTTCTCTTGCTTCTTTCTGTACCCCTCTTACCTCTTTCTGTACCACTTTTACCTCTTTCTGCACCTCTCCTGCCTCTTTCTGTACCTCTCTTGCCTGTTTCTGCAACTCTCTTGCCTCTTTCTGCAGTACTCTTGCCTCCTTCTGCACCTCACTTGCCTCTTTCTGCACTTCTCTTGCTTCTTTCTGCACCCTTCTTCACTTTTTCTGCACATCTCTTGCCTCTTTCTGCACCTCTCTTGCCTCTTTCTGCACATCTCTTGGTTCTTTCTGCATTGCTCTTGCCTCTATCTGGACCTCTCTTGCCTCTTTCTGCACCTCCTTTGCTTCTTTCTACACTTTTCTCTCCTCTTTCTGCACCCCTCTTGCCTCTTTCTGCACCTCTGTTGCCTTTTCTGAACTGTTCTTGCTTCTTTCTGTACCTCTCTTGCCTCTTTATGCACCCCTTTTCCCTCTTTCTGCAATTCTCTTGCCTCTGTCTGCACCCCTGCTCTCTTTTTCTGCACCTCTCATGCCTGTTTCTGCAACTCTCTTGCCTCTTTCTGCATCTCTGTTCCTTCTTTCTGCACTTCTGTTGTTACTTTCTGCACCTCTGTTGCATCTTTCTGCACTTCTCTTGCCTCTTTCCTCACCCCTCTTGCCTCTTTCTGCACCTCTCTTGCTTGTTTCTGCACTTCTCTTGCTTCTTTCTGCACCTCTATTGCTTCTTTCTGCACCCCTGTTCCTTCTTTCTGCACCCTTCTTCCCTCTTTCTGCACCCCTCTTGCCTCTTTCTGTACCTCTGTTGCTTCTTTCTGCACTTCTCTTGCTTCTTTCTGCACCTCTCTTGCCTATTTCTGCACCCCTCTTCCCTCTTTCATGCATTCTCTTGCCTCTGTCTGCACCCCTGTTCTCTCTTTCTGCACCTCTCTTGCCTGTTTCTGCAACTCTCTTGCCTCTTTCTGCATCTCTGTTCCTTCTTTCTGCACTTCTTTTGTTACTTTCTACACCTATGTTGTATCTTTCTGCACTTCTCCTGCCTCTTTCTGCACCTTTGTTGCTTGTTTCTGCACCTCTCTTGCTTCTTTCTGCACCTCTGTTGCTTCTTTCTGCACTTCTCTTCCTTCTTTCTGCACGTCCTCTTTCTGCACCCTCTTGCCTCTTTCTGCACCTCTCTAGCCTCTTTCTGCACCTCTCTTGCCTCTTTCTGCACCTCTGTTGGTTCTTTCTGCACTGCTCTTGCTTCTTTCTGCACTTCTTTTGCAAATTTCTACATCCCTCTTGCCTCTTTCGGCACCCGTCTTCCCTATTTCTGCACGTCTCTTGCTTCTTTCTGCTCTGCTCTTGCTTCTTTCTGCACCTCTTTTGCAATTTTATGTATCCCTCTTACCTCTTTCTGCACCCCTGTTTCCTCTTTCTGCACCTTTCTTGCCTGTTTCTGCACCTCTCTTGCCTCTTTCGGCACCTATGTTGCTTCTTTCAGCACTTTCTTTTCTTGCCACTTTCTGCACCCCTCTTGCCTCTTTCATTTTCAGCACATCTGTTGCATCTTTCTGCTCTTCTCTTGCTTCTTTCTGCACACCTATTGCCTCTTTTTGTACCCATTTTGCCTCTTTGTGCACCTCTCCTGCCTCTTTCTGTACCTCTCTTGCATTTTTCTGCACCCCTCTTGCTTTTTTCTGTACTTCTGTTGCTTCTTTCTGCACTTCTCCTCCTTCTTTCTGCATGCCTATTTCTGTACCCCTCTTGCCTCTTTGTGCACCTCTCCTACCTCTTTCTGCACCTCTCTTGCCTCTTTTTCGCAAATCTGTTGGTTCTTTCTGCACTGCTCTTCTTTCTGCACCACTTTTTCAAATTTCTACATCCCTTTTGCCTCTTTCGGCACCCGTCGTCCCTATTTCTACACTTCTCTTGCTTCTTTCTGCTCTGCTCTTGCTTCTTTCTGCACCTCTTTTGCAATTTTATGTATCCCTCTTACCTCTTTCTGCACCCCTGTTTCCTCTTCCTGCACCTTTCTTGCTGTTTCTGCACCTCTCTTGCTTCTTTCGGCACCTCTGTTGCTTCTTTCTGCACTTCTCTTGCCTCTTTCTGCACCCCTCTTACCTCTTTCAGCACATCTGTTGCTTCTTTCTGCACTTCTCTTGCTTCTTTCTGCACCCTCTTGCCTCTTTCTGTACCAATTTTACCTCTTTGTGCACCTCTCCTGCCTCTTTCTGTACCTCTCTTGCCTTTTTCTGCAGCTCTCTTGCCTCTCTCTGCACCTCTTTTGCTTCTTTCTGCACTTCTCTTGCTTCTTTCTGTACCCCTCTTGCTTCTTTCTGCACCTCTGTTGGTTCTTTCTGCACTGCTCTTGCTTCTTTCTGCACCTCTGTTGCAAATATCTGCATCTCTCTTGCCTCTTTCTGTACCCCTCTTTCCTCTTTCTGCACCTCTCTTGCCTCTGTCTGCACACCTGTTCCTCTTTCTTTCTGCACCCCTTTTGCCTGTTTCTGCAACTCTCTTGCTTCTTTCTGCAGTTCTCTTGCCTCCTTCTGCATCTCACTTGCCTCTTTCTGCACTTCTCTTGCTTCTTTCTGCACCCTTCTTCCCTTTTTCTGCACATCTCTTGCCTCTTTCTGCACCTCTCTTGCCTCTTTCTGCACATCTGTTGGTTCTTTCTGCACATCTCTTGCCTTGTTCTGCACCTCCCTTGCCTCTTTCTGCTCCTCTTTTGCTTCTTTCTACACTTTTCTCTCCTCTTTGCACCTCTGTTGCTTCTTTCTGAACTGTTCTTGCTTCTTTCTGCACCCCTGTTTCCTCTTTCTGCACCTTTCTTGCCTGTTTCTGCACCTCTTTTGTAATTTTATGTATCCCTCTTACCTCTTTCTGCACCCCTGTTTCCTCTTCCTGCACCTTTCTTGCTGTTTCTGCACCTCTCTTGCTTCTTTCGGCACCTCTGTTGCTTCTTTCTGCACTTCTCCTGCCTCTTTCTGCACCCCTCTTAGCTCTTTCAGCACATCTGTTGCTTCTTTCTGCACTTCTCTTGCTTCTTTCGGCACCCCTCTTGCCTCTTTCTGTACCAATGTTACCTCTTTGTGCACCTCTCCTGCCTCTTTCTGTACCTCTCTTGCCTTTTCCTGCAGATCTCTTACCTCTTTCTGCACCTCTTTTGCTTCTTTCTACACTTTTCTTGCTTCTTTCTGTATCCCTCTTGCTTCTTTCTGCACCTCTGTTGGTTCTTTCTGCACTGCTCTTGCTTCTTTCTGCACCTCTGTTGCAAATATCTGCATCTCTCTTGCCTCTTTCTGTACCCCTCTTTCCTCTTTCTGCACCTCTCTTGCCTCTGTCTGCACACCTGTTCCTCTTTCTTTCTGCACCCTTTTGCATGTTTCTGCAACTCTCTTGCTTCTTTCTGCAGTTCTCTTGCCTCCTTCTGCATCTCACTTGCCTCTTTCTGCACTTCTCTTGCTTCTTTCTGCACCCTTCTTCCCTTTTTCTGCACATCTCTTGCCTCTTTCTGCACCTCTCTTGCCTCTTTCTGCACATCTGTTGGTTCTTTCTGCACATCTCTTGCCTTGTTTCTGCACCTCTCTTGCCTCTTTCTGCACCTCTTTTGCTTCTTTCTACACTTTTCTCTCCTCTTTCTGCACCTCTGTTGCTTCTTTCTGAACTGTTCTTGCTTCTTTCTGCACCCCTGTTGCCTCTTTCTGCACCTCTCTTGCCTGTTTCTGCACTTCTCTTGCCTGTTTCTGCACCTCTGTTACTTCTTTCTGCACCACTCTTGCCTCTTTCTGCGCCCCTCTTCCCTATTTTTCCACCTTGTTTGCTTCTTTCTACACTTCTCTCTTCTCTTTCTGCACCCCTCTTGCCTCTTTCTGCACCTCTGTTGCTTCTTTCTGAACTGTTCTTGCTTCTTTCTGCACCTCTCTTGCCTCTTTCTGCACCCCTGTTCCCTCTTTCTGCACCTCTCTTGCCTGTTTCTGCAACTCTCTTGCCTCTTTCTGCATCTCTGTTCCTTCTTTCTGTACTTCTTTTGTTACTTTCTGCACCTTTGTAGCATCTTTCTGCACTTCTCTTGCCTCTTTCTGCACCCCTCTTGCCTCTTTCTGCACCTCTGTTGCTTGTTTTTGCACTTCTCTTGCTTCTGCCGCACCTCTGTTGCTTCTTTCTGCACTTCTCCTCCTTCTTTCTGCATGCCTCTTTCTGTCCCCTCTTGCCTCTTTGAGCACCTCTCCTACCTCTTTCTGCACCTCTCTTCCCTATTTCTGCACTTCTCTTGCTTCTTTCTGCTCTGCTCTTGCTTCTTTCTGCACCTCTTTTGCAATTTTATGTATCCCTCTTACCTCTTTCTGCACCCCTGTTTCCTCTTTCTGCACCGTTCTTGCCTGTTTCTGCACCTCTCTTGCTTCTTTCGGCACCTCTGTTGCATCTTTCTGCACTTCTCTTGCCTCTTTCTGCACCCCTCTTGCCTCTTTCAGCACATCTGTTGCTTCTTTCTGCACTTCTCTTGCTTCTTTCTGTATCCCTCTTACCTCTTTCTGTACCAATTTTACCCCTTTGTGCACCTCTCCTTCCTCTTTCTGTACCTCTCTTGCCTTTTTCTGCAGTTCTCTTGCCTCTTTCTGCACCTCTTTTGCTTCTTTCTGCACTTTTCTTGCCTCTTTCTGTACCCCTCTTGCCTCTTTCTGTACCTCTGTTGGTTCTTTCTGCACTGCTCTTGCTTCCTACTGCACCTCTGTTGCAAATTTCTGCATCCCTCTTGCCTCTTTCTGTACCCCTCTTCCTTCTTTCTGCACCCCTTTTGCCTGTTTCTGCAACTCTCTTGCCTCTTTCTGCAGTACTCTTGCCTCCTTCTGCACCTCACTTGCCTCTTTCTGCACTTCTCTTGCTTCTTTCTGTTCCCTTCTTCCCTTTTTCTGCACATCTCTTGCCTCTTTCTGCACCTCTCTTGCCTCTTTCTGCACATCTCTTGGTTCTTTCTGCACTGCTCTTGCCTCTTTCTGCACCTCTCTTGCCTCTTTCTGCACCTCCTTTGCTTCTTTCTACACTTCTCTCTCCTCTTTCTGCACCCCTCTTGCCTCTTTCTGCACCTCTGTTGCTTCTTTCTGAACTGTTCTTGCTTCTTTCTGCACCTCTCATGCCTCTTTCTGCACCCCTCTTCCCTCTTTCTGCAATTCTCTTGCCTCTGTCTGCACCCCTGTTCTCTTTTTCTGCACCTCTCTTGCCTGTTTCTGCAACTCTCTTGCCTCTTTCTGCATCTCTGTTCCTTCTTTCTGCACTTCTTTTGTTACTTTCTGCACCTCTGTTGCATCTTTCTGCACTTCTCTTGCCTCTTTCTTCACCCCTCTTGCCTCTTTCTGCACCCCTCTTGCTTGTTTCTGCACTTCTCTTCCTTCTTTCTGTACCTTTCTTGCTTCTTTCTGCACCCCTGTTCCTTCTTTCTGCACCCTTCTTCCCTATTTCTGCACCTCTCTTGCCTCTTTCTGCACCCCTGTTGCCTTTTTCTTCATCCCTCTTCCCTCTTTCTGCAATTCTCTTGCCTCTGCCTGCACCCCTGTTCCCCCTTTCTGCACCTCTTTTGTCTGTTTCTGCAACTTTCTTGCCTCTTTGTGCAGTTCTCTTGCCTCCTTCTGCACCTCTGTTGCCTCTTTCTGCATCTCTCCTACCTCTTTCTGCACCCCTCTTGCCTCTTTTTGCACCTCTGTTGGTTCTTTCTGCACTGCTCTTGCTTCTTTCTGCACCTCTTTTGCAAATTTCTCCATCCCTCTTGCCTCTTTCTGCACCCCTCTTCCCTATTTTTCCACCTCTCTTGCTTCTTTCTGCACTGCTCTTGCTTCTTTCTGCACCTCCTTTGCTTCTTTCTACACTTCTCTCTCCTCTTTCTGCACCCCTCTTGCCTCTTTCTGCACCTCTGTTGCTTCTTTCTGAACTGTTCTTGCTTCTTTCTGCACCACTCTTGCCTCTTTCTGCACCCCTCTTCCCTCTTTCTGTAATTCTCTTACCTCTGTCTGCACCCCTGTTCTCTTTTTCTGCACCTCTCTTGCCTGTTTCTGCAACTCTCTTGCCTATTTCTGCCTCTCTGTTCCTTCTTTCTGTACTTCTTTTGTTACTTTCTGCACCTTTGTAGCATCTTTCTGCACTTTTCTTGCCTCTTTCTGCACCCCTCTGCATCTTTCTGCACCTCTGTTGCTTGTATCTGTACTTCTCTTGCTTCTTTCTGCACCTCTGTTGCTTCTTTCTGCACTTCTACTTCTTTCTGCATGCCTCTTTCTGTGTGCCCCTCTGTGCACCTCTCCTACTTCTTTCTGCGCCTCTCTTCCCTATTTCTGCACTTCTCTTGCTTCTTTCTGCTCTGCTCTGCTCTTGCTTCTTTCTGCACCTCTACTGCAATTTTATGTATCCCTCTTACCTCTTTCTGCACCCCTGTTTCCTCTTTCTGCACCGTTCTTGCCTGTTTCTGCACCTCTCTTGCTTCTTTCGGTACCTCTGTTGCTTCTTTCTGCACTTCTCTTGCCTCTTTCTGTACCCCTCTTGCCTCTTTTAGCATATCTGTTGCTTCTTTCAGCACTTCTCTTGCTTCTTTCTGCACCCTCTTGCCTCTTTCTGTACCAATTTTACCTCTTTGTGCACCTCTCCTGCCTCTTTCTGTACCTCTCTTGCCTTTTTCTGCAGCTCTCTTGCCTCTCTCTGCACCTCTTTTGCTTCTTTCTGCACTTTTCTTGCCTCTTTCTGTACCCCTCTTCCCTCTTTCTGTACCTCTCTTGGTTCTTTCTGCACTGCTCTTGCTTCTTTCTGTACCTCTGTTGCACATTTCTGCATCCCTCTTGCCTCTGTCTGCACACCTGTTTCCTCTTTCTGCACCCCTTTTGCCTGTTTCTGCAACTCTCTTGCCTCTTTCTGCACTTCTCTTGCTTCTTTCTGCACCCTTCTTCCCTTTTTCTGCACATCTCTTGCGTCTTTCTGCACACCTGTTTCCTCTTTCTGCACCCCTTTTGCCTGTTTCTGCAACTCTCTTGCTTCTTTCTGCAGTTCTCTTGCCTCCTTCTGCACCCCTCTTGCCTCTTTCTGCACCTCTGTTGCTTGTTTTTGCACTTCTCTTGCTTCTTTCTGCACCTCTGTTGCTTCTTTCTGCACTTCTCCTTCTTCTTTCTGCATGCCTCTTTCTGTCCCCTCTTGCCTCTTTGTGCACCTCTCCTACCTCTTTCTGTACCTCTCTTCCCTATTTCTGCACTTCTCTTGCTTCTTTCTGCTCTGCTCTTGCTTCTTTCTGCACCTCTTTTGCAATTTTATGTATCCCTCTTACCTCTTTCTGCACCCCTGTTTCCTCTTTCTGCACCGTTCTTGCCTGTTTCTGCACCTCTCTTGCTTCTTTCGGCACCTCTGTTGCATCTTTCTGCACTTCTCTTGCCTCTTTCTGCACCCCTCTTGCCTCTTTCAGCACATCTGTTGCTTCTTTCTGCACTTCTCTTGCTTCTTTCTGTACCCCTCTTACCTCTTTCTGTACCAATTTTACCCCTTTGTGCACCTCTCCTGCCTCTTTCTGAACCTCTCTTGCCTTTTTCTGCAGTTCTCTTGCCTTTTTCTGCACCTCTTTTGCTTCTTTCTGCACTTTTCTTGCCTCTTTCTGTACCCCTCTTGCCTCTTTCTGTGCCTCTGTTGGTTCTTTCTGCACTGCTCTTGCTTCCTACTGCACCTCTGTTGCAAATTTCTGCATCCCTCTTGCCTCTTTCTGTACCCCTCTTCCTTCTTTTTGCACCTCTCTTGCCTCTGTCCGCACACCTGTTCCCTCTTTCTGCACCCCTTTTGCCTGTTTCTGCAACTCTCTTGCCTCTTTCTGCAGTACTCTTGCTTCCTTCTGCACCTCACTTGCCTCTTTCTGCACTTCTCTTGCTTCTTTCTGCACCCTTCCCTTTTTCTGCACATCTCTTGCCTCTTTCTGCACCTCTCTTGCCTCTTTCTGCACATCTCTTGGTTCTTTCTGCACTGCTCTTGCCTCTATTCTGCACCTCTCTTGCCTCTTTCTGCACCTCCTTTGCTTCTTTCTTAACTTCTCTCTCCTCTTTCTGCACCCCTCTTGCCTCTTTCTGCACCTCTGTTGCTTCTTTCTGAACTGTTCTTGCTTCTTTCTGCACCTCTCTTGCCTCTTTCTGCACCCCTCTTCCCTCTTTCTGCAATTCTCTTGCCTCTGTCTGCACCCCTGTTCTCTCTTTCTGCACCTCTCATGCCTGTTTCTGCAACTCTCTTGCCTCTTTCTGCATCTCTGTTCCTTCTTTCTGCACTTCTTTTGTTACTTTCTGCACCTCTGTTGCATCTTTCTGCACTTCTCTTCCCTCTTTCTTCACCCCTCTTGCCTCTTTCTGCACCTCTCTTGCTTGTTTCTGCACTTCTCTTGCTTCTTTCTGTACCTCTCTTGCTTCTTTCTGCACCCCTGTTCCTTCTTTCTGCACCCTCTTCCCTATTTCTGCACCTCTCTTGCCTCTTTCTGCACCTCTGTTGCCTCTTTCTGCATCCCTCTTCCCTCTTTCTGCAATTCTCTTGCCTCTGCCTGTACACCTGTTCCCCCTTTCTGCACCTCGTTAATGTTTCTGCAACTTTCTTGCCTCTTTGTGCAGTTCTCTTGCCTCCTTCTGCACCTCTGTTGCCTCTTTCTGCATCTCTCCTAACTCTTTCTGCACCCTTCTTGCCTCTTTTTGCACCTCTGTTGGTTCTTTCTGCACTGCTCTTGCTTCTTTCTGCACCTCTTTTGCAAATTTCTCCATCCCTCTTGCCTCTTTCTGCACCCCTCTTCCCTATTTTTCCACCTCTCTTGCTTCTTTCTGCACTGCTCTTGCTTCTTTCTGCACCTCCTTTGCTTCTTTCTACACTTATCTCTCCTCTTTCTGCACCCCTCTTGCCTCTTTCTGAACCTCTGTTGCTTCTTTCTGAACTGTTCTTGCTTCTTTCTGCACCACTCTTGCCTCTTTCTGCACCCCTCTTCCCTCTTTCTGCAATTCTCTTACCTCTGTCTGCACCCCTGTTCTCTTTTTCTGCACCTCTCTTGCCTGTTTCTGCAACTCTCTTGCCTATTTCTGCATCTCTGTTCCTTCTTTCTGTACTTCTTTTGTTACTTTCTGCACCTTTGTAGCATCTTTCTGCACTTCTCTTGCCTCTTTCTGCACCCTCTGCATCTTTCTGCACCTCTGTTGCTTGTATCTGCACTTCTCTTGCTTCTTTCTGCACCTCTGTTGCTTCTTTCTGCACTTCTACTTCTTTCTGCATGCCTCTTTCTGTACCCCTCTTGCCTCTTTGTGCACCTCTCCTACCTCTTTCTGCGCCTCTCTTCCCTATTTCTGCACTTCTCTTGCTTCTTTCTGCTCTGCTCTTGCTTCTTTCTGCACCTCTTTTGCAATTTTATGTATCCCTCTTACCTCTTTCTGCACCCTTGTTTCCTCTTTCTGCACCGTTCTTGCCTGTTTCTGCACCTCTCTTGCTTCTTTCGGTACCTCTGTTGCTTCTTTCTGCACTTCTCTTGCCTCTTTCTGTACCCCTCTTGCCTCTTTTAGCATATCTGTTGCTTCTTTCAGCACTTCTCTTGCTTCTTTCTGCACCCTCTTGCCTCTTTCTGTACCAATTTTACCTCTTTGTGCACCTCTCCTGCCTCTTTCTGTACCTCTCTTGCCTTTTTCTGCAGCTCTCTTGCCTCTCTCTGCACCCCCCTTGCCTCTTTTAGCATATCTGTTGCTTCTTTCTGCACTTTTCTTGCCTCTTTCTGTACCCCTCTTCCCTCTTTCTGTACCTCTCTTGGTTCTTTCCACACTGCTCTTGCTTCTTTCTGTACCTCTGTTGCACATTTCTGCATCCCTCTTGCCTCTTTCTGCACCTCTCTTGCCTCTGTCTGCACACCTGTTTCCTCTTTCTGCACCCCTTTTGCCTGTTTCTGCAACTCTCTTGCTTCTTTCTGCACCCTTCTTCCCTTTTTCTGCACATCTCTTGCGTCTTTCTGCACACCTGTTTCCTCTTTCTGCACCCCTTTTGCCTGTTTCTGCAACTCTCTTGCTTCTTTCTGCAGTTCTCTTGCCTCCTTCTGCACCTCACTTGCCTCTTTCTGCACTTCTCTTGCTTCTTTCTGCACCCTTCTTCCCTTTTTCTACACATCTCTTGCCTCTTTCAGCACCTCTCTTGCCTCCCTCTGCACATCTGTTGGTTCTTTCTGCACTGCTCTTGCCTCGTTCTGCACCTCTCTTGCCTCTTTCTGCACCTCTTTTGCTTCTTTCTGAACTGTTCTTGCTTTTTTCTGCACCTCTCTTGCCTCTTTCTGCACCCCTCTTCCCTCTTTCTGCAATTCTCTTGCCTCTGTCTGCACCCCTGTTCCCCCTTTCTGCTCCTCTTTTGTCTGTTTCTGCAACTTTCTTGCCTCTTTGTGCAGTTCTCTTGCCTCCTTCTGCACCTCTGTTGCCTCTTTCTGCATCTCTCCGACCTCTTTCTGCACCCCTTTTGCCTCTTTTTGCACCTCTGTTGATTCTTTCTGCACTGCTCTTGCTTCTTTCTGCACCTTTTTTGCAAATTTCTCCACCTCTCTTGCTTCTTTCTGCATTGCTCTTGCTTCTTTCTGCACCTCTCATGTAAATTTCTGTATCCCTCCTACCTCTTTCTGCACCCCTGTTCCCTCTTTCTGCACCTTTCTTGCCTGTTTCTGCACCTCTCTTGCCTCTTTCGGCACCTCTGTTGCTTCTTTCTGCACTTCTCTTGCCTCTTTCTGCACCTCTCTTGCCTCTTTCAGTACCTCTGTTGCTTCTTTCTGCACTTCTCTTGCTTCTTTCTGCACCCCTCCTGCCTCTTTCTGACCCCTTTTGCCTCTTTGTGCCTCTTTCTGCACCTCTGTTGCAAATTTCTGCATCCCTCTTGCCTATTTCTGTACCCCTCTTCCTTCTTTCTGCACCTCTCTTGCCTCTGTCTGCATACCTGTTCCCTCTTTCTGCACCCCTTTTGCCTGTTTCTGCAACTCTCTTGCCTCTTTCTGCAGTACTCTTGCCTCCTTCTGCACCTCTGTTGCCTTTTTCTGCATCTCTCTGACCTCTTTCTGCACCCCTCTTGCCTCTTTTTGCACCTCTGTTGGTTCTGTCTGCACTGCTCTTGCTTCTTTCTGCACCTCTTTTGCAAATTTCTCCATCCCACTTGCCTTTTTCTGCACCCCTCTTCCCTATTTTTCCACCTCTCTTGCTTCTTTCTGCACTGCTCTTGCTTCTTTCTGCACCTCCTTTGCTTCTTTCTACACTTCTCTCTCCTCTTTCTGCACCCCTCTTGCCTTTTTCTGCACCTCTGTTGCTCCTTTTTGAACTGTTCTTGCTTTTTTCTGCACCTCTCTTGCCTCTTTCTGCACCCCTCTTCCCTCTTTCTGCAATTCTCTTGCCTCTGTCTGCACCCCTGTTCCCCCTTTCTGCACCTCTTTTGTCTGTTTCTGCAACTTTCTTGCCTCTTTGTGCAGTTCTCTTGCCTCCTTCTGCACCTCTGTTGCCTCTTTCTGCATCTCTCCTGACCTCTTTCTGCACCCCTTTGCCTCTTTTTGCACCTCTGTTGGTTCTTTCTGTACTGATCTTCAACAATGTAATGAAAC